>OX940805.1:1636054-2099545 GCA_954870605.1 Acer campestre
CATCTATGTTGCCCAAGCTCTTAACAAACACGGTCTTCTTAGAGGAGGTGGTCTCTTGACAATCTTCAAACCCAAGACCTCTCTTGTCACATGGACTCTTTCCAACACCAAGCATGTGATCTAATTTTTTGGTGCTAGAGTCCATCCTAGTAAGTGACTTCTTAGCTTCAACAAGCTCCCTCTTCAAACCTTCTTCATTCCTCCTAGATAAAGCTAACTCCTCTTTTAGCTTATCTTCTCTCTTCTTAAGTCTTTCCACTTCTTCACTTAGGAGATCATTGTGAGATGACAGCTCAAGATTTTCTTCTCTCAACATCTTGATCTTCTTAGTGGTTTTCATCTCTAAGCTCCTAAACTCCTTAAGATATTCAACTAACACTTCTTTCTCCACATATCCATTAGTGGAGTTAGCATCGGAGTCATCTTCACTAGAGTCACTTTCCCTTTGACTCTCTTCCTCTTTTTCACTACCACTTTTGCTCTTGTGAGAAGAGGCAAAAGCTAGGAAGTTAGCCATGATGTCTTCATCATCCGAAGAATCATCTTCTTCATTGGAGTCATCACTACTTCCACTCCAAGTGGCGGCCATCACTTTTCCCTTCTTCTTTTCCTTGTGATTAGCACATTCGGGAGCAAAGTGACCAATCCCGCCACACTCAAAGCAACGGACCCCTTTCCTTTCGGTCCTCTCTTGCCTTGGTTCAAACTTCTTGAAGGGAACCTTTTTCTTGTCTTGGCCTCTAAAACCAAATCCCTTCTTTCCAAACTTCATAACCTTGTTGAATCTTTTCACAAACAAGGCCATGTCTTCATCCGAGTCATTCTTCACCTCCTTTTCATCCTTAGAAGCTTTCAAAGCAATACCCTTTTGCTTTTTAGGAGGAGTAGTGCTAGGACCCTTCCTAGACTCATAGGCTAGAAGTCTTCCAATGACTTCACTCGGCTTCATATCCTTATATCCACTATTTTCTTCTAAAGCTGTCACCTTTGACTCAAACCTATCCGGTAAGGATCTCATAATCTTTTGTTTAATCCTCCTATCCGAATAAGGATCACCAAGTTGATGACTTTGGTTGACTATGTCCATCAACTTGATCTCGAAGTCGTTGAAGCACTCATTCTCCTCCATCTTGAGCATCTCAAATTGAGTTTGGAGAACTTGAAGCTTGGAGTCCTTCACAACTTCGGTTCCCTCATGAGCAACTTCTAGGATTGTCCATGCCTCCTTAGCAACCCTAGTGTTTTGAATCAACTTGTATTGATTCTCATCCATGGCACATAGGATGGCATGCATAGCCTTCCTATTCCATTTTGACGCCTCAAATTCTTGTGCACTCCATTGTGCCTTAGGCTTCAAAACTTCTTCTCCTCCACCCGTAGGAGTCATCATGGGAAGATCATATCCATCTTCAACCGACATCCATGCTCGGTCATGAAGTTGACATATGTAGGATTCCATCTTCCCTTTCCATGAGGAGTAATTCAATCCGGTGAGAAGAGGAGGACGTGTGCTAGAAGCCCCCTCGTTGCTACCACCGTTTCCACTCATTGTGTTTATGAATGAAATGAAATGAATGCACAATGTATGAATGAACAAAAATCACACAAATGCAAAACACACCAAAATGAGCAAGGATCACCTATGTATATCTAGGAACCCGCTCTGATACCAATTGAAACAAATTATGGTGTGTTCAATATTAATCTAGAGGGGGGGTGAATAGATTTTATCCAATTTTACCAAATTTTCGTTAATGGTCAAGATTACGAAAATACCCTCTACTAGTCAATATACAATAGCAAGTGTAATATGATGCGGAAATTAAAAGACACTTGATATTTACGTGGAAACCCTCACGGGAAAAACCACGGGCTATGTAAGTGAGCCACACTTGAACCTCGAATCCACTAAATGTGTAAAACGATTACAACCTAATCCCGGAAGTAATCACACACCTACCTAATCCCGGTATAAGTGAACCTAGTCCCAATGCTTGTGATTTATGCAACCTAATCCCGGAAGCAACACAAGACTTAGTTCTCAATGAAGAGAAAACAACCTAAGTGAATATATGAAATACTCAAAATGCAACAAGAGCAAGGCAACTCTATATGCTTACCTAGAATGATGATATATCAATGAAATCAATCCTAGATATCAAAAGCTAAATGACATATCATAAAGCTTAGCTAGATGTTATCAATCACAAAACAATCCTAGCTATCAAACAATGTCAACATGTCCAAACATGTGAACTCAATTAGTTGTAGAGAATTTCTAACAACATAATTGTCAATTAAATCCACAAGAACATTCAATTAAGCTTGACTAGATAAATAAACATTAATCTATCAACCTAATCATCAACCAATTGTACAAGAATGTTCTAGGGTTAGCTATTTAGGGAAAATCATCCTAATCATGTAAGCTACCACAAACAAAACCCAATCATGTCATAACTTCACTAAATATGCAATAAGAGTGAAGATTTGCTAAACTAAGCAATAAAAGACATGTCTTGACTAAGATAGAACAATAAATGAAGATGTTGTGTTTGTTCTACTTACCAAGTCATAAATGAAGAGGACCCATGGAAGATTGATGCATGAAACATGTTAGATGCACATGGGTTTTGGGTTTGGAGAGTTAAAGAAGCAAGATTGAAGCTTTCTCTCTCTAGGGTTTGAGTTTCTCACTCTAAGGTCTGATTTTGAGCTCTCTAAAACGAGCAAGGAAGAAGATGATACTTATATAGTGTGCCAAAGTGAAGTGGTGTCGTTTTGAACAAAATGCAAAAGACCGCCGATTCTGCGCCCTGTTCTGCGGCCTTGACCGCAGAACACAAGGGCGCAGAAATGCACCTGACAGATTTTGCGGCCCCTAAACGCAAAAACCAAGGGCGCAGAAAAGAGGACAGAGAGTATGATTTCTGATCCTTATTCTGCGGCCTTATTTCTACGGCCTGGCCGCAGAACAGGGCGCAAAATGCGCCTGATGGAGCATCCTAAAATCTAACCATGCTATGCAATACTAAGCAAGATGCAACCAAATAAACATGCATGAAGAGAGATGAAATAGGCAATAATGCATACACAATAAATACACAACACATTCAAGAATGAGAATTATGCAAGTGTTGTGTGTGTGTGCATCTACTTCTCTTCATTGCAAGAAACACTAAGTATAATACCTTTGGAGTGCTTCTTCCCTTGAAGTCTTGAAAAGGGCCTTTGAGCATGATCTTCAATCACCTAACTACCCTTACAATTCAAACCCCCAATATGTGGTTTGTCTACGAAATAAGCCAATCAACAATGGGAATCCTTACAATGGTAATTTGCCAGAGTCAGGGGTGTTTTGGTAATTTGCCATCCGAGACCTAATTTGAAAATCCTATAAGTTCATCACATTTTTCCTTTTTTAGACAATTCTTGACCACCAAGAAACCTCCTTTCTCCACCATTCCTTTTCTCTCCACTTTCTCTTCTACCTAAACCTACATCTAGATTACTTCCCCTAATCATTCCTTTTCTTCCCATCTTCTCCACTAATCTCCTTAGTCACTTCCCATTTGACTCCACCTATCTAGACACATCCTCACCATCCACTCTTTACACAAGGAGCATCAAAGGCAAGGAAAGGGTCAAGCTTACAAAAGGTGGCCCATGGGTGATTTCCTAATCTTTTACTTGCCTTCCCTTTGATTGGAATATGTGTAATTAAATCCCCTTTCTAGGGTTTTGATGTGAGAATATTTGGATTGGGATTTGCTTAAGCTTTTATATATTTTAATCTCTATTTGTGTTCTATTCATTTTATAATTAGATTTTATGCATTATATAATTGACATGTATACCCACTAGTTGATTATAATCTTGTTTAGAATAATTTGTTATATAATCTTGATTGGATTGACAACCTTGATTGATTGAGAACATAGTGATTAGGATAGATTGTCGGAGGGTATATCAACCGCGATAATCTAAGCCGTTAATTGTAACAAACCGATCCTACCGTGACCCCTTTTCCTTAATCGGTTAGGCATTGCGGTGGGAAGTTGTTTAAGGTTCATAATAATGGCCTAAACACATTTTAGAAATCAATTGGTTAGCATTTACGAGATTCATTCATTAAGTTAGCTTGATAAGCATTTCCCGGTAATCCACTTGTGATCCCATTAATTCCCTAGCTATTCTCTTAATTGTTAATTCCATTTATCTTATCTAGATTTGTTAAGTATTCTTTTATTAGTTATTAGGTTTATTTTTCATGTCTGTTTGATGGCTTGACAACCCATTCACTCATCCATATTTTTATGATTTATTTTACCGCATTAAGATTAGTTAATTTATTCAACTAATCACCTTAATTCCCTGTGGAACGAATCCTACTTGCCACTTTACTAATTTAATATCTAAGTGGTGAAAAAAATCGGTTTTCTAAAAGATCACATTTAAATATCATTTTGTTGAGTACACAAACGACGCTCATCAAATCTCTTGGCCGGTGCTGGCTTCGGGACTTCCTTCTTAGGACGTGGTAATAGTCAGGCTTCATCATGCTCGACTTTGATCCGAAGCTGTTCTTTTATATCCACCGGTTCCAGAGCCCGGTTGTAAGCCTCATGATAAGTCTCCGGTGGATGTTTAGCAAATGACCGGAACAATCTGCCAGCCCATAGGTTTCTCTGAAAATTCGCCAATGTCTCCTTTCATCGAATACTTTCATCTGGATAACCTCCTTGTGGAATTTTTCCATATAGGATCTCAAAGTTTCACCCCGCTCTTGGATCACATACTGAAGCAAAATAGGGTCCTTGGGACGAGGCTTGATTCCCTGAAACTATGCACAAAAGGTCGCGGTAAGTTTAGAAAAGGAATTAACACTACCTGATGGTAATTTCCTGAACCACGTCTTAGCACAGTCGATTAGAGTTGAAGGGAACATCTTGCACATAGCTGACCGGGTTGCATTTTAGACTTCCATTTGGTAGACAAAACTCTCCAGGTGGCTGACGGGGTCTTCTATTCTGGAATACTTTTCAGCGGGCATTCTGAACTTGGGGGGTAATTCCGCCTCTCTGATTCTCCTGGAGAAGGGTGCATTCATTTCTCTCGGGGGTTCTTCCGAGTTGTTTAGTGCTTTTCCTTTTTAATTCCCTCAAGCTCTTTTTCCATCTTGGCCATTTGATCTTCCAGGCGCTTGTATTTTTTGCTTCCGGATCGAGCTACTTAACCTTCTTTATCTGAGGTTTCTGAACTGATGGCCACCTCCTTCCGCTTAGCTTTTTGGTGTTTCATTCTGGGGCTCCTTCTAGATCTGGCACTTCCCTCTTAATTGGGCTACTTTTGCCCTGGGCATTTCTGAGGGTTGTGCCCCCTAGAAGGAATCTCAACGGTGGACTTCACTAATCTGGGCCTAAGATCCACCTGATGGACTGGGATTCAGAGAGGTGGTCCTAGTCGGTCAAACACTGGTACCTGGGTACTTGGGCCAATATCTCCTGCAAGCCCAGCTGTTTCGAAGGGAATTCCATGTGCTATCATCCTAAGACAGATAGCTTATGCATAGGCTGGTGCTTGCTGCTCAAAGGCACCCAGATCGATTTCCTGCCAAACTGGGTCTTGGGGTATCGGGCGTATAGCTGGAGGGGGTGCTGGTACCGAATTATCATTCCTGGATCCATTACCCCACCTTTGGGTTCTCTCAATGGAAGTGAGGGACTGGAATCCTGATGGATCGGGAAGAACCTGAGAGGATCGGAGTCTCATTATGAAGATCTTTAGGTATAACTAGGTTGTTTTAAGTGATTGGTTGGGAAGGTAGATTCCTACAAACGTCGCCAAAAGTGTTCCCGGAAAATCGTCATTGGGTGAAATTCCAAATAACAACTTTAAGGACCAAAATCGAGGTGGATCCCGATCGAAGGGGTATCAGGTGGTTCGATACCTGTAATGTTCCTTTTAGTGTAAACAAGATCTAAACACAAGGATTAAGCTGAATAAATATGATTTTTATTCATAATATTGTTTACAGCAGTGATACATTAGAGTTTTTTTTTTTTTTTTTTTTTTAAAAAAAAAACAAAAATTAAAAAAAAATCTACGGTGATGGTTCTCCATTGGGGGAGGAGAGGTGGTGGCACTCTTATGCATGTCGATAAGTAGAATAGGCTGAAGGGTTCTATGGTTTTTTCCGAACTCATCCCCAATTCTGTAGTTTATAATGTCATATATATATATATGTTCCATTGCTTGCCATGCACTCCTATAATTTCAGTCTAGGGTTTCGGCAATTATGGGACCTTTCTTTGGCGATCAACGAGATTGTCCAGGGATTTGATCCTTAGAATCAAGTGATTCTTTCCTATGAGGATTCTGTTTGAGTTGACTCCTTGTTCGAATGGAACTCTCAACTGGCGGGAAGAAGTCTACCTCTTTTTGCTTGACTAAACGACGGCGTTCTTCAATATTCTTCCTTGGAGCTTTAATCCGGCATTCTGAGTGCATAAGTCCTGTCATTGTAAATTCTTCGTTTGGTATCCTGATTGCCTTTGTAAATTCTTCGTTTGGTATCCTGACTACCTATGGTGCCGGTTCTAGAAGGCGTCTAAATCTTCGAGTACCCCGCCATCTACTAGTTTTGCAATTCTGTGAGATACTTGGTCATCTAGAATCAGGATGGCAACTTAAGCAGCAGCGGGATACCTAGCTGGTGTGGTAGCGGGATACTGGATGAAGGAGTAACAGGATATCTAGATGATGTAATAACAGGGTACTATGTGAAGAACCCTGCATCGAGATACTTGGTGGAGCTCTGTGTCGGGGAACTGTCAGGTATATGTGAAGTTAAGAAACTGCTGGTCTTGGTTATTCTGGAGGAGATATGTACCCGGATTGATCTGGATCTTTCTCTTGAATCAGCCGGATGGTACCCCGAAAAAAAATTTCCTGGCACCTGGGTGGAAAATTCTTCTTTGATCCTTTGCAAATTTTGGCGGTTAACAAACATAAATATGACATGGATTGTAATTAAAGCATGGTTCACACTTATTGAAATAAAAGCATATATACATATGTGCAACCAAGCTTACTTCAAGCAATTAATAAAGAAGAATAAGATCTTTCAAATTTTTTGCATGCATCAAGTATGCAGAAGTTCTCTTTGCTTGAGTTCCCCATATGTGGTCAATCACCAAAACTCATCACTCCACAAGACATATCCCAATAGATCTACTAAGTGTTTTAAATTAAGTAGCATCTAAGGGTTTAGTAAATAAGTCTACTAGTTGATCATTAGTACCAACATGTTCAAGTACTATGCATTTATTCTCAACTAATTCTCTTATGAAGATGTCAATATGCTTAGTTCTAGAGTGTTGTACTGGATTCTTGGAAATATTAATAGCACTCATATTATCACAGAAGATAGTGAGTGTACCTTGGAGGAATCCGTAGTCTACTAGCATTTGCTTCATCCAAAAGAGTTGTGTGCATCCACTCCTCGCGGCTATGTACTCGGCCTCGGCCGTAGACAAAAAAATTGAGTTTTACTTCTTGCAAAACCAAGAGACTAGGTTGTTCCCAAGGAAGAAGCAACCGCCCGATGTGCTTTTCCTATCATCGTAATTTCCTACCCAATCCTAATCACTAAAGCCTACAAGACTAGCATTAGTGTCAAATGAGTATCAAATCTCATAGTTGGAAGTCCCATTCACATAACGAATGATTCTCTTAATGGAAGAGAGATGTGACTCCTTAGGATCTGATTGGTACCTAGCACACACACTCATACTAAAGGAAATATCGGGCCTACTTGCGGTCAAATAAAACAAACTACCAATCATGCCTCGATATAGAGTTTGTTCCACACTTTTACTACTAGCATCCTTACTTAGCTTTAAAGTGGTACTCATGGGTGTATCACAATGTTTCGCTTTTTCAAGACCAAACTTCTTCACTATGTTTTTGGCATATTTGGCTTAGGTTATAAAGATCCCATCATTCAATTGCCTAATTTGCAAACCTATGAAATAACTAAGCTCACCAACAAGACTCATCTCAAATTCATACAAATTGTTGGACCTTGGTTTTGTTGGTGGAGCCAAACATTATATCAACATATATTTGAGCTATAAAAAGCTCATCATTGCCTTTCTTGATGAACAGTGTCTTGTCAACAAGGAATTGAGTGAGGCGTTCATGCCAAGCCCTCGGTGCTTGCTTCAGCCCATACAAAGCCTTTTTGAGGCGATAGACATGGTTGGGGTGGAGTGCATCCATAAACCCCTTGAGTTGTTCAATAAACACTTCCTCTTGCAAGAAGTCATTGAGGAAGGCACTCTTGACGTCCATTTGGTGCAATTTGAACTTGAGCACACAAAAGATGGACAAGAGAAGCCTAATGGACTCTAAATGGGCAACATGAGCAAATGTCTCCTCAAAGTCAACACCCTCAATTTGAGAGTACCCTTGTGCAACAAGTCTTGCCTTGTTAAGCACAATGTTGCTATCCTTATCGGATTTGTTCTTATATATCTATTTGGTCCCTAGGACATTAGTGGTCTTAGGCATAAGAACTAGAGTCCAAACCTCATTCCTTTTGAATTGGTTAAGCTCTTCTTGCATGGCAAGAACCCAAAATTCATAATTTAAGGCTTCATAAACCTTTTTGGGTTCTATGTGAGAGGTGTAACATGTAAAGCTAATGAGATTAGCTATTTAACGCTTAGTCCTAACACCCTCATTAACAACTCCAATAACATCATCTTTGTTATGGAGTTTCCTAACCCATGGAGCGAGTTCATTAGAGTCCAAGTGAGGAACTATATCAATAGGTTATGTGTCATCATCAATAACATTAAACGTCTCAACATTAGGAGTCACCACAACATTTTCCAAGGGAGAGTCATCACCAAAAATAACCTTCTCCTCATGGTTACTAGACTTGAGCCTTGTATCATCAATGAAAACATTGGATGATTCCATGATGCTTCGAGTCTTCAAATTGAAAACTCTATAGGCTCTACTATTTAAGGCATAGCCAATAAAGATACCCTCATCATTCTTAACATTAAATTTGCCAAGTTAATCATGGTCATTTAAAATATAGCATTTGCTTCCAAAAGAATGAAAGTAGCTAACATTTGGCTTTCTACCTTTCCAAAACTCATATGAGGTATTTCTAGTTCCGGGCCTTAGGAAAACTCTATTCCCTATATAGCAAGTTGTATTGACTGCTTTAACCCATAGATTCCTAAAGACATTGTTGCTAAGCAACATCACACGGGCCATCTCTTGAAGGACCATATTCTTCCTCTCAACAACTCCATCTTGTTGAGGTGTCCCAAGAGCCGAAAACTCATGAGAGATGCCAACACTATTGTAATAGGTTTCAAACATGGCATTCTCAAATTCCCTCCCATGGTCACTTCTAATCCGTTTTATGCTTTTCATGTTTGAGTTCATTTCATTTTGAATTTTATTACAAAGCATTTTAAACTTATCAAAAGTTTCAGATTTTCCTCTAAGAAAATATGTCCATGTGAACCTAAAGAAATCATTAATACAAACAAAAATGTATCTCTTTCCACCTAAACTCTCGGTTTGCATAAGACTCATAAGATCCATGTGGAGAAGCTCTAGGGCCTCCTTGGTGGAGGGATACTTGACCTTTTTGTGCATGCTTTTGGTTTGTTTTCCTTGTTGGCAAGGCCCACAAACACCATTGGCTTTCTTCCCAAGCTTGGGAAGGCCACGCACACAATTGAACTTGCTTAGGATTCGTAAATCCCGAAAGTTCATGTAGCCAAGTCTTTCATGCCACAACTCAATTTGCTCATCCATGGACACATAGTTTGAGACTATTCTAGCTTCAAGACAATAACAATTGTCGCTAGATCACATACCTTTCAACAAGTTTTGTCTATTGGGCTTTAGGATAGAGCAATAATTTTTACTAAACAAGATGGAATATCCTTTATCACTAAGGTGAGAAATGCTTATCAAATTGACTTTCAAGCCATCAACAAATAAAGCATTGGATAAGGAGGGTAATCCGGGAACGAAAATGGTTCCTTTCCCTATGACTCTCTTTTTGGATCCATCACCAAAGGTGACACATCCTCCTTCCTCCATAACAAGAGTCTTGAAGAAACTATTGTTTCTCGTCATGTGCCTAGAGCACCCACTATCTAAATACCAAAAGTTAGAAGAATTTGCCTTTAAGGCAATTTGAGCAATATGGCAAAAAATTTCATTCTTTTTAACCCACATAGGTAAAACATTTTCTTTCCTAGTGGTCTTTGGTACAAGGGCTCTAGATGTCCTAGGATCATGCCAATCAATCTTATTATTCCTAGGAACATGCATCATGGATCTATTCTTTTTCTTCTCAATCAAGCTTCTAGTTTTACACATTTTAATATAATGAAAGCACCTTGGTCTAATATGACCATCAAAACCACAAAAATGACATATATGAATGAAATAAGGAATCATACCATGTCCTTGTGCTTGCATGGGAGCCTTCCCTTGTCTTTGTGGTGTCTTGGTTGTTGATTAGGATTTCTCTTTCTTTGTTGTTGACCAAGACTTGGTTGCATCCTAGGTTGATCTTGCATGATTGACCTCTTCCCTTTTTGAGCCATTTGTTGAGGAATGTTAGCTTAAGGTTGCCTTCTTGACACCACCTTCACTTGTGCACTTTTTGAACATTGTCCTAGATCTATCTTCTTCCTAGGAGTTTGCACCGATGAAGCTTTTTTGGTACCCAAGCTCTTGAAAAACACGGTCTTTTTAGAGGAGGAGGTCTCCTTACCATCTTCAAACCTAAGACCACTTTAGTCACATGGACTCTTTCCAACACCAAGTATGTGGTCTAGTTTTTCGGTGCTAGAGGTCATCCTAATCATTGACATTTTAGCTTTATCAAGCTCCCTCTTCAAACCTTCTTCATTCCTTTTAGATAAGTCTAACTCCTTTGTTAACTTATCTTATAACTTCTTCAACCTTTCCACTTGTTCACTTAAGTGGTTAATGTGAAGTGAAACCTCTTGATTCTATTCTCTCAACCTTTGAATCTTTTTCCTAGTCTTTATCTCTAAGCTTTTAAACTCCGTGAGGTATTCAACAAGAACCTCTTTCTCCACATATCCAGTTGCGGAGTTAGAGTTGTAGGGAAAAATTGTACCCGCAGCGGAAGCAAGACTAAAAAAAAATAGTTTGAGTAGCTTTTAAAATTTTTCCAATTTTATGAACCTTAAACCCTTTTGATTAATTAAAGATATAAAAATAAACAAAAGATTAATACCTCTTGTCGCGTGATCCGATTGACTTGCGTCGATGGTAATCCGCAAGATCTTCAATCCTAGCACGAACGTGGATCACCTAGGAGCGTGGTCTCCCTTTCTTTGAATTGCAAACCTATGATTGGATTAAACAAACTTTTCTTGATTCGTTAGTCCCAAAAACAATCTAAAGGAACCTAAGATTATTCCGGTCACTTTTGAGTTCTCAATCTTATGATCGAAACTCGCGTGAACCTTAATCGATATAGTATATACAAGCTTATTAATGAACAAGCAAACAATATACCATCAAAGAATAATCTATGTTCCTTTTGTTTTTAGTAGAATAATAGATCTCTAACTATGAGTTGAGAAGAAGAAGAAGAAGAAATAAAATTTCTGCACATCAACCCTAGGCTGGCCGAAAATCATCAATAGCCTTATATGTGGCAAATTTTCTTTTTCTCTTTTTTTAACTAGGGTGGCCGAATTCTTTTTACCAAAAACAATTAGGGTTGCCGCAATTATTACTCCTAAAATATTGGAGATTTAGTTGCACCCTAATTCCTATTTTGTTTTAGATTTCCAAACCCTAATCAAACTCATAAATCTTTTATTCCTTATTTGACTAAAATAAAAGACTTCTTATTTGATTTAATAAATAAAATTATTTATTTATTTCCTTGTCAAACAAGTCTTTTAATTTAAGTATACTACTACCAATAGTATACCAATAGGAATCATATTTCCTATTCAGAAAAGATTTGTTTCTTAATTAAACAATTAATTAATAAATTAATTAATTCTTATTTAATTAAACAATGAAAACAAAATAATATTTAAGGCTTTTAAATCACCTTGCCGCCCCACATGTATATATTGGGCCAAATATTATTTTTCTTATTTCATTAAATCCATAGGACTTTAAATAAAAAGCCCACATGTGAACTAGACCCATTCTTACTAAAAGAAACAAGCCCACATGTCATCCATTAATATATAAATATAATTTAGCAGCCCATTACATAAATAATGTGCAAATTATATTCTTAATATATTAAATGCAATTCTAGATGGACCCTAAATTGGTCCGGTAGAATATATCAAGTGATCCATGCAAGTCCGTGTGGATTGGGGATCTTGGCGGGCTATCTAAATTTAAGCTCCAATAGACATAACCTAATCACAATCAACAAATGATTCACTTAGGATATTTGGTTGTCCTGCGCATGTGTTAAAAAGAAAGACAGAAAAGATAGACTCTCCGATTGTCCTGATAATGAAAAGACTTTTATCTACTGACGGTTATAGATAAAGTATTTCATTGTGATCCAGTTCAATGCACCCAGTGCACTAGATTCTTTTGCTCGAAGTCACTCCGATGATTTTAGACTCATCATATCTCATTTGATCCCACTCAAATGCTAGCAAAAGAATTCTACAACTTTAACAAGATAAAGGTGCCCAACCTTTAACTTAAGTTGTGAACAACATTCAAGACTAACTAAAGAATTGTGTCTACCACATACATATCCAGATGTACGAACAATTCTTCTTTTCTCATAGTCTTTAGACCTTATGATTATTTACTTTGACAATTATAATATTAAACTATAAATGCTATAAGATTTGTTTAAACCAGAAATCACTTTATTAATATGAAAAAGATTGTTAATTACAATATTACACTCTTGCTATTGAGCATAATCCTAACAGCTGCAATGGACAAGAGTATCCTAATGGATTTAAGCATGGCCACAGGAGAGAAGGTTTCCTCATAATCGATACCTTCTTTCTGTGTATACCCTTTAGCTACCAATCTAGCTTTAAAGGTTTTCACCTTTCCATCCATACCTCTTTTCCTCTTGTATACCCACTTGCACCCAATGGGTTTTATCCCTTTAGGCAAGTCTACAAGGGACCAGACTTTGTTATCGAACATAGATTCAATCTCAGATTGCATTGCCTTTTGCCAATGGCGACTATCAACATCCTCCATAGCTTCCTTGTACGTGTAGGGATCATCATCGTCCGGGAGATTCTCCACTGATTCTCCCAGACCGATGTATCTTTCGGGTTGTGTTCTAACCCTCCCACTACGACGAGGAATGGTAAGTTGTTGATCTTGTGTTGGATCGGAACTTACAATTGGATTTGGTTGTGTAACCTCTCGTGGAATTGTATCTCCTGACATCTCATTCAGGACAATTCTACTTCTAGGCACAAAATCATTCATATAGTCCTTTTCCAGAAATTTTGCATTTGTCGAAACAAATACTTTAAGATCTGAAGGACTATAAAAATAATATCCTTTAGTTTCTTTTGGATACCCTACAAATATACATGTTTCCGAACGGGACTCCATCTTTTCTGTCTTTCCTTTTAACACATGCGCAGGACAACCAAATATCCTTAAGTGTTGTAAACTAGGCTTGCGCCCAGTCCACAACTCATGCGGTGTTTTAGGAACAGATTTAGATGGTACATCGTTTAGAATGTATATAGCAATTTGTAAAGCATATCCCCAAAAAGAAATAGGAAGTGTTGAATAACTCAATATAGACCTAACCATATCCAAAAGAGTTCTATTTCTCCTTTCTGCTACCCCATTTTGTTGAGGTGTACCTGGTGCAGAAAACTGAGAAACTATCCCATTATCAATAAGATATTGCTAAAACTCACCAGATAGATATTCTCCACCACTATCAGATCTCAAGATTTTTATGTGTTTCTCAAGCTGATTTTCCACTTCAGCTTTGAATGCTTTAAACATGTCAAAAGCATCCGACTTATGTCACATGAGATACATATAGCCAAATCTTGAGTAATCATCTGTGAAAGTGATGAAGTACTCATATCCACCTCTAGCTTGAATGCTCATAGGTCCACATACATCAGTGTGTATCAATCCTAAACATTCAGTAGCTCTGGCACCTTTGGCAGAGAACGTCCTTTTGGTCATTTTACCTTCCAAACAAGATTCACAAGTTGGTAGATCATTAACCTTTAAGTCACTCAAAGGTCCGTCACTTACCAATCTTTTAATCTTATTAAGGTTAATATGACCTATGCGTAAATGTCATAGATAGGTTTCATCTTTTGATAATTTAACTCTTTTATGATTAGGTTCCGTTATTTCTGTGTCTAACGAGTGAGAGATATTTCTATGCAAAAAGTATAGACCGTTTTCCAATGTACCTTGGCAAATAATTTTGTCATTCTTACTAACAATAAAAACTTTATTAAAAGTAACCGAATATCCAAATTTATTCAAACAAGAAACTGAAAATAAATTCCTCTTGATTTGAGGTACATAATAAACGTCTATCAAATCTAAATGCCTTCTAGAATCAAAATAAACTCTAATATCTCCCACTGCACTTGCAGACACTAACGATCCATTGCCCAAGCGCAAATTGATTTCATTCTTACTCAGCCTTCTCCTTTCTTGGAACCCCTGCAAGGAATAACAAACATGATTAGTGGCTCCAGAGTCTATGATCCAAGAATCTGTAGAATCTGCCAAAAAACATGTTTCAAGATAATTCACATTACCTTATTCCTTCTTATTCTAGGACTTTGGGCCATTTCTTTTCCAATGTCCCTTTTCACCACAAAGGAAGCATTTCCCTTTGATCTTGGTTACTTTCTTGGTCTCCTTCTTGGTAGGCCCAAGTTGCTTTTTCTTCTGTTATTTCTTGACCTTCTGACGGGTCTTAACAGTAGCAACTTTACCAACCACATGAATCTCTTGACCTTTGCTTTTCACAAGGATCTTTTCAGCACTTTGAACATCTTGCATCAGGCTCTGTAAGGTGTATTCCTTTTTGTTCAAAGTGTAGTCCAATTTGAACTGATCAAAGGAATCTGACAATGAATTGACAACCATATCAATTTTTGTCTCACCATCTATCTCAGAGCCATGCAGTTCAGCAATGTTGAGATGTGCTATGACTTTCATCATGTGATCCTTCACAGCCTTTCTAGGTTTCATACTAAGATTCATAAAAGCAGTCACTGCCTCTCTCTTAGTCGTCCTGGACTTCATAGCAAACATCTCCTCTAGAGACATCATTATATCAGCAGCAGACTCCATTCCTTCATGCTGCTGTTGCAACACGTCGGAGATAGTGGCCATAATATAACATTTGGCCATATCATCTGAAGTCTTCCACTGCTCATACACATCTCTTTGCATTATGCTAGATTCATTATTAGGAGCAGGTGGTTTAGGAGTAGTTAGAACAAACTTATGTTTTTTACTTTGCAGCAACAACCCAATTTTCCTTTTCCATGTTACATAATTATCTCCAGTTAAAGTGTTAACTTTCAGGATGTTCATAAGTGATGGGGTCATGATTTCTGAATAAAAACAAAACATATATAAGTAAATAATCATTATAAAGCACTTTAAATATTTATCTTGAATTAAATAAATAACTCAATCATAAAAATTCAACGGTGATCCAACACCCATAAATGTTACGCCTCCTTTGGGAGTTCGCACCATTTACTAGTTAGATTAGGTCCCACCTAATTGTTAACAACCAGCGTTTTCAATTTTAGCCTTGTGATTATATTAACAAGAACTCTTGGGAGGATATCAATAAAATCACATTGAGTGTACTACCAAGATTTCGACCCTCAATATATTCCCTCACGAAAATCCCTCCTTGGGGAGTAGATCTCGTTTGAGTCAATTGTCTAGTCTATCCTTGTAAGGAAGTATCTTGCTATATTCCATTCATGGACGCCCCTTGGGGGGATTACCACAAAACAATATAGCTCAACTAACCTTGGAGGCCATAGGTGTTTGCAATACACCTTCTCCCACTCAATTATTTAAGGCATGTGATTAAATCCCATAGAATGATTTACCAAGTTATCTAGATGCCAATTAGATACCTAAATCATCCAATGCATGTTCATACCAAAAGAGATATATGAGTGGCACTCCTATTCTACATGACATATTATCAAACAATAACAAATATTGTAATATTTACACAAAATAAATAGCCACGATTTTGATCCATCCTAGAAAAGCAAGTAAATTACAATTGTTTGGAATACAAAAAATCTCCTTTCTTGGCGAACAAATCTTCAAGCGGCCCATGGATCACGTGAGCACCCACGGCTGCCCAATTGGCATGCACACTCCACAACCCTAACAAGGGCTGCCGTGTGCAGCCCATGGACTCCATGGGGCTGCCATGCGCAGCCCACAGTCCAACATGCACAGCTGCGTGCAATTTTGCGCGCTTGCATGTAGCTATGGTGCGCATGGTCCCAAACTCGTTCCGGTTGCCATTAATGCTTCAAGTCTTCGAATCTTCGATGCTTGAACATATTACATACATATTTAAACAATAAAAATACTGCAGTAATATTTTTTTTTTTTATTCACAGCAGTATTGAATAAAAAAAATACTGCACTTATTTTTTAATACATAAAAAAATACTGCAGTTAAATTTAATACATTAAAAAAAAAAACTTAGCAACTACCAAGAAGGAAATTGTGACAATAATAGGCCACCCTTCTTGTTACAATTCCGAAACAAAAAATACATTGAAATTCTAGGATCAAAATCGAGCAATAACAATTCACTTTATATCAAAATATAACATATATAAATCCATACATTCCAATGTAATTATATATGAGAATACCTAGAGTGTCATCTCTTTCTAAACATGCATAATCACAATAAAAAGAAATAGATTCACGTACATATATGATAATTAATTAAAGGGTACAACCAGGCTCTGATACCAATTGTAGAGAAAAAAATACGTGCACGCAGCGGAAGCGAGACTAAAAAGAGTTTAGTATATTTTAAAAATTTTCCCATATTGAACCTTAACCCTTTAATTAATTAAGCAATATATACCAAAAGATATCGTACCTTTGTCGCGTGATCCGATTGACTATGCGTCGATGGTAATCTGCAAGATCTTCCAATCCGATCACGAACGTGAATCACCTAGGAGCGTGATCTCCCTTCTATTTGAATTGTATACCTGAGAATGGACAACAAACACTTTTCTGATTTTGTTAGTCACAAAAATTCCAATAGGTTGCTAAGAACGTTCCGGTCACTTTTGAATTCACAATCGTAAGATTGAAATTCGCGTGAACCTAATTCGAAAGTGTGTACAAGATCTCTTGATGTTAAGATCACTAGTACACTATCGAAACAAGAACAATTCTTCTCTCACAAACCTCTAGGCCAAATCACTCACTAGTCTTAGAGTTGGATCTTATTTTTCTCTAGCAAAAGAAAAAAACTCTCAATTGTAAAAACTAGGGTTTTACAAAAATATAAAGAATACATATATATATATTGCCGCCTAACATATATCATTATATATCTATATTACTGCACCGCCTAATACATCTATATATATAGTGCAATTAATTGCACGCCTAATATATATATTTATATATAGTGCATCGGCCACTTTTACTTTGCAAAATCATATCAACTTTTCTTTGACTTGTATTTTGCTTTTATATATATATATTATATATCTCGGCCATAATTAAGTTGCCATATATATTATATATTTTTTATAGCAATCTGAATACAACTTGTTATGTATATAATATTCAAACCCTAATCCAACTCTTTAGTGTGTTTGTGACTATATAAAAGACTTCCTAATTTGACTAAACAAATAAAGTCTTTTATATTTAGTATAATACTAATAGTAGTATACTACTAGGAAACATATTTCCTAATCAGAAAAAGATTTGATTTTTAATTAAATAATTAATTAACATATTAATTAATTTCCATTTAATTAAATAATAAAATAAAACAATATTATGGGCTAAAATTTAGCCATTGCCGCCCATGACTAGAACTTGATGATCGAACCAAAATTGGTATGATTTTGACCCTCATTTCCTTCTCCTTTTGCTTGATTCTTGGGCATTATCCAGTGATTTAATGGTGTAAAATCAAGTGTTTCAGGTTTTATTAGGTTTCAAGAGCATTTGGGATGAAGATGAGGACTTGGGTGCAAAAAGGCTCACAAATGGGAAGAAACAGGGCATTTTCGCCACTTAGACATAAGGAGGTCGCTACATGGGCGTCATGGCGACAGAGGATTCTTCAAGTCATCAGAAGGTCGCCATTTGGTCGCCACTTGAGCGCCATGGCGACAGAGGAAATTGCAAAGCATCTCATGGTCGCTATTTGAGGTCGCCATGGCGACCTACACTTGCAAATGGCGACCACATAGGAATTCCAGCGTAGGAATTCCAAAGTGGGAAGGGTCGCCACTTGGTCGCCATTTGGTCGCCATGGCGACAGAAGAACCCAAGAGAGGTCGCCATTTGAGGTCGCCATGGCGACCTAGAAGCACAAGTGGCGACCACGTTGGAATTCCAGCGTAGGAATTCCAGTGTTGGCATTCAAGAGGGGTATTCTTGTCATTTCATACCCATTTCATACCCTAGCTTTTCACACCTATAAATACATCACATTTTTCCTCTTTTGGACAACTCTTGACCACCAAGAAACCTCCTTTCTCCACCATTCCTTTTCTCTCCATTTTCTCTCCTACCTAAACTTAACATCTAGATTACCTCCTCTAATCATTCCTTTTCTTCCCATCTTCTCCACAAATCTCCTTAGTCACTTCCCATTTGACTCCACCTATCTAGACTCATCCTCATCATCCACTCTTTACACAAGGAGCATCAAAGGCAAGGAAAGGATCAAGCTTACAAAAGGAGGCCCATGGGTGATTTCCTAATCTTTTACTTGCCTTCCCTTTGATTGTAATATGTGTAATTAAATCCCCTTTCTAGGGTTTTGATGTGAGAACATTTGGATTGGGATTTGCTTGAGCTTTAATATATTTTAATTTCTATTTGTGTTCTATTCATTTTATAATTAGATTCTTTGCATTATATAATTGACATGTATACCCACTAGTTGATTATAATCTTGCTTAGGATAATATGTTATATAATCTTGATTGGATTGACAACCTTGATGGATTGAGAACCTAGTGAATAGGATAGATTGTCGGAGGGTATATCAACCGCGATAATCTAAACCGTTAATTGTAACAAATCGATTCCGCCGTGACCCCCTTTCCTTAATCGGTTAGGCATTACGGTGGAAAGTTGTTTAAGGTTCATAGTGATGGCCTAAACACATTTTAGATATCAATTGGTTAACATTTACGAGATTCGTTCATTAAGGTAGCTTGATAAGCATTTCCCGGTAATTCATTTGTGATCCCATTAATTCCCTAGCTATTCTCTTAATTGTTTATTCCATTATCTTATCTAGATTTGTTAAGTATTCTTTTATTAGTTTATTAGGTTTATTTTTCATGTATGTTTGATGGCTTGACAACCCATCCAATCATCCATATTTTTATGATTTATTTTATTGCATATAGATTAGTTAATTTATTCAACAAATCACCTTAATTCCCTGTGGAACGAATCCCACTTGCCACTTTACTAATTTTCTATCTAAGTGGTGAAAAATCGGTTTTCTAAACGATCACATTTTAAATATCATTTTGTTGAGTACACAAACGACGCTCATCAAAATTGGCGCCGCTGCCGGGGAATTAAAGCGGTTGTTGAATCAATTAACTTTTCTTGTTTAGTTTTTATTAATTTTTAGTCTTTTAGTTATTTTTAGTCTTTTAGTTTCTTTTTACTTCTTTGGTAGTTTTTGTTTCTTTTGTTTCAGGATTCTATGGATTTCTTCATGCAAAATCAAGGGCCTAGCTACGAGACTCATGGGAATGGCTTCAATGCGAATTGGTGGATGAACCAAGATTCCTTCTCATCATGCCAATCAAATGCCATAGATGATGAGAGGAAAATTTTCATGGAGGATCACTTTCGGGAGATTGAGGGCATCCATGCTTCTCAACGAAAGACCATGGAGTTATTCCAATCCGCACAACGAGCACATGAGGAGAGGATGTCTAACCATGTGATCCCTAGTTGGCCGGATCAATCAATAGAATCGGTGTATCCCAAGCAAGGAAGGACAAGGAGCCGTGTACACGCTCTTGTACAAGTATATGAGAATAGAGCGGAAGTTGTGGAAGAACCGCCAAGGAACCAAGAGCAAGGCACGGAATTGGAAGAACGATTAGCTTTACTTCAAGAGAGATTGGTGAAAACCTCCCAAGGGAAGGAAGAGTTGGAAAGAAAAATACAACTCATGGTAAAGGAGTTGGAAGAAAAGGAGGCCTTGGGGAAGGTGAAGATTGAAGAGCTTGAAGTGAAAAATGAGAAGCTCACTCTTGAAGTAAACATGCTCAAAGAAGAAAAAGCTACCTTATGGAGGAAGGTAGGAGAAGTCTCCAACAAGAACAAGGAGTTGGAAATACAAGTTGGGAGACTTGAAGTTGAGAGGAATTCCACATCAAAGGAATTCGAAGACCTTGCAAGGCTATTTGAAGAATTCGAAGAAGAGTGTGCAAGGAAGACAAGAAAGTTGCTTATGGAAGCGGAGCGGAAAGCAAAAGCTTTGGAAGAAACGAAGGAGGCACTTGGTAGGAAGGATGAAGCCCTCAAGATAGCAAAAGTGAAGGAGTGTGACTACATTGTCTATGTAGACAAGGTGGAAAAAGAGGTCAAAGAGCTACAATTGAAGCAACATCAAAGGCCACATAGTCACCAACCAAGAGGGAGTTTTCTTAACCATCCTCCTACTTGCTATTTTTGCTTTCAAAAAGGGCACTTCAAAGCTCATTGTTTTAAATTCCATAAGCATGAAAAATTGAGAAAATCTAGGAATAGGAAAAGTCCACCTAGAGTCAAGCGAATTTGGGTAAGAAAAGACTTGGTTGAACAAGTTAGACCCAAAAGAAAAGAAAAGGGGAAATCAACTCAACTTGTTTGGGTTGTGAAAAAGAACATATTTCCAAACTTGATAAAACCTCCTTTAGTTGATGACACCCCTAGCACAAGCACATAATTTTAAAAATTCTTTTTGTGCATTTTATTTTTTATGCTTTATTTGTTTAGTTTATTTCTTTTGAATAAATGGTGTTCCAAACTCTTGTTGGCAATTGCTTATATTGATTATATTTTGCCGGAACTTTCCAATATGTTTTGTGAGTGTATAGATTTTTCTATTGCTTCTTGAGGAAGCAAGTGAGTGTTGCTTGTGCGATAAGCAAGGTTCTTTATCTCTTGGGAAGAAACAAAGACAACTTGCAAGTCTTGGAGGGACGAGCAAGCCAAGAGTGCTCATAAAAAGGGAGAGGACTTTATCCTAAGGAAGCAACATTGTGGGAGTTCGAAGTGCGGGAGCACCATGCCACGTCTTGCCTAGACGTTAAATCGTGCGCTTGGTGGGAGGCAACCCACTTAGGTACATTTCTTTTCTAGTTTAAATTTTGTTTTTGTCTTTATTTTATTTTTGCTTAGAATAAGGTTGTGAGTTGTTTATGATAGTGGATTTAGGCTTGAATGATCATATTTTATCCACATGGATTGTGATGATGACTCTTGATGAACTTGCATTGATATATCTCTTGAGTTGATTATGAGCATATAGGATATTCTTGAGGCACTTGATTTAATTTTTGGGATAAAATTTTAAAAAGGACATTGATGTGTTGTTAAACTCTTTGATTGTGGATGTATGTTGTGCCGAACTTACCGGTATATGCCCCAAAGACATTGAGGACAATGTCTAATTTAGGTTTGGGGGTGTGTGCACATCATCATCTCTTGTTTGCAATTATATGCAAAAACATTTTGAGCCTAAATTTTTCAAAAATTTCGAAAATCTTGTGATAATGCCATGTTTGAGCATATTTTGCTCGTTGAGATTGTGCCTTTGTGTGTGCAAGTAAGGAATTGTGTATCTTTGCCTTGCTTAGTTTAGATTAACTTCATGCCATTTAGGGTTGCATTGCTCAAAGCACGCTAGTTCTTTTCTCTTGATGTTAGAGTGGATATTCAATTGTGCTTGAAGGTTAGGAATTAATAGTGGAGACTTCCCGTGAGGTTCACAAACACGGCCTTAAAAAGCGTATTTGAGGGAAAGTTTTCACTCTTTAAACACTCATTCAAACACATGTTATGCATATTTTAAAATGTCTCATTCGCACTTAAATGTTGTTTACCATAGAACATATGGACTGCTTATGGATGCCTTGATTGACTTTGTGGACAAACCTTTAGAAATGATTTTAGGCAATGCATATGAAAAAAACCACCAAATTGGCCTAAATACTTTCTATCCCTCTAATTTGTGTGCTCCATAGCCCATTTGAAGCCAAACACAATTAAGCTTTTCATTCATGAACCACATCAACATGAAACCATATAGCCTAAACACTAGACTTACCTTGTACCAAATGGTTTGCTAAGGCTTAGGGGTTGAATGTAAGCTTTGAGGAGTATCAAAATGTAAGGCGTGTACTTAGGAAAATTTGTATGTGCAAACACATAAAAATAGATGAAATGCAATGCTTGAAAAGAAAAAGAAAAGACAAGCAAAGAAAAGAAAAGAAAAGCATGCAAAAGAAAAGAAAAAGAAAAAAAAAATGATGAATGAGGCACAAAATGCCTAGATCAATTTTGTGGAATTAAATGAGCTACTCAATGAAAATTAAGAGTAGAAAAATGCACAAAGTAAATTGTAAGCCTAGACGCCTAGTGTGGAATATGCAAGTTGTAATGAGTAAGTTGTGCTTAATTTAGAATGTATGCCTTAGTGTGACCTTTGGGTGTTTGCAATCCATTCTTCCTATTTATTGACCCACCATTCACCTTTGGCCCCATTACAACCAAATGAAAAGACCTATTTGATCTTTAGGGATGTCCACTTTGGAAAATTTTGGTTGATGCATGTTCTTTCCGTTCATGGTTTTCAATTCCTTTCATGAGACAAATTTTGAGAAATTGTGTTTTTAAAGGATCATGTGCAATTATATTTGATATCTTGAACATAAATTCATATTGCATATGGATTGTGAGTGAAGCCTAGGAATCCGTGTGAAAATGAGAGAATCCGGTGAGGATTAGATGTCGAGGCGAATTACATTCTTTTCCTAATGGCACTTTAGTTTTGAAGCTTAAGCATCTTGAATGTGGAATCGCGTTGCGTGCAATGTTTACATAGAGTGGCATGTCTTTAATCTTTATTTAGCATATATCACATGCATTATTTCCTAATGAGTACAACGTTGGTTTAATCTCTTCACTTTTGGTTTTGCAAGTCGAAATATTGGCTTTTGAGTCTTTTGCAAAGAGTTGGTGCTTTATTGTGATTATTTGATTTTTAGATACATGTCCATTGTGTGCTTATGTTTGTTTTGCTCGAGGACGAGCAAAAGATAGGTTTGGGAGTATTTGATCGAACCAAAATTGGTATGATTTTGACCCTCATTTCCTTCTCCTTTTGCTTGATTCTTGGGCATTATCCAGTGATTTAATGGTGTAAAATCAAGTGTTTCAGGTTTTATTAGGTTTCAAGAGCATTTGGGATGAAGATGAGGACTTGGGTGCAAAAAGGCTCACAAATGGGAAGAAACAGGGCATTTTCGCCACTTAGACATAAGGAGGTCGCTACATGGGCGCCATGGCGACAGAGGATTCTTCAAGTCATCAGAAGGTCGCCATTTGGTCGCCACTTGAGCGCCATGGCGACAGAGGAAATTGCAAAGCATCTCATGGTCGCTATTTGAGGTCGCCATGGCGACCTACACTTGCAAATGGCGACCACATAGGAATTCCAACGTAGGAATTCCAAAGTGGGAAGGGTCGCCACTTGGTCGCCATTTGGTCGCCATGGCGACAGAAGAACCCAAGAGAGGTCGCCATTTGAGGTCGCCATGGCGACCTAGAAGCACAAGTGGCGACCACGTTGGAATTCCAGCGTAGGAATTCCAGTGTTGGCATTCAAGAGGGGTATTCTTGTCATTTCATACCCATTTCATACCCTAGCTTTTCACACCTATAAATACATCACATTTTTCCTCTTTTGGACAACTCTTGACCACCAAGAAACCTCCTTTCTCCACCATTCCTTTTCTCTCCTACCTAAACTTAACATCTAGATTACCTCCTCTAATCATTCCTTTTCTTCCCATCTTCTCCACAAATCTCCTTAGTCACTTCCCATTTGACTCCACCTATCTAGACTCATCCTCATCATCCACTCTTTACACAAGGAGCATCAAAGGCAAGGAAAGGATCAAGCTTACAAAAGGAGGCCCATGGGTGATTTCCTAATCTTTTACTTGCCTTCCCTTTGATTGTAATATGTGTAATTAAATCCCCTTTCTAGGGTTTTGATGTGAGAACATTTGGATTGGGATTTGCTTGAGCTTTAATATATTTTAATTTCTATTTGTGTTCTATTCATTTTATAATTAGATTCTTTGCATTATATAATTGACATGTATACCCACTAGTTGATTATAATCTTGCTTAGGATAATATGTTATATAATCTTGATTGGATTGACAACCTTGATGGATTGAGAACCTAGTGAATAGGATAGATTGTCGGAGGGTATATCAACCGCGATAATCTAAACTGTTAATTGTAACAAATCGATTCCGCCGTGACCCCCTTTCCTTAATCGGTTAGGCATTACGGTGGAAAGTTGTTTAAGGTTCATAGTGATGGCCTAAACACATTTTAGATATCAATTGGTTAACATTTACGAGATTCGTTCATTAAGGTAGCTTGATAAGCATTTCCCGGTAATTCATTTGTGATCCCATTAATTCCCTAGCTATTCTCTTAATTGTTTATTCCATTATCTTATCTAGATTTGTTAAGTATTCTTTTATTAGTTTATTAGGTTTATTTTTCATGTATGTTTGATGGCTTGACAACCCATCCAATCATCCATATTTTTATGATTTATTTTATTGCATATAGATTAGTTAATTTATTCAACAAATCACCTTAATTCCCTGTGGAACGAATCCCACTTGCCACTTTACTAATTTTCTATCTAAGTGGTGAAAAATCGGTTTTCTAAACGATCACATTTTAAATATCATTTTGTTGAGTACACAAACGACGCTCATCACTTGAGCCTACATATTGTTTTCTTATTTTATTTAATCTATTTGGACTTTAATAAAAAGCCCACATGTGAACTAGACCCATTCTTACTAAAAGAAACAAGCCCACATGCCTTTCATTAATATATTAATATAATTAAACAGCCCATTAAATAAATAATGTGCAAATTATATTCTTAATATATTAAATACAATTCTAAATGGACCCATAAATTGGTCCGGTAGAATATATCAAGTGATCCATGCAAGTCCGTGTGGATTGAGGATCTTGGCGGGCTATCTAAATTTAAGCTTCAATAGACATAACCTAATCACAATCAACAAATGATTCACTTAGGTCTGATCCATTAATTTTAACTCATTCCACTAAAGAGCTAAAATTGAACTCTTAAATAAAGACAGAAAAGGAAGATGTTCCTCATTCATACCCTAGACAATCATGTTAGAGATAGTGTATCCTCGTGATTAATATCAGTAATCGCCAAGAGTTCATAGACCGTCTATAACTCTCCAAGTTACCATATTTACTCATATGACCACGTTTTGAACTTGGATATTTTGACTTGTCCAGAAGCCATGTTTTCAATAGACACTATCGAAAACTCAACGTTGAGATTTAATATCCAATTACCTAAAAACATCCATATGATGATATTATACTCTCATTTAATAAATGGAGCCACGATGTCCATATCTATAAATGAAGTCCTCTATCGATTAACAAATGAATATCACCAAACTATCGAGGATAGACTATGCGATATAATCGTACTCATTGATAACTCAAATGATATCACTTGCAACCATAAGTCCATCATTTATCTCAGGATTAAGATAGACTCTCCGATTGTCCTGATAATGAAAAGACTTTTATCTACTGACGGTTATAGATAAAGTATTTCATTGTGATTCAGTTCAATGCACCCAGTGCACTAGATTCTTTTGCTCGAAGACACTCCGATGATTTTAGACTCATCATATCTCATTTGATCCCACTCAAATGCTAGCAAAAGAATTCTACAACTTTAACAAGATAAAGGTGCCCAACCTTTAACTTAAGTTGTGAACAATATTCAAGACTAACTAAAGAATTGTGTCTACCACATACATATCCAGATGTACGAACAATTCTTCTTTTCTCATAGTCTTTAGACCTTATGATTATTTACTTTGACAATTATTAAGCTATAAATGCTATAAGATTTGTTTAAACCAGAAATCACTTTATTAATATGAAAAAGATTGTTAATTACAATATTACACTCTTGCTATTGAGCATAATCCTAACATCTTGTGCAAAGAGTGGGTGTTGAGGATATGTCTAGATAGGTGGAGTCATATGGAAAGTGACAATGGAAATGGGTTGAGAAGATGGAAAGAGAGGAATGATTTAGGTGGAGTAATCTAGATGTTGAGTTTTAGATAGAAGAGAAATGGAGGGATTAGAAATGGTAGAAAGGAGGTTTCTTGGTTGTCAAGAGTTGTTCAAAAGATGAAAAATGTGATGAATTTATAGGATTTTCAAATTAGGTCTCGGGTGGCAAATTACCAAAACACCCTTGACCATGGCAAATTACCATTTAGTCCAAATAAGGGTGCATTTTGTAATTTGCACACCCAATCAGATTTGCACATCAATGTTGGTCGCACTTTGAGTTCATGGCAACCCTAGGGATGCAAGTGGCGACTATCAGGTGCCAAAAATAACTCCCTGTCGCCATGGCGACCTTGGAATGCAAACCGCGACCTTGATTTACATGGTTTGGTCACGATTTGGGATTAGGGGCGATTAAGAGAAAATTCGGCGTGATTTTGGTGGCCAGATTCTGACCAATTGAAGGCCCAGAAGTGGACCGATTGGGCAGCCATTCGGTTGGCCATGATTTTGGGTCGGTTTCCGACAGACAGTAAGTCACCGGAAAGGAGGTCGGCCAAGCTAGGGTTTGGATAGGAGGGAGGCCATGGCTGCACGCATGAACTGAAGAAGAAGATGAATAGTTGGGGTGCAAACAGTAGATGAGTGGGGCGCAAATGGGCTACTGTTATTGTGTCTCAAAAGGGGTGCAATTAGAATTGAAATGGAGTGTATTTAGGCTTAGGTGTGGTGAGCTCACCACATAGGATTATTTGGCCTTTGCTTTTAAATTAGGCATGCGTTGATTTTACCCAACAAATTAAAACGCCCCGTTTTATTTAATGAGGTGGCGTGAGCATGGCGCCTTGCATGGAAAATTACGTTGTGGTCCTTCAACTCTTCTAGAATCACAATAACTTCAATCTTCCTTCAATAATTACACTTTTGCCCCTATTTCACCAAAATTACTCCAATGCCCCTAAATTCTATAAATTTCTGAAAACACTTAATTTACACCATTAAAACACGGGATAATGTCGAGAATCAAGCAAAAAGAAAAGGAAGTGAGGGCCAAAATCATACCAATTTTGGTTAGATCAATGACATTGTTCCCTCTTTAGTTTCTCGAGAGGAGTGTAGGGAAAATACACGTGGCAGAAACGAAAAACAGATTTGTATATTTTAAAAAATTTCCTTTTAAAAGAAGAACCTTAACCCTTGATTAATTAACATATAATAAAAGATATCGTACCTTTTTCCACGTGACGATTGATGTTGCATCGATAGTAATCCACAAGATCTTCTAATTAAATCACAAACGTGAATCACCTAGGAGTGTGGGCTCCCTTTCTTTGAATTGTGTACCTGAGGATGAAAAACACAAACTTTTTCTTTTTGTTAGTCACAAAAACTTCCTAGAGAAAAATGAAGAACGTTTGGTCACTTGTGAATTCTCAATCTTTTGATCGAAACTCGCATGACCCTAATTCGATGTTATGTACAAAGCCTTTTGATGTAAAAGCTATTAGTGCACTTTCAAAAATAAAACGCTCCTTCTTATCTTTTTATCTTGGCCAAATTTTTCACCACACACTTAGAGGTGAATTATTTTTTTTTAAACAAAAGAAAAACTCTTTCTTAAAAAACTCTAAGGTTGGCCGAATTCTATATCATAGAATATATAGGGTGGCTGAATTCCTTACTCAAAAAACTTAGGGTTGGCCAATTCTATGATAGGTTTTCTATGTGGTGACAGAAATCTTCTCCCAAAGAGGATTCTTACCATGTGGCCAAAATCCTCCCACCAAGAGAGGATTTGTGTTTCACCAAAACTCCTATCAACTTTTGAAATTCCCTTTAGTTATAGTGTAGAATACTTCTTTTCCACGCAACCAATATACACACACTTAGAGAGATTTACAATAGAATTGCTTAAACAAGATGATATTAGTTCAATTAAACAAGAGTTATAAGCAAAACAATGTAAATCAAGTAACGAAACTAAAAACATTAAAATCAACACAAGTGATTTTTACGTGGTAAAACCTCCGAAGAGGAAACATCCACGGGTTGATACCACAACCACCGGTAAAGCAATTCACTATGATGAAAAGGACTTACACACTCAAGGCAATCAACACATGATATCCACCCTAAGCTATCAACTCTTAGTCTACCCTTAGGCCTAGTGACACCTAGCCTACTTCCTATCTGAGATGTGTCCTACACCTCTAAGAAGCAACTTCCTATCCAAGACTCTCAAGTCTTTAGGAAGGTTTCATACTTAGCTATCCAGATCAAAAAGATCCTAGTCAAGCTCCCCTAGCTCAACCATCCGGAGTACCATACTCCTAGCTAATTCTTTTGCTTGACTATCCAGACCACATGTCCTAGTCAAGACTTCTTGCTCAAATCAAAGTTTCACTCACTTTGACAAGAGACTTCCACCTATTACAAAGCAATGGTCTAAGTGAAGTGCACACAAGCAATATGATGCAATCACAATCAAATAAAGCAAGATGATCAATCAAGCTATATGAACATGCTTAGAGATATTCTAGGATATGCTTTCAACAAACAATCACAAATGTACCTAGAAATCAAAGCATATGAATCAATAAGAACAAGATATGAATATTCAATATATCACACAAAAATCTTAGTTCTTTGATCATGAAATTAAACCTAGAATATATCATGAGGCACATCATATATATCATTTCTAGAATCAATTTCAAGTTCAATCAAGTTTAGTTAAAATATGTTCAAGAGAAATCACAAAGCTAAAACTCAATTAACATTTGATCAAACAACCCTAGAGTGTGAACTAACATCATTCTTAACACATTTTATCTATCAATTAGAAATATTAAAAGAGATGATCAAAGAGAAAGTAAGAAGAAGATGTTTCTCATACAAAGATTGAAGCTCGGACCGAGATCTGCTCACTGCAAAACATCACGAACTCAAATGACTCTAAAAATGCTTGTAGTTTGTTGCTCTCTTCAAGACCAACATTTTTGGCTTTTGAATCACTTGGTTCGGAGTTGAAATGAGAGAGATATGATCAAAATAAAAATCAAAAGTTGTGAAGAATTCTGCGGAATTTTCTTTTTTTCAATTTTTCCTCTTAGAATGAATGTGAGGGAATTGGAGAATTTAAAAGAGATGAAAGAAAGGGAGAAGACAAACCAATAGGAGGATGCCTCATCACCTCCATATGTGGGCAAAGAGCCTCCTTAGCCGTGTGCCACACGTGGCTCACCAAGGTTGGCTGTTAGCCAATCTTGCTCCTCTCGCACTCTGCTCGCGTTCTTCGACTGTATCCGGGCCTCCAAACTCTAATTTTGAATCCGTCTTTGGATTAAAAATCATGATTCCCTCACACACAACAAAAACTATGAAACTTTGACAAAAGATTGAGAATTCATCTCAGAAAACGACGACAAAAGCAACTCAACGAATGAGAACACAAAGTAGCATAGCTACATTGTTTGGACTCGAAACCTAATGAATGAGTAACCGAAATGACCGGAACTTAATAAGGAATCATATGAGATCATGTGCAAGTCCAAAATACAAGAAACACAAGCAAATAAATACAATGTCATACAAGCATGCCATATCCAAACGATAGTCATAAAACATGCAATTCTACAATGTTTGTCAATATGAGAACAATGCATGTGCATACTTAAATGAGTGTGAATGTGTTATACCAAATGTTTGCACATTGATGCAGGGACACACATGTATGAATTGTGTGTGTGTGCACTTAAGCCTTGCAAGGGGAAGAAGTATCTTTATACCTTAGCATCCAAGTACGCGTTTTTTCTCTTGAAGACGATATTTGCATGAGAAGTTGTTTTTCTTCTTTGAAGCTTCTTTTCACCAAGAATCACCTAAGCAACTAACCATTACAAATAGAGAGAGTTTTGCAATGGAATTAAGCCAACAAAGATCTAGGATCTTACAACTTTAGAAATCCAAACCCCAATCCAACTCTTTTTATGTATTATCCAATAATATATTGAATATAAATTAAATTGACTTAATCAAAAACTTCCTAATTTGACTAGATAAATAAATTCATTTTATTTATCTACTTATCAAATAAAGTCTTTGATTCTTATCATACTACCAATAATAGTATAACACTAAGAGACCTTCTCCTAGTCAGAAAAAGATTTTGACTTTTAATTAAATAATTAATTAATTAATTAACTTCCATTTAATTAAATAATAAAATGAAACAATATAATAGGCCAATATTCTTAGCTTTGCCATCCATGTCCATAATATGAGCAATATATTATTTTTTCTATTTTATTAAATCCATTGGACTTTAATAAAAAGTCCACATATGAAATAGACTCATTCTTACTAAAAGAAACAAATCCACATGCCTTAAATTTACAATTCTAGATGGACCCATAAATTAGTCTGATAGAATATATCAAGTGATCCATGCAAGTCTGTGTGGATTGGGGATCTTGGCGGGCTATCTAAATTTCAATAGATATACCTAATCACAATCATCAATCAAATATGAAGATTAAAAGAGATGATCAAAAATGAAAGTCAGAAGAAAAAGTTTCACTTACAAATATGAACCTCGGACTGAAATCAACGAAAAATAATGAAGTCACTTGGTTCTAAAAATGCTTGGGGTTTGTATCTCTCATCAAGACCAACATTTTTGGCTTTTAAATCAAGTGATTCAGAGTTGAAATGAGAAAGTTATGAGAAAATCATGAAGAATTTTCTGCACTTTTCTTTCTTTTCAATTTTCTTCAAGTTTATCAAAAAGATGTTCATATGCAATCACAAAGGAAAAACTCGAAAATCAATCAAACAACTCTAAAAATGGAATCAAAGACATTTTAAACATTTTTCATCAAACAATAAAGTAGATCCATGAAGTTGATCATAAGAAAAATGTAGAGAAGATGATTACCATACACAAATGAACCACGAACTGAAATCAAATGACTATGTTAAACCTGGACATCTTTTGACTCTAAAGATGATTAGGACTTGTTCCTCTCTTCAAGGCCAATGTTTTTGTCTTTTGAATCACTTAATTTCGAGTAGAAATTAGAGAGATATTATCAAAATAAGAAATCAAAAGTTGTAAAGAATTCTGTAGAATTTTCGAATATAAATGGAGGGAAAAGAGATGGAGAAGAGAGGTATTCGGTGGCCAATCAAAACAGTCCATGTTAACAGCCACGTGAGGTCTACATGTGGCACACGTGGTCCTCCTTGCTTGGCCTTTGGCCGAGCAAGCTCCCTCACGCTCCTCTCGCGTTCTTCAGCCATATTAGGGCATCCGAACTCCAAATTCGAATCTGTTTCCGGATTACGAACCATGACTCTCTCACGCACTATGAAGACTACAAAAATTTGACAAAAGGTTGAGAATTCTTCTCAGAAAATACGATGAAGACAACTCAATGAATGAGAATGCAAAGTAGCATAACTACGTCGTATGGACTCGAAACTTAATGAATGAGTAACCGAAATGACCGGGACTCAATAAGGAATCATATGAGATCATATTCAAGTCCAAAATACAAGAAATACAAATAAATAAATACAATGTCACACAAGTATGCCATATCCAAGCGATAGTCATAAAACATGCAATTCTACAATGTTTGTCTATATAAGACCAATGCATATGCATACTTAAATGAGTGTGAATGTGTTATACCAAATGTTTGAACTACAATGTAGGGACAGACATGTATGAATTGTGTGTGTGTGCGCTTACGCCTTGCAAGAGGAAGAAGAATCTTGATACCTTAGCATCCAAGTATGCGATGATCCCCTTGAAGATGAAATTTGCACAAGAGGTTGCTTCTTCACATTTGACGATTCTTTCTTCCAAGAATCACCTAAGCAACAACTAATACAAATATAAAGAGTTTTGCAATGGAATCAAGCCAATACAAATAAAGGATCTTACAATCTCCCCATTTGGCTATTACATAGCAAAACCTCATCCTCACCATACATTGATCACTCCAATAAACTCAATGTTGATAGCATTCTCTCATTCTCACATTACAAAGAGATTCCTAGACTAAAAGGTCTTCAAGTCTTCTTGAGTCTTCAAGAATCCCTTCTTTGAACTTCAAGGTACCTATGAGGAAAGAAGCAAACCAACAAGAGATCTTCTTCCAAAGAAGAATGGTGAGATATTTTCATATAAACAAAAAAAAAAAAAAAAACTTCCTTTATCTCTTACAAAAAATGCATTATCTCAATTGAATAAATGTTATTACATTAAAAGCTCTCCCTTAAAAACCTTAACACACTAAGGCAAGAATTATTTTCTCCCCCTTAAGACAAAGTCTCTAATAAGCACAAAGAGATACAAAACTCACACAATTGGAACATTTCTCCATATTGAACATGGTGAGGTATCTCCCCTTATATGGTGAGGTTTCTCCCCCTTTTTGTCAGGGAATAGACAAAGGGCACAAGAGATAAATAACGAGATATTAAGCAAACAAATCATATGGAAAGCGTAGTTGAATAAACTAAAGCTTTCCCTTAACATATGCTCCACATATTTTCACCAAGTAGATTTGTTCACAAGGGATTCACACATTCACATATTCAAGCAATAAGAGAAAATATTTCATCATTTTCCAAAGTCTAAGAGAGAATCATAGATTTTCATTAATCTCTCAAAAATATTCTCACATTGCTAATGAATCAAGAACATAAGCAAAATATATGTGTGTGTGTGTGAATGCTTCTCACATATATAGAAGGAGTAATTGTGATATCAACATGCAAACAATTTCCACACCTATCCAACTAAAGCATTTCCAAAAATAGGTCAAACTGATATTCATCTGTGTTTTTCCTTTAAAAGAATAGTTATCAACATGTGAGCTGTGTGTGCATGTGGCTCGTTTTCCCGTTTCTATTTGTCAACCCGAGCTTTTCACTATTCTCAACTATACACCATTAAGCATTTTTTTGTTTTTCATTTCTTTTAGGCTTGGAATCAAAGATTTTTTTTTAATGATTATTTTCAACGCTTCTTTGATTTTTTCTAACAAAACATTGGGAGGCTTTACAACCAATGCGTGTAGCTTTTTCCAAGAGGGTGCTCGTTGAATACTATGTAGTGCCGAAGCAAAATGGATACATATCATAGGTCATTTATCATGTACTAAGCAATAGGCTTCTAGATGCATCCATTATCTACACATATTCAATCACATATACTCAAAACTAAAACATATAAGAGAAGCATTAGTGCACTTTTCAAAAAACAAATCAAGCTCAAGTGCATGATCTAAAAATAATAAAAGTTATTTGTTTAAGATCATTTACTTCTCAAGTGAGTAGCTCTCCAAGACATTGATATTCAAATAAAGTTTTGCTCATCAAGCCACTCAACAATCACACATAGACAATAATCAACACAAATCATGCCAATGAATCTTCAAAGAGTTTTAAACCTCTTATGTCCAAGGGCTTAGTGAACAAATCCACAAGTTGATTATTTAGTAGGCATTGCTTTAGAGTAACAATAGAGCATTCAACAAGTTCTCTAATGAAATGATGCCTAATAACTATTTGCATTTGATATCATGCAAACATAGAGTAAAAAAGATGAAATAAAAAGCAAGCTTTTAGAATAGAGAAATACCTTAGCAAGCTTTTTCATCAATGAAGGTCTCTGCCCTTTTTATGAGCTCTCTTGGCTTGTTTGTCCTCATGACAACAAGTTGTTGGTGTGTTATCCCAATAGAATAAAGACCAAACACTTTCAACTCAAACAATTACATGGAAATGACTTTCTCTAAAAGTCTTAAAAAAAAAATTCACCAAAAGATTTCAAATTCAACTTATTTAAAGTTAATCAATAAATTTTGACTATCATAATGATTATGAGAATATTAAGTTCATAAATTGATTAGAGACACCAAGTTTGAATACTATACCTAGCACATTACAAATAGCTTAGTCAAGCATCAAACTTAGAACTCTTATCAAACAAAAACAAAAATATTCTCATATGTGCTACTCAATCAAGCATGAGAGCACTCACCTTTGACCATATTAGTCTTAGGTGAACCAATACAAACAACATCATAATCATTACGCATGGCAATATGAAATATAGTAGATAAATCATCAACTATCTTCTTTATGAAAATATCACTGACATTAAACTCATCATTGTTGCCACGCACAAATATTTCATCACAACTCTTCAAATGATCATGGTTAACACTCTTCTTAACCAATTTCTTCTCAACATTTTTCTTAACATGGTTATCATTAAAATGCATGTTATTCTTTTCAATCCAAATCTTTGTAGTAGGTTTCTTCACATGAATATGATCAATATGCACATTTCTCAAAACATCAAAGCTATTATCATGTTTAAAAACTTTCAAAGAAGATTTATCCATTTCACAAGTATGTACATTATTCTTCTTAACCCAAACTTTTCTTATTGATTTCTTTTCATTAACATGTTCATCATGCATAGTCTCTATTGCCCTATCATGTTTAGAAACAACCAAAGGAAGTCTTTTCATCTCACTAACATGCATCTTATTCCCTAGTTTGCATTGTCTAATATACTCGTAACATTTAGGTTTGATATGCCCAACAACATTGCAAAAATGAAAAACCGGGTTAAACTTAGAGATGTTATGTCTAACTTTAGACTTGGACCCATGCTTAAGAGAATGATTAGGTAATTTTTCAACATCTTTATCATGTTTCACATTTCCTAGTTTGCATTGCCTAATATATTCAAAACATTTAGGCCTAATGTGACCAACCACATTACAATAATGACAAACCGGAATGAATTAAGAAAAAAATACCTTTTAGGTGTGCATGCTTTGGTTGAGAAGTTTCATAACTCTTCTTGTCTTTGTCTTTGATGTTGGAAGGAATGGTAGTTGAGTCTTTCTTCTCCTTGGAATTTCTTGACTTGTTCTTGGTTGTAGGAGTCTTCTTAACTTATTCTACATAACCCAAGCCACTCATATCTCCATGATGCTTTCAAAGTTTTATCACTTCATCAAGCTTAATGGCTCCAATTTTCATGTCATTAATAGACTCTTTGAGAGTTTTGACTTCATCTTTAAGTTCACACTCCTTTAACTTCATAATAGTCAAAGAGTTCTCTTTTTGCTTAATCTCTCCTTCCATGGCAAACAACTTCATAGTAAAGTCTTCTTTTAAATCATCTAACTCTTGAGTACTTTTCTCCATCTTTGAAAAGCACTTTTCAATGGTCATTTCATGCTCCTTGATGACTTCACTTTGCTTGCTCAACTTCTCCAAAGACATTCTCTTTTCATTGTCAAGAGCTTTAATTATCACTACCAAATTGGCATTGATCAACTTCAACTTGTTGTTCTCTTCATTCTTTTGTTGAAGAATCTTGTCATTGAAGCTTATATAATCTTGATTTGAGGAGGCTTCAAACTCTTCATCATTTGAGGAGATTTCACTATATTCACTACTTGAAGAGTTTTCACTTTCCTCATTACTTGAGGAGTCTTCACTACTATCCTCAAATCTTCCTTCATACATAACCACGTGAGCAATGTGATTGCTAGTAGATTCTCTCTATCATCCAAGGACTCCTCTTCCTCTACTACATCACTCACACTCATCCATGATTTATCATTGATGGCTCTAATGTAGGCTTTCATTGTATTTCTCCAAAAGGTGCAGTTACCACTATCCAAGAGTGGAGGTCTAGCACTAAAGGCACCTTCAGGCATCCAAGCACCCATAGCTCAAAAATACAATAAAACAAAACACAAACACTATAATATAGATCTATCTAATTACTTCTAGACACCCACTCTAATACCAATTGAAATTCCCTTAACCACTTATAGTGTATATTATACTTAGAGGGGGGGTGAATAGGTATAAGCCCAAATTCTTCCAATATTCAAAAATTGTGGAAAACAAGAATGAAATGAAAACTTGATCTGATATAACAATTGTATAGTATGAATCAATACATGTGAACATCAATATACAAATGAATCAATACATGTGAACATATGGAAGATAAAAAAAACTTAAAGTGAAAATGAGACACAATGTTTTTACGTTGTAAAACCTCAAAGAGGAAACATCCACGGGTTGATACCACAAACACCGGCAAAGCAAATCCACTATATGAAAAGGACTTACACACTCAAGGCTATCAACACTATGATATCCGCCTCAAGCTATCACCTCCTAATCTACCATCAGGCTAGTGATTCACTAAGCCTACTTTCTATCCAAGGTGTGTCCTACACCTCTAGAAAGCAACTCCCTATCCAAGGCTCACAAGCCTCTAGGAAGATTTCCTTACTTAGCAATCTATATCAAGAGATCCTAGTCAAGCTCCCCTAGCTCAACTATCCGGAGTACCAAACTCCTTGCTAAGACTTTTGCTTGGCTATCCGGAACTCATTCCTAGCCAAGTCTTCTTGCTCAATACAAAGCTTCACTCACTTTGCAAGCGACTTCAACCTATCACAAGGCAATGATCTAAGTGATGCAAATGATGCAAATCACAATCAAATAAAGCTAGATGATCAATCAAGCTATATGTACATGCTTAGAGACATTCTAGGATATTCTATCAACAAACAATCACAAACGTACCTAGAAATCAAACCATGTGAATCAATAAGAACAAGATATGAGTATTCAATATATCACACAAGAATCTTAGTTCTAGATCATGAAATTAGCCCTAGACAATATCATGAGGCACGTCATATATATCATATCTAGAATCAATTTCAAAGTTTAGCTAAATATGTTCAAATAAAATCACAAAGCTAAAACTCAATCAATTAATCAATCATAAAAACCTAGCATGTGAACTAACATCATTCTTAATACATTTCATTAATGAAATATGAAGATTAAAAGAGATGATCAAAAATGAAAGTAAGAAGAAAACTTTTCACATACAAAAATGAACCTCGGACTGAAATAAGCTCACAGTAAACAATCATGAAGTCACTTGGCTCTAAAAATGCTTGGGGTTTGTATCTCTCATCAAGACCAACATTTTTGGCTTTTGAATCAAGTGATTCGGAGTTGAAATGAGAAAGTTATGATTGAATCAAGATAACAAAAATCATGAAGATTTTTCTGCACTTTTCTTTCTTTTTAATTTTCTTCAAGTTTAACAAAAAGATGTTCATATGAAATCAAAAAGGATAAACATGAAAATTAATCAAGCAAGTCTAAAAATTGAATCAAAGACATTCTAAACATTTTTCATCAAACAATAAAGTACATCCATGAAGTTGATCATAAGAAAAATGTAGAGAAGATGATTACCATACACAGATGAACCACGAACTGAAATCAGATGACTGCGTTAAACTTGAACATCTTTTGACTCTAAAAATTCTTGGGACTTGTTCCTCTCTTCAAGACCAACATTTTTTTCTTTTGAATCACTTAATTTAGAGTTGAAATGAGAGAGATATGATCAAAATAAGAAATCAAAAGTTGTAAAGAATTCTGCAGAATTTTAGAATATAAATGGAGGGAAAAGAGATGGAGAAGAGAGGGATTCGGTGGCCAATCAAAATGAGCCACATCACCAGCCATGTTTGGTCCATGTGTGGCACACATAGGCAGAGAGGGACTCTGGCTGTGTGGCACAAGTGGCCCACACGTGGTCCTCCTTGCTTGGCCTTTGGCCGAGCAAGCTCCCTCGCGCTCCTCTCGTATTCTTTAGCCGTATTCGGGCATCCGAACTCCGAATTTGAATCCGTTTTCAGATTACGAACCATGATTCCCTCATGCACAACCATGACTAATAAACTTTGACAAAAGGTTGAGAATTCTTCTCAGAAAATGACAATGAAGACAACTTAACGGATGAGAATGCAAAGTAGCATAACTACGCCGTATGGACTCGAAACTTAATGAATGGGTAACCGAAATGAACGGGACTCAATAAGGAATCATATGAGATCATGTTCAAGTCCAAAATACAATAAACACAATGTCACACAAGTATGTCATATCCAAGCGATAGTCATAAAACAAGCAATTCTACAATGTTTATCTATATGAGACCAATGCATGTGCATAGTTAAATGAGTGTGCTTGTGTTATACCAAATGTTTGAACACCAATGTAGGGACACACATGTATGAATTGTGTGTGTGTGCGCTTACGCCTTGTAAGAGAAAGAAGAATCTTGATACCTTAGCATCCAAGTATGCGATGTTCCCCTTGAAGACAAAATTTGAACAAGATGTTGCTTCTTCACCTTTGAGGCTTCTTTCTTCCAAGAATCACCTAAGCAATAACTAATACAAATATAAAGAGTTTTGTAATGGAATCAAGCCAATACAAATAAAGGATCTTACAAATATGTTTCATAAGAAATGTTATGGGGGTAGTGTGGCTATGAAAATAGACATTCATAAGGCTTTTGATACTCTTGATTGAAAGTTAATTTGTCGAGTTCAAAGGGCTTTTGGTTTCTCTCAAACCTTCATGGATTTGATTGTTAGCATTCTTTGCTGCTTAAGACTGTCAGTTTTGATTAATGGATCTTCGGCTGGTTATTTTAGTTGCTCAAGAGGGGTTAGACAGAGAGATCCTCTTTCTCCTCTTCTTTTTGGTATTACTGAGGATTTTTCTCAGTACGTTACTTTCAAAGATGGTGGCGTCGGACCAACTTTTGCCTATCTCTTCTCCGAGGGGTTTTTCTACTCCCACTAATTTGTTGTATGTCGATGATGTTCTGATATTTTGTAAGGGAATGGCCAAAAACCTGAGGAATGTTATGCATGCTTTCAATGTTTATGGCAGCATTTTGAGTCAACTTCTTAACTGGAGTAAATCCTCCATCATTTTTGGGTCTTCAGTTTCTCTTACTCGAATTAGTTCTCTTCAATCTTTAGTTAGGATGCAGATTGGTCAGTTTCCTTTTTCTTACCTAGGGGTTCCTTTTTTCTGGGGTAAGCCCAGGAAATCTGTTTTGATGCCCATTGCGGATAAGATTTTATCTAAATTTGCCAGGTGGAAAGGTAAGTCACTTTCTTTGGCTGGTTAGGTTACTTTGATTCGCTCGGTGATTACTGGCTCCACTACAACAAATTCGGTAATTTACGGCTTGATTTTTACGGTGCACATAAATGGCGCATTGTAAATGTTATTATTCACGACCTGCATTCAATGCAAGTCATAATAGTGAAGCATAATTTCTCAAAGACGGGGCACATTTGAGGAACTCCGTAAAAAAAGATTATTTATGGTTTACCTGTTGCACGTCTTAAATGGCGCGTTGTAAATGTTATTATTCAAGACTTGCATTTAGTGCAAGTTGTAATAGTGATGCATAATTTCTCAAAGACGGCGTGCATTTGAGGGATTGCGTAAATGCTGTAAAAAAAATTATTTACGGCTTATTGGTTGCGTGTCTTATTTGAGAGTCTTTTAAGACATACAACTCATGCCATGTATACATTTTTCAGAAACAAGCTTTTTGGCTCCTAAAAGGAACACTAAGGTTGAAACTTAATTTTTTTGTTAGGCAGGCATTTTGGGACAAAAATAATATTTGTTGATGATAATGATTTTAGGGACTACATTTTTCCTTTTTTATCTTTATTTTTTAAAGTTTTCCCTAAGAGATAATTAAATTTTCTCCAATTTTTTATATTAATTATTATATATCAATTCAAATAATTTGATAAAATATATTATTTTCATTTATAAATATAATAATAATAATCTAAAATGTAAAACCACTTTTTAGAAAAATTCATTTACATTTCCCCTTCTTTTTTTGTGATAGGGATTCAAGTCTTACATATATCTATCAAATTATAAAATGTAGAGAAACATCTCTCTATCTTGGGTACGATTAACGAATATCATTTGATCCGACAATATATGATTTAAAAAAAAAGTTTAATTAAATGCTAAAATAAATGTTAATTTGTCTATCATATAAAATTATATTATTGGAAATAAAATTTTTATTTAAAAATAATCAATAAAAATTTAATAACATCTATTGTTTATTAACAAATTCAAATGAGTAGCATAACTGGTCATGGATTTGTTTGAACATCATGATGTCTCAGGTTCTACATCTGATGTGAACGAATTGTCAAATGGTGTGAAATGAGAACGAATTGTCAAATGGTGTGAAATGAGAGTGGGAGGTAGGAGTGGATCCGATGTGGTGGGTGTATTAGATGAGGTGTTGTAAATATAATATAATATATTTTCAAAAGACAATAACGACATGCAGGTGCATACCGCGATTGAGTTTACACCCATATCAATACACAACATTTCTTGTGAGTTGTAAAAGTTCATAACATGACCTACAAAATGGGTCATAAATATAATTACGGCGTTTTTTAAAACACATTGACGACGCATTTGGTATGCCGTATTTGAGGGATATCATTCACGATATCATCTAATGCGGCTTATGTTTGAATGCCGTAAATAGTCATTTACAGCGTTCTTTGCACGCAGTAAAATGATGGTTCTGTTGTAGTGCTCCTTTGTTCACTTGTTTATGGTTTATAAGTGGCCGGTTTCCTTAATTCATATGGTTACTAAGAATATTAGAAATTTCTTATGGACTAGTTCATGTGAGGAGTCCAAGTTGATCCGTGTTGCCTGAAACTGTTGTTGTAGACCTTATGCTATAGGTGGTCTTGGTGTGAAGGATCTGGCCTTGTTGAACGATTCATCACTTCGGAAGCTTACTTGGAAGTTTATAACTTCGAACAATTTTGCTTTCACTTTTTTGCGTAAAAGGTATATTACGAAGTTGTAGAAACCTCAGGGAGGCTACATCACCTCTTCTATCTTGACTTCTTTTAGGACCGACTATGTTGAGCTCATTAAGGATGTTGAAAATATAAATATATATTGCTTGCGTGTGTCTAAACAACCTAGGTGGGGGGGTGAATGGGTTGTTAATCCAATTAGTTACCAAATTTTCGGATTAGTCAATATTTAAGAATAAACCCAATTTAACAAACAATAAAATCAAGTATAAATTGCGGAAATTAAAGAACACTTGACTTTTATGTGAAAACCTTCAACAAGAGAAAAACCACGGGTTGATATGTGCGCCACACACGGTCCTCGAATCCACTATATGTAATGATGATTACAACCCTAGGATGACCTCTAGTCACACTATTCTCGGTTACTAATCCACCACTACTACCCGCAGGCCTTTTATAGCGAACCTAGACCAAAAGTGCTTGAGCACTACACACCAGTAGTCATAAGACTTAACTCTCAATGAAGAGATCAATAACCTATGTGAATATGTGATAATATTCTAAATGCAAATAATGCTAGGCTACACTAAATGTTTAACTAGATGTTATAATGCAAATCAACACTCTAGTTATCAACAATGCCTACATGCTTATACATGAGGACTTAATTAGATGCCAAGAGATTCTAGCAACCTAATTGTCAACAAACAAGGCCAACTCAACACAAGTTGTCAATGAACATGGCAAGGACAATAAATGCAATTAACTATGCAATCAATGAGTCCAAATCAAGAATGCCTAAATGCAAAGCATACATACTTAGCTAGATGTTATCAATTACAAAACAATCCTAGCTATCACAAACAACTCATCTCAACCAACAAACAAAGTCTCAAAACATGCTAGAAATAATAATAAGCAAAGGAGACATGCATTTAATTAACAAATAAATGCTAAACATAGGCAAACATGTCATAAGAATGAAATAAGAAGTTCTAGGACATGTAGAAGTTACCTAGTCAAAGAAAACAAGAAATCCCATGCTTGAATAATGCTAGGAAGATGCTAAATGCTCATAGGAAGGTGTTTGGTTGAGTAAAGGTGATTTCTTGGGAGTTTCTCTCTCTAGGGTTTGAGTTTCTCTCTCTAAGTTCTGATTTTGAGCTCAACAAATGTCTAAGAAGACAAGGTAACATATTTATAGAGAGATGCAATCAAAATGATGTCGTTTTTTGAACTAACATCAAAGGTCAAATGGCGACCTCGTGGTGACATAAAAAATGCTTCTCTGTCGCCATATTGACCCAAATGGCGACACCACATATTTCTTCTTTGTCGCCATATGTCTTAGGGCGACACTTCGTGGTGACCTCACACCTGATTGATTTTTCAAGAATCAATCTTTTTGTCACCATGGCGACACCATCAAATAGCGACACCACACAAATGGCGACAATGCCCTGTTTTCCACTATGTGTACAATGTGCAAGTGAAATATGACATGTGAAGAACATGCACACAAAGGCAAAGCATACATATGCAACCATTTGAAGTAAGTGTGTGCAACCTAAATCTCTTCAAATTAAGAGTCAAGACAAGTAATCTACCTTTCTTGAAGCTCTTGATGCCTACAATGAAGTCCATTGACGTTTGATGAGGATTTCTTCAATCATAAGCTACCCTTATAAGTTTGAACCCCATTGTGGTTTTGTCAATGAAATATGTCAATCAAAAGTGAGGCACTTACAGATGGTAGATGGCTCATCGGGGAAGACTCATAGAGATATTTTTGGTGTGATAACTGGCTTGGGGTGTCCATAGTGGATCTCCTTGGGATTCATGATTATGTGACCACACATCTTCAGGCTAGGGTTTCTAACTTTATTTGGGATGGTAAATGGTTTTTGGAAGATCGCTTTCGAGCTAGATTTTCGGATCCTTGTTTTCGGATTGAAAGGATTGTTATTTCTCCTATGACAAATTATTTAGTGTGGCCTTACTCTAAGGAAAGTAGTGTTTCTTGTAAGGCGGCTTACTCAAGGATGTTTCATAAAATCCCACAGGTCCCCTGGTCGAGGGACATCTAGTCTCGTTATATCCTTCCCTCATGTTCCATTCTAATTTGGCATCTTCTACTTAATAGACTCCCAACCAAAGATAGTTAGTGCAGGTCTTCAATTAGCTTCCAAGTGTAATGTTTGTGGAGCTAGCTCAGAATTAGTGGATCACCTTTTTTTTTTTTTTTTGAAATGCCCTCTTGTTGCTGCTCTTTGGGATGCGGTTTTCTCTACTTCTCAGAGGCATGTCTCTGTTGACACTTAGGGTTCTTTTTTTCAGACAAGCCATGTTTGTTTCTTTTAGTGATTAAGTTAGGATTTTGTGGAAAGCTGTTATTCATGCAGTGGTTTAGAGTGTGTAGTTTTCCCATAATCAGTCGATTTTTGAAGGGAAATCTATTGACTTCAGGGCTACATTATCTCTTGTTTGGCGCTTTATTTATGATACGAACCGTTTAGGTATCAACTGTATGTGTAACTGTGTTGATGATCTACTGATTCTTCACCAGTGTCTCAGTGGTTGTCCTAGTAAGGTTCCAGTTATCAGGAGTGTGGTCTAGTCGCCCTTGCCCTCGACCCCGACCCCGACCTCGACCCTGACCCCGACCCCAGGATGGATCAAGGTTAACACGGATGATGCAGCTTTAGGTGTGGGGGGTTGTGGGGGTGTTTTTTAAACTTGCAAATCTTTTGTTAAAGCATGTTTTGCTGTCTCCCTTAGTCAGGTTTTTGCTTTTGAGGATGAGCTCATTACGGCTTCTTTAGCCATCAATTATGCTTGGAAGTTGGGTTAGCATAGGATCTGGCTCGAGAGTGATTCTTCATATATTGTTCAGCTTCTTTCAGATAGGTTTGATCAGGTTACCTAGCGTGTTTGTCAAGCTTGGCAGCATTACATTTATTAGATCTTGCATATGGAGTTCTAGGTTTCTCATATATTCAAGGAAGGAAATCAAGTGGCGGATGCTCTCTCTAAGCACGCTTTGGGTCTACCTTCTAATTCCTGGTGGTCCTCTATTCCTTTGTTATGTTCTTCATCAGTTGGTAATGACTGTATGGGTAGAGAATCTTTTAGGTTTTCCTAGCTTTGTTTTTCTTATGTGGCTTGCGTGCCTCTGGGTTTTTTGTGGTTGTCCTTTGTTTTGTGATGTTTTGCTATTACTTTTGTTACTCTTTTTCTTTATTTATTTATTTATTTTAGGATACTGTCTATGGATTTTTCAGCATATAATCATTTGTGATGTTTTTTTCATTCTTAGGTCAATCCAATTTCATCAATATATATATATATATTAAAATTGTGGGTTCATAGAAAATCCTAGTTGCACTCGGAATAAATGGCATGTGAAGGGCGGCAAAAGAATCCTTGATAGACATACACACACTCTAGAGATAGTCTAGGGTTAGCCGTTTAAAGAAAATTAACCACGAGGTGGTTGCCTTGGTGGTCCAAGGCTTGGCATGAAAATCTCAAGTCCTTGGTTCTACTCTTGGCAATTACATTGTGGTCAGCCATCAGGAAGCTAGCTTAGTTGGTGGAAGAACGGGCAAGGGGCACAGGTAATTTGTAGGTCAGCGATTCAAATCCTACCCAGGCAAAGGCGAGTTCTAATTTACCCGCTTACATCTTTGTGTGTTCAGGGTTGTGGTCCGAGGTTTCCTATATATCCTACTCCATAACATCCAACAAATAAACCGTTAGAACCAACAAGTTGGTTATGGGTGTGTCATGCAGTTGGGGAGGACAGGCGGATGGGTGCCTGGACGAAGTCCGGGATCCTCAATACCAAAATAAATAAATAAATAAATAAAATTTGTTCTCTCCTCCCAATGTGTAATCGTTGCCTTCCTTAGAGAGTTAAAAGTGTCTCATGTGATTTCTAATCTTGTTCCTCTCCCCTAGTAGAGTGCACACACACTTATACAGACTAAACACAAAGTGATAATTAAGAGGTCCTAACCAATCAATAAGAACAATACTGTATTATCATTTATTGTGTTGCTGGTTCTTAGGTTCTCAGTGAGATGATTGAAAAGTGATTCGAGCGGTAATTAAATCAGCCGATGATTTATAATTGATTTGCATTAATCTTTAGCCCTCTAATACCATAGACGCGATCGATCCGGCAACGGTGATGTGCTAACTCTAATAAAAGTATAGTCGGTGGAAAGTTAATTCCTTCCTTACACTTCACGAATAACAATTTCTTCCGATGTCGCATGTGGTTTGGCATGTTATGAAAACCTTCAAATATTTGATGTTAGGAGGCTGAGCCTATGAAAGTGACATCTTGTGATACGTACAAGTGAAGTTAATATCAATTTTTTGTTATCATGCATTTGAAAACATTTTAAAACATCGATTGAGATTTTTCTATGCTTTCTAGCCCACCGCAGAAATCTCAACTTGTTTTCCGTACTGCTCAATTTGTATGATAGTTGCCAATTTAGAGAGGAAAATATATCAATTGCAAGACCAGAATTTAAGTTCAGCTATTCGATGATATTATTATTAGGGACACTCATTTTTACTTCTCTCTGTTGATTTAGGTTTCGGTAATGAGTTTCATGTACTCATTTAGGGTTAGGTAATGTGTTCATATAAAGATCGAAAACATTATACTTAATGTTTTATAGAAAACATTTTCATTTGAAAGTGTTTTCTATAATTCTAGTTTCATGAATGAATAGATATTGAAATCACAAACTTAATTCAAATGATTAAATTTGATGTTAAGTGTTTTTACTCAATATAAATATATATATATATATATAAAGGGTTTCTTAGTTACTGTATTTGTTTTCTATTACAGTAGAACCCCTCTAAATTAATATTCTTGGGACCTACCCTTGAGTATTAATTTAGAGTATTAATTTAGAGGGGTTATTAATTTGAAGGATTTTACATCGTAAAATGTTATTTTGTCTTAGAAAATGTGTGAAAGTCGTTTTCTTGTTTAGGGAAGGTTCTTTTTTTCTTGTTTAGGAAAGGTTCTTTTTCAGGATCTCTAACTTATTTAGTCAGTTTTCTTCTTTAGAAAAATTTCCTTTTTTTTTTTCTTCAAGATTCCTTGTTTAGGAAAGATTTATTAAAAAAAAATTCAATTCCTTTTGGGAATGTGATTATGTAGAGACTAAGCATACTCACCCTATAAATAGTGAGGCTTATTTTTTGGTTGTATACCACAAGAGAGATATCAAGATATACCTAAAAATTTTATTCCTAACAGCTCCTAAAAATTCTCTATTTTCTATTTTCTTTGCTATAACAAGATGACAATTCAAAAGATGAAGGATGAAGTCAAAAATATCAAATATGGTAGCCTTGTACAAACTAGCATTTTGAAGTACTTTTCTGGTTCTTGCTTATTATGTAATATATTTTATACTCTTATGGAATTATTAATTTATGCGACAGTCGGGACCGAAATTTTACACTGGGTTTTAAAAATAAATTATTAATTATTACGATAGAGGGGTTTATTAATTTTTTACACTGGCCCAAGTCGGGACCGAGATTTTTTATTAATTTAGAGAGGATATTAATTTATAGGAGATTAATTTACAGGGGTTCTACTATATGTTAATCAAATATTTATAAATAATAAATAAATAAATAACAAAAACAAAAATAAAAAATTACCGGAAAGCATTTTTGACAATACCAAAAGTGAGGTAACAAACTAACAATTGACAATCAACTAACTGATAGTGAATTACTGAATTATATATAAAAATATCTCTCTCTCTCTCTCCCTCGATCTCGGTGTATAAAAATCATGTTATGGGTTCTTAAAAGAATGATTAAGAAATTGCTTTTAAGTGGCATGTGTATATAAACACTTTTTTTTGGAAAGCCTTATAAAAGTGCTTTAAATTCGGTCGCATGCATGTTTTGTATTACTTAAATTCATATACTGACCCAAGAAACTAGCTAATTAACTTCTTCTTCTTTTTTTATCTGTTAACATTATTAACCATCAGTGCAATTTATTACGAGATTTAAGGCCAAAAATATTCATAATTTGATTGGCTTTACTGCTTAATTAAGTTATATAACTTTGACTTAATCGCACCACGTTTGAAAATATTTTTCATAATTGATCGTGTATATGTATATATAATTGATACATATCCAAGGTCTCAAGGTCTCAACCAACAGAGGTGTAGCTCAACTGATAGATGTACGAGTTTGGAGCTTAGGTAAATGACTTCCAGGTCAACGGCTCGAATCCTACTAATGGCGAAAACTTTCAAAAAAATATTTAACCCCGAATTAATAGATATTGTAAAAAATAAATAAATAATTGATAAAATAATGCAAATAAGAAACAGAAATATTAACCATCTAAAATGGTTTAGTGGTCATGAAGAGCACTTATATTAAAAATAAAAATAAAAAACCTTAAATATATATAGCTAAGTATGATTGTTCAAATCTAAGATTTTCATGAATTTGCATGTCTCATCCTCATATAGACAAATCTAACATATTGAAAATTATGTAACCTACTCTCTCCTTTCATAGTCTGTCAGAAATATATATCTTTGCACATCTCTCTCTGGTATAGTGTCATCTTCCTTTCCAACACATCCATCTCTAGGCATCTATATTTGTCTCCAATTTTTATATCTTGGTTAGTTTTTTTCCCTTTTTTTCCATTTATGAAAGGGTCCATCGTCACGAGCTTGCATAAATAATTGTCGATGTTTCTCTATCGTATGTTACATAGGTATGTATATACGTAGTGTGTTAACAAATGTATTCAACGTCGAATATACAAAAACACTTTTACAACGTTCGCTTAAATGAAACATGTTTGGGTGTTTTTTCTTGAAGCTTTTTCTTAATTAGAACAAAACGTAAAATATTTTCTACAAACTATTTAGATAAATACTTTTTCCAAAACACTGTCAATCACGTTAAAATCTCTCCATCTAACAAATCCCACAAGATAAGAAAGACAGATCGACCATCATAAATACTTAAATAGAGAGATAGAACATGCATGAAATTACAATCTCTTGAAGATTTGCTGAACTTTTTTTTTTCTTCTCATAATTATAATGTGCTATACTTATATATGAAACTTTCTAATTTTATTTCTCAAAATATATAGGTAAGTAGGAATATATCACGTGTCTTAATTTATCTGCACATCACACTGTGCATGAGTAAAATGTTTTATAGTACTAATTCTGCAAATGACGGAATGTTTACTTCAACATTAATGAAATTTCCTGTAAACATCAACATTCTGAGAATTGTAACATATTAATTAATGAAATTAATTAATAAATAATATATATAGTCTTTCTACTGTCAATTTATTCTGATAAAAAATATATTAGGACGAAGAATGTGGACCATAGATTATGGAGAAGTTTAGATAAGTCCACATTCTTCGTCCTCATACATTTTATATGAAGACAAACCAACAATAAAAAAAACAATATATATATATATATATGGAATGAGATCGCTATTGTTAATTTCTCTTTCACTTATTGTTTTGCAAAACACCGGTCCTGATTTTAAGAAATCAAATCAAGGTGATACTGACCTTAATTATAACTATAAAACATTTAACTTTACAAAGTTTCTTCAACTAATCAAATCAATGGTTTATAATTATGTCATGTTTTTCAAAGTTGTTTGAAAAGTTTTTCTAAAGCAAATTTGTCTATGTCTTGATCAAATTCAAAAGAAGTACTGTTTTCAAATCCATTGGATGGAGGCAAATTACGTGACTGGATAACTGACTCAATTTTCAATGTTTATTTTTTCAAAGGAACTATCATGAAAAAGGTTGCCGTTACATTCAGGTTTTGTTAGTTTAATTATATCATAATATTTCTTACAAATTTTATTCCATATAGTCAAACTCTGGAATCAGTCGTTCCTTTAACCTATTTTGCATGGCACATTCACACTTTAAGATGTTAGAGATAAAACATTCAACTCTACAAATAGACAAAACTTTAATTGGAAAATCAAGAACCCGCATGTCTAATTAATAAGAGAAGTGTGGGGTTGTCAAGTTAAATAATAATATATATATATATTTAGATCAGGTCCTTTTATTAAAATAAAATAAAAAAGAAAACAAAAGAAAAGAAAAATAAAAGCTAAAGTGGCACGCAGGCCCTAAAACAATAATTTAAAAAGGTATGCAGACCTCAACATGAGTCAAGGAAACAAGAACCTAAAAAGGCATATAATTAACCATTTCCTTCTACCTCAAACGGTGCAGCCCAATTAGAAATAGCAACACGATGTAGTTCTGCATCGACAGCATAATGTAATTTTGCATGGGCCGATGGAGTAGCAGAATTAGGGCGAATCTTAGTCTCGGCAAAAGGGAGGCGCTTAGAACTTCTCTTACTCAATTGAGACTTGAAATTAACTAAAGACATGAAAGTTGGTTTCACTCTTCTATTCAATTTTCTCACCACGGGAATCCAATTATTGTCGGGATTAACTAGATCATGAGCTTCTGCATACTTGTCATCCTTCCTTAAGAAGTTATTACTTGGATTCCCAGAATTACCGCTTCCCAAATGAGCAGAGATTGAATTGGTAAAATCCCTGTTAATGACAAAGTGATCTCCAGATTCTTCTCCCAAAACTATTGTAACAACTGGAGGAATTTGAATCTCCTCTGACAATTGCGGAACCAAAATAGCAATATTTTCCTCAACCGGTTACTGTCTCTCATTGTGGCTATTATGCTCCTCTAAGACAAATAGTTGCATATTGTCTACCTCTTTTGGATAAGGATTGTCAATAAGAGCCTCTGTGTTTAAGGTCCCTACATTCTCATACCCCTTGTATCTTGCTAATCATTGTCGCAATTGTGCACCACATGGTCCGCATCTGAATCAGTCTCTATGTGCGTAGTAAAACCATCTGCATCCTCTTGAGAAATAATCTGAACCTGCTTATTAACAGGTCTATAAACTTGTTGTGGCCCCCTAGATTGAGATCTACAGTGAGGATCTGAACCCTCTCTAGCCGATTTGGGCTTACTAGAACTAACAGGAATTCCCTTGCCGGACTTGTTCCAACGACAAGCCTTGGGAAAATGACCAATGGAGGAACAAGTACAACAGAAAGCTAGGAGATTCTCATATTTCACCTAAATGAAAGAACTATGAGAATCATCCCTCTCAAGAAGCAAAGAAGACGCAGGAATAGTAGACACATCAATATCCACCAAAACACATGCAAAATGTCCAAAATTACCCTCCACAGTAGCCCTATCCAACCGTAAAGGCACTCCGATCCCTTTAGCTAAATCAGAAATAATCTTCGGATGTCAGTATTCCCATGACATATCATAAAAACGGACCCAAACCTGAGCATTTGAAGACTTATGTAATGCCGAGCTAAAATCCGGAATCCAAGGCTGAAGTTGTAAAACACTTGGTTTGAGATTAATAGACCCTAAACTCTAAACCATATTCTTGTCCGCATTTGAATTCAACATAATCTGAAAGCATCCCTTACCTAAAGAAATCAACCTCCAAGCAGAGTTCAACTTCCAAATAGACTGCAGCTTAGCTTTAAGATCAACCAACTTCCAAGGCCTTCTCACCACTAGAAAGGACAACCTGACCAATGAGAGAAAACTTACAAACCTCCATTCTAGACTTATAAAACTCCAATATTATTTTTATTTTTATTTTCTAAATTTGCATAACAATATTCCATCAAATCACTTACAATATATATATATATATATATGTGTGTATTTGGAGCTCTCGAGCAGACATTAAATATAGAGCGCTTGATCCCATCTCACTAACAAAAACCTAATATGAATTAGTAAATTCATGAAGAACAAGCCTTATTTGTATATATATTTCAACGTAATTATTAAATTATAACTTGTAAAAACAATCATATTTATGTCAATGAAACGTGTATCTATATATATATAGAGAGAGAGAGAGAGAGTATAAAGTTGAACCAACGAGTATATCTTAATAAATATATAATCTTTTTTTATAAGTGGGTTTGCTAGTGCAAAACTCCTTTTATTATACTACTTAATTACAACACCTATTGGCATTCATAGACACATATATCAAAAATACATTAATTAATCTAGTTCTTGTTTGATCTAATGACCAAATCTAAACTTAGTAAGAGAGTGATTATGTTCAACTAGAACAAAATCATATAATAATAGTACAAATTATTAAAATAATAAATTACATAATTAAGCTCCTAATAATGGCAGCTTCTGCACTATCCTCATCTATGGTAGAAAGCAGCTGGGATAGTCTCTCACTTAAGTCATCAACCTCTTTGTGCAAGCTTCTGATATAGTTGCAAGTCTCCTGTAAAACTTTCGAAGCTGAAACCTGCATGAAAGTTAGGTAACCGTTAAATCCAGAAGCTTAATAAAAGCTCTCACACACAATGAGTGAAGTTCAGATATAGATTCAAATATGCACCAAATGCATTATTAAGAGCTTTCTCACGAAAACCATATTAGTAGAAACTTAATTAAGTCATTTTCACCCTTTAATTAACACAGTTTTTTGATTTATAATTAAGCTATATTTTAAGAGAAATTGAGTGAACATGTGTAGACAAATCAAAAGTTAATTAGTATATATTATGCCATAAAATGAGGCTAAAGCTATGCTCAAACTTTTGACTTAAGAGGTTGTGACATTTAAGGGCACAGCGTGAGTTTTGGCTCTTCCAGGATTCAACCCACTAAAACTATTCAAGTCAATGACAACCTCTGCCGCTATGAAAAAATATGTTTCCTCACTGTCCGGGTCAAGTGTTTTTTAAACTTTTTATTCTATATATAATATTACTGTACATGTACTGCTACATGCTTCATGCTAGCTTTGCACAACATTTTCCCACCCTCCATTTTCTCAAGAAAACATGTACTACTGTCACAATAATAATAATAATAATAACAGCAAAAACAATAAAAAGATTATATATACAATTTCCCCTCGAATACCTTTCCAGGACGCCTATCACGAATCTCAGGAAGGAGTTGTCGTAATTTGGAGACGAGTTCGATGATCTGATCATCGCTGATCCTTGAACTTCCTGATGACTGCCTCGACCTTCTGCTAGACATGTTGTCTTTTGAGCTTATTAAGAGATTGAATTAATGTATATACAAATAAATATATTGATATAAATTAAACCCAAAAAGGACCCTAGCTAGCAAGTAATATATATAGCTAGAGAGGTTCACAGTTTGTTGTGTATGAAGAAGAAGAAGAAGAAGAGAAATTGGAAGGGAAAGGGAAGGAAAACAAAAGAGGGTACTTTGTGTTAGATATAAGATATGAAGAAAACGAAGAAAGTGATAAGAGAGTTATAAAGAGCAAGGACCACTAGGAAAGTGATGAGAGAGAGAGAGAGAATACAATAACAAAGACAGTGATGTTGGATGTGAAGAAGACAACTGCATTGGAGAAAGCAGTGAACTCTCTCTCTCTAAGAGCTTAATTGGTTTACAAGAGAGAGGTGTTTTGTGAGTGTGTGTGTGTGTTCCCAAGTTGGGGTTTGATCTCAAGTGGGCTTGAAGAAAAGTGTTTGTTCTTGAGCAAACAAAGTGGGCCTTCATGTGCATCTCTCAATACGGCAGCTCATGTGATTGATACGACACTCATCCTCTCCGATCAACCCTTCCATCACTCTATTCCACTACCCAATCACATCTTGACACATCGCCATTTCACTTGTATTTATCCACTGTTCATTATTTATAAACTCCCATAGTCCCATATTTCTTGGGGATTTTGTTAACTTCCAAGTTCCAAAATATATACCACTCTTTCTTTTCAATATATATATATATACACAACTCTTTGCACATACATTACATGGCACACTTCCATTGGTTCTCTATCCAAGTTAAACCAATGGCTGTTAACAACCACCTCCAATGGATTCTATATCATCATTACAGTCCATTTCTTCACTATAAATTTTGTTTTTATAATAGGTGCTCATTTAGTTTAATAATATTTTAAGTTTGAGTCCATATATTATAGTAAATAGAGTTTGAAAAGTAATAAATTGCTCTTACTTAATGTAATCGTTGGTTAATAACAAAAATTCAATTCACAAAAATTCTGATAATTGTACAAGAGGCCTCCGAGTATTATGTTCATTTAAGAGAGATTGAAGTGGGGTGCATTGCAAAATAAATGAACAATTTTCCTCTAATAAAATGTTCTTTAAAAGAGGGGGTCTAGTCTAGCTTCCCTAGAGCCGCCCCCACTTCATCCCCCAACAAATATTTTTTTTTTTTAAATAACTATCTTAATATTCAACAACAAGTTTTTAAAATCTGGCCCCATAACATTATTTTCTTCTTTTCAATTTGCCCTAACCAAATTCAGCAGGTTGGCTCCACCACTGCTTTCAGATCGTAATATTATTTCTTCAGAGGATGATGTGATCAACTGATTTGGAATTCATATAAACTTTAGTTAAATTTCTAAATTTTCCTATGACTTCTTTATGATTAAGTAATAACAATCTATACAAGAATTTATTATATATTAAAATTAGAATCATATGTCTAAATTATATATGTTAAAAAAAAAAAAAAAAATAGTGACCAAGCAAATAAAAACTGAAATCTCTGAAATAATATTGTTTTTTCTTTCTTGTTTGGGACATAACTACGTGAGTTGCGACATTGTTGTCCAAGGCCTCATGGTCACATGCTCTTTTCGTTGCACACACGACATGACACGTGTCATGTCTTAGTCTAGTACTAATCTCACTATATTATAGAGGTGAAATTCTATAGCAGGCATGGAGGAGCTTCAATTTTTACTGCCTACAGCTTTTTGTCTTGCAGTGTCACGTGTTAGTTGTTACTAGTTATACAATCCAATCTCTCTCCGTTTTTATGGGACGGACGTACAACGTCATTTATATTTACAAGTGTATATTAACATTTTGGATGAGTAATGCTTCTGCATGTTATACTTAGCTTGTTGATTATATTATTCCGGTGAATGTACCAATCACCACTTCCTAAAAAGATATGCATCCGTTTTAAGTAATACGTACAAAATATAATGTTATTGGATGGACGGACGGACGACCGACGATGACGTGTTGGTCATCGAAGTTTCTCATGTCTCACTCTCTCTCTCTCTCTCTCTAAGCTATATTTACTACCACAATGCTTTTCAACCGACCAACTTAAGTTTTTGCCAACAATCAACAGCTTCTCGATTTCAGGATTATTCTGGGGTATCTTTGATGTTTCCAAATCTCTTATTTCGTATTTTGTAATCCAAATCGAAACTTAATTATTTGGCAGTTGTTTGTCTAGCTACCTCTTATCTTATATATATACGTACTGTATATGGTTCATGTTCATCCACTTTGTTTTTTATTCTAATAAATAATTTCTGATTGCATATATATATATATATCAATAAATCTTTCAATTTGAGATTTAGTGATGATATATATTAAATTCTAGCTAGTACATTATAGTTGTAAAATCTTCGAATTTACAATTACAGATCAGGATGCAAAATATATATTATCGGACTCAAACTCATAAACACTTGTATTAAAATTTACCATGATATTATATTAGTATCTAATTAACTAAATAGCAAGAGGCAAATTAAAAATATAATGTAAATACATATATATATATATATGAAAAAAAAAAATCTAAATATATATACATAAACTCTGTAAAGAAAGTCCGCAACAAATATCAACAAATGATCTTCACATGACTCTTAACAAGAAAGAAAATTGACCACCAATGTTTTTTCATTGATTGAATTAGTGGCCTCCTCACATGCCACTCCATGTGGGGTTTTTTTTTTTTTTTTTTGTAGGTATAAATCAGGACTTCATCAACCACGTTGTATATAGATCACAGAACATGACATTTGTTTGTGAGGACAATTAGCGTAAAGAAACTTCAAATGTATGACCAAAATATCCTTATGGAAACCCTTTAATTCCTCACCAGTTACATCCTAATTTATACAACCAAAAGTTTCAATGATCTTCCATATATTTGACTCAACTTGAAACAATGAAGGAAAAAAACCAACGATTATATTCCAAGATAAGCTAGAATCCACCAGAAAAAAGAGAAAAACTCTCAAAGAAACTCTGAATTTTTAGTGAATAAAATATAAAATAGCCTTTTGGCTTACATGCCTATTTAAAGCAAACAAACCCTAAACCCTAATCCTTATTAATTACAGAAACGGGCCTAATTAACGAAAAATATCAAAAATAGCAAAATTGAGATAATTACGGAAATAATAATACTAAATACCCTAATCAAGCCAGAATCGACGGCAAACAATTCTAACTAGTAACACTCAACTTATGACCTGACCAAAACTTTCCTGAAATGAGCAAAAATGGCAATTACTAGGCCTAAACGATGGAATTTTACCAATCCTCACTGCCAACAGTGGTGACTATTGAAGATCTCGTCAATTCGCTTCAACCATGAAAGCACACTAGTAGAAATCATTTAGCCTTGGATTTAGGATGGTCTATCAAAGCCATGAAGGACTCTGCCACTTGTTCTACATCAATATTAAGATAAAAAGAGGAGAAAATCCTCGATAGTTGTATGAACTTGAATGTTAAAATCATATCATGTAATATTAAAAATACATTTGATTAGTTATTTATGTATTGAAAATTTTCTCCTACAAGGAAGATTTCAGATAAATTTCATTTATTTTGAGAAAAAAATTATGAGATTTCTAACAAATTTTGGACCACTAAGATTTATGTAAATTATGTGATACCACACACAAATCAGAAATAAAGTTCTTAACCAAAAATAAATAAACTTAATTCATCTCTCCCACGTAAGGAATCAAGTTCCCTTCTTTTCATTCTCGATTAATATACGCGCCCTGAAAAAGGAATTGGGAAAGGGAACTCAATTCCTTTAGCGGAAGGAGGGAATTAAGTTTCCTTTCTAGCAAAAACTAAATTTTTAATGTGTGTATGGTGTTGTAGAAAAATCCGCAAACACATAATACGCAAATCTAAATCACACATGCATATAATAAGAGCAATAAGAAGAAGAAGAAAAACGACACAAGAAATTTATGTTAGATATGGATTGAATTACCAATGATTACCAAACACGATTTACCAATATGGAAACTTCCTGGAGACGTGAGAGCATTTAGGAATATAAGGTTATGTTTGAGGGAGACTTGAAGATCGAAGAAGAACTGAAGAAATGATTTATGTAGGTAACCGCGGTGCAAACAAGCTACACCAACCGCGGCATTGGAAGCAGTACATTCCAGCTGGTATTATGAGACGTAGACTGCGGTGAAGGCAAAGGCAAAGGCACCAACAATGGTCATGGTGATAGTCATCTTGGTGACGTGGTACATGGATCACGGTTTTCTGAGTGATCAAGTTCAACACAGTTTAGGAAGCGGGTGGCCAATCGCAACTTGAATCGTAGTCAATCACAAGCATATGTTGAATCATGAAATATTCATGGAAGTGGAAATATGTTGTTTCTAGAAGTTCTTATGATTATAGCAATAGGATTTCTCCTTAAAAGAAGACATGTCATAAATAGGAAATAGTATTTATGTGGAACAAGTAATTCTTGTACATATAGGAGTAGCATTTCTTTTTAGCTTAAACTCCCTTTAATTCATATAAATAAACCATAATGACTAGGTTATCAGTGATGGAGCAAAATAGCAAATACTAGAGAAATCTCAAGCTTTAGTTGCATGAATAAATCATTCTCTAGGCTTCCGATTGCACATGGAGGATATATCAAAAATACATAAATCACCAAGTACTTGTATTCATTATAAATGTCTCAATAGTACAAGTACATATAAAAGATACGAAGACAATCCAAGATCTTGTCTCACATGAGCTTGATCAATTACATAGCCTTCAAGATCAATTTGATTAAAATAAACAAATAACAAAGAGATAAGGAAAGAGAGACTTGACACATGATATTTTTTACGTGGTAAACCTCCAAAGAGAAAACATCCACGGGTTAAATCAACAACCACTGGCAAAATGTTTTTCACTAGTTAAACAAGAGTACACTCTCATGTATCACAATCTATTGGATATCCCTCCTATCTATTCTCACTAGAGAGAAACTTGTCTATTCTTTAACCGAGACACATCGCATGTCTCTAGAGAATATCCATGCTTGGACTTACTAGAGGCCTCACACCTCACACCTCATGCCAAGACTTCCCTTGCTCTATGTTGAAGAATCACTCAACAACAAGAGACTTTTCTTGCTCGGATTTATAGGAACCTCACACCCCAAGCCAAGACTTCCCTTGCTTGCCTAACCGAAGCCTCACAGTCCTAGACAAGACTTTGCTCGGACTTGCTTAGAGGTCTCACACCTCTTAGCCAAGACTTCCCTTGCTTAGGCTTATTTAAAGCCTCACACTCTTAACCAAGACTTCCACCTTTTACAAGACAATTGATTTATGTGATGCAAATGATGCAAGCACAATCAACATAGGACATATGATTAATATGAGTTATGGAAACTAGAATTAGACAATAAGCACACAATGTATGATGTTCTAGTTTACAATCCAAGAGATGCAATCACACAAGCTGATGCATGAACATATGAAATGTATGGATCATGTACACTTCATGCAGACATAGATTTAGTCATATAAGCACACAAGTCAAATATTGTCTAGTCATAAAAACACATGAATTGAAACCTAGAGCATGTGAAACGTCTAACACATGTGATTCCTAGTTTCATTCACAAAGCTAATACTTAAATAAATCATATACATGAAACACATATTCAAGATATTAGAAACATACACCAAAAATGCTAGAATCACAAAATATGATCAATGAATATTCTAGCAAGTATGTAGAGCAAGGATATAATTAATAATCAATTATGAAACAAATTACGATGTGTTCTAATATTAATCTACAGTTGGGTGAATAGATTTTAACTAATTTTACCCAATTTTCGTGTATGGTCAAGATTACAAAAATATCCCTAAAAGACAATAAAATATAGCAAGTGTAATATGGTGCAGAAATTAAATAACACTTGATATTTACATGGAAACCCTCACGGGAAAACCACGAGCTAATAAGTGCACCACACTCGAACATCGAAGTATTAAAGATTACAACCTAATCCTGGTATATAATCCCACATCTACCTAATCCTAGTATGAGTGAACCTAGTCCTATTGCTTGTGATTTACGCAACCTAATCCCTGAAGCAACACAAGACTTAGTTCTCAATGAAGAGAATGCAACCTATGTGAATATGTGAAATACTCAAAATGCAACAAGAGCTAGGTAACCCTATATGCTTATCTAGGATGATGATATATCAATTAAAACAATCCTAGATATTAAAAGCTAAATGACATATCATAAAGCTTAGTTAATCAAGATTAAGCAAAACCTAGATAGCTATCACAATACAACACTTAATCATATTCATCACAAACAATCTCTATCTTGTATCTAGCATATGATCTTAAAACATACAAGTAAATAAATAGATGACTTGACAAGAAAGAAACTAAAATTAGATGAAGTTAGTAAAAATCTTACCAAGCAAATTGTGATGATGCAAAATCATGCATGAATGATGCAAGATGTTCTTTGATGCACAAAGGAATGTCTTTGAGTGTTTAAAGGAGAGTTCTTGAGAATTTTTCATTTGAAAAATGTCCTAAGGAAAAAATATGAATTTTTGAACTCTTGAAACTGACCTAAAGGTAAAGAGGCATATATATAAGGTGTCAAAATGAAATAATATCGTTTTGAAAAGTGGCACATATTTTGCCTTGGGCGCTATACGTAGAGCGACTTGAACAATGCCTACCTGGGAAAAATGAAGAACATTTTCATTGGTGCTGTTCGTAGGGCACTTCTAAATAGCGACCCAACAGTGCCACAACTCTATTCTTCTCGGGAAACAGAGTGTCGCTGTATGTACAGCGCTTTGTACTGCGCCATGTACAGCGACCCAACAGCGACCATAAAAAATGCATCATGTTTGTACAGCGCATTTCCCAAGCTCAACAGGTCTCAAATAGGCATTATTCGAACAGCGCTTTGTACAACGCTTTGAACAGCGCCCAACACAATGATGCATCCTAATGCTTAAATGTGACACGGCAGTAATCAACACAAGATACAATTATATGGGCAAGTATGAAGAGAGATTAAAGAACATTAATGCACCTAAATAATATACACAACATACATGATACACATATATGCATGAGTTATGTGTATGTGCAACTACATCTCTTCATTTGATAGAAAGCACATAGAAATATACCTTTGGAGTGCTTCTTCTCTTGAGATCTTGAGAGCCTAAGCTACTCTTACATCAAAACCCCCAAATGTGGTTTGTCTACGAAATAAGCCAATCAATAATTGAGACCTTATAATCTCCCCATTTGGCTATTTCATGACAAAACCACCACTCACATGATCCTCACAACATAATTGTAACTTCAGGATAACAATTACATTCTACATTACAAAGAGATATTAAAAAGTAAGAACTTCAAATCTTCAATCTCTTGTAGAACCGTCAACACTTCAACACACAAAAAATTACACTTTCCAAAGCAAGTATATGTGAGAAGATCAAGGGAAAAATAAAACAAGCATTTGCATTTATAAATTCAAGTACAACATCATGCAATAAATGTTAATGCAATGCTCCCCTTCATTGGGTTACTCCCCTTCAATTTTTAGTCTCCCAAAAATGCACAATTGCTACTACAATAGCAACTCCCCTTACACATTCTACTCCTCCTTTTTTTCATGATATAGGCAAAGGAGTAGTACCCAACTGGGTCACCTTAGCAAAGAGAGATAGTAGCATACTAGATATTTGCATAATTATATAAGCCACTTAATACACTCAATTAATTGGAGAGAAACAAGGAGATTTATTTTATTGAAAATGTGTGAATTAAAAATGTTTTGCATACAAGACATGTTGCATTCAAGTCCAAAATATAATGGTATTTGGCAAAGCAAATGACAAAGGTTTTCAATAGAATTCAACCCAATTTCACCATTTGTCATGAGAGGAGCAAGGATATAGAGATTTCATTTATTTCAATTTTAATAACAACTATATCCAACTTTATAAGCGAAACATAGCATGAGCGACTTTGCACCCTATTTGATTTTTCTGGGTATGAAACTCGTATGATAGCAGTCATGTTCAACAAATAAAGAAAGATAGACAATTGGATTGAAACATCCTTTGAATGGATACAAGATCCTTTATCATTTTGAGTCTCAAAAGCTTTTTCACACATTGTTTTGCATTTAAGAAATTGCAATCATCAATTCATGCTTTTTCAATTTATCATGTCATTTGAAGTTCATGCTTTTCATATGTTATTAGCATGTCAATTAAGAATCATCATGTCCTGGGGATGACTATAGGTCATTCAAATCGTACTTCCTATATAAATCTCCTAGTCCAAAAATGCTGGATTGAACATAAATATGTCATGGATTGTAATGCTAGCATGGTTCACACTTATTGAGATAAAAACATATATACATATGTGCAACCAAGCTTACTTCAAGCAATTAATAAAGAAGCATAAGATCTTTCAAATATTTGCATGCATCAAGTATGCAAAAGCTCTCTTTGCTTGAGTTCCCTATATGGGGTCAATCACAAAAACTCATCACTCCACAAGACATATCCCAATAGATCTACTAAGTGTTTTAAAACGAGTAGCATCTAATGGTTTAGTAAATAAGTCTGCTAGTTGATCATTAGTACCTACATGTTCAAGTACTATGCATTTATTCTCAACTAGTTCTCTAATGAAATGATGGTGGATGTCAATATGCTTAGTTCTAGAGTGTTGTACTGAATTCTTGGAAATGTTAATAGCACTCATGTTATCACAAAAGAGAGTGAGTGTACCTTGGTTGAATCCGTAGTCTACTAGCATTTGCTTCATCTATAGGAGTTGTGTGCATCCACTCCCCAGGCTATGTACTCGGCCTTCACCGTGGACGAGGAAATTGAGTTTTGCTTCTTGCAAAACCAAGAAACAAGGTTGTTCCCAAGGAAAAAGCAACCGCCCGATATGCTTCTCCTATCATCGCAATTTCCTACCTAATCTGTATCACTAAAGCCTACAAGACTAGCATTAGTGTCGAACGAGTACCAAATCACATAGTTGGAAGTCTCATTCACATAGCGAATGATTCTTTTAACGGAAGAGAGATGGGACTTCTTAGGATCCGATTGGTACCTAGCACACACACCCACACTAAAAGATATATCAGGCCTACTTGCGGTCAAATATAGCAAACTACCTACCATGCCCCGATATAGAATTTGTTCCACACTTTTTCCACTAGCATCCTTGCTTAGCTTCAAAGTGGTACTCATGGGTGTATCACAATGTTTGGCTTTTTCAAGACAAAACTTCTTCACTAGGTTTTTGGCATATTTGGCTTGGGTTATAAAGATCTCATCATTCAATTGCCTAATTTGCAAACCTAGGAAGTAACTAAGCTCACCAACAAGACTCATCTCAAATTCATGAGACATGGCATCAACAAATTATTGGACTTTGGTGTTGTTGGTGGAGCCAAACACTATATTATCAACATATATTTAAGCTATAAAAAGCTTATCATTGTCTTTCTTGATGAATGGTGTCTTGTCAACACTACCCCTTGTATAGTTATTATTGACAAAGAATTGAGTAAGGTGCTCATACCAAGCCATCTGTGCTTATTTCAACCCATACAAAGCCTTTTTGAGACGATAGACATAGTTGGGGTGGTGTGCATCCACAAACCCGTTGGGTTGTTCAACAAACACTTCCTCTTGGCAACAAGTCTTGCCTTGTTACGCACAATGTTGCCATCCTCATCAGATTTGTTCCTATATATCCATTTGGTGTCTATAACATTAGTGATCTTAGGCCTAAGAACAAAAGTCCAAACCTCATTCCTTTCAAATTGGTTTAGCTCTTCTTGAATGGCAAGAACCCAAAATTCATCATTTAAGGCTTCATCAACCTTTTTGGGTTCTGTTTGAGAGGTCTAGCATGTAAAGCTAATAGGATTAGCTATTTGACTCCTAGTCCTAACACCCTCATTAACATCTCCAATAATATCATCTTTGTTATGGAGTCTTCTAACCCATGGAGCGGGTTCATTGGAGTCCAAGTTAGGAACTCTATCAATAAGTTGTGTGTCATCATCAACAACATTAGACATCCCAACATTAGGAATCACAACAACCTTCTCCAAAGGAGAATCATCACCAAAAATAACCTCCTCCTCATGATTACTATATTTGAGACTTGTATCATCAATGACTACATTGGATGATTCCATGACTATTCGAGTCTTCAAGTTGAAAACTCTATAGGCTCTACTATTTAAGGCATAGCCAATAAAGATACCCTCATCACTCTTAGCATCAAATTTGCCAAGTTGATCACGGTCATTTAAAATGTAGCATTTGCTTCCAAAAAAGTGAAAGTAGCTAACATTTGGCTTTCTACCTTTCCATAACTTATAGGTGGTATTTCTAATTCCAGGCCTTAGGAAAACTCTATTTCCTATATAGCAAGCCGTATTGACGGCTTCGGCCCATAGGTTCCTAGGCACATTGTTGCTAAACAACATCACACGTGCCATCTCTTGGAGGACACTATTCTTCCTCTCAACAACTCCATTTTGTTGAGGTGTCCTAGGAGCCGAAAACTCATGGGAGATGACAATACTTTTGCATTAGGTTTCAAACATGGCATTCTCAAATTTCCTACCATGGTCACTTCTAATCCGTTTTATGCTTTTTATGTTTGAGTTCATTTCATTTTGAATTTTTGTACAAAGCATTTTAAACTTATCAAAAGTTTCGGATTTTTCTCTAAGAAAATATGTCCATGTGAACCTAGAGAAATCATCTACACAAACAAAAATGTATCTCTTTCCACCTAAACTCTCGATTTGCATAGGACCCATAAGATCCATGTGGAGAAGCTCTAGGGGCTCCTTGGTGGAGAGATACTTACCCTTTTTGTTTTTGTTTTTGTTTGATAAGAATTCTAAGTTTGATACTTGACTAAGCTATTTTTAATGTGATAGGTCTAGTATTCAAACTTGGTGTCTCTAATCAATTCATGAACGTAATATTCTCATAATCACTATGATAGCCAAAATTTGTTGATTAACTTTAAAGAAGTTGAATTTTGAAATCTATTTGTTGAAAAATTTTGTTAAGACTTTTAAAGAAAGTCATTTCCATGTAATTGTTTGAGTTGAAAGTGTTTGGTCTTTATTCTCTTGGGATGACACACTAACAACTTGTTGTATGAGGACAAACAAGCCAAGAGAGCTCATAAAAAGAGCAGAGACCTTTCATTGGTGAAAAAACTTGCTAAGGTATTTCTCTATTCTAAAAGCTTGTTTTTTTTTTTTTTTATTTCATCTTTTTAATTCTATGTTTGCTTGATATCAATTGCACATAGTTATTAGGCATCATTTCATTAGAGAATTTGTTGAATATTCTATTGTTTCTCCAGAGTAATGCCTACTAAAAATCAACTTGCGGAATTGTTCACTAAGCCTATGGACATAAGAGGTTTAAAACTCTTTGAAGATCCATTGGCATGATTTGTGTTGATTATTGTCTATGTGTGATTGTTGAGTGGCTTGATGAGAAAAACTTTATTTGAATATCAATGTCTTAGAGAGCTACTCACTTGAGAAGTAATGATCTTAAACCAATAACTTCTATTGTTTCTAGATCATGCACTTGAGCTTGAAAATCTTATGTTTGAAAAAGTGCACTAATGCTTCTCTTATATGTTTTTGAGTATTTGTGGTTGAAAATATGTAGATTATGGATGCATCTAGAAGCCTATTGCTTAGTACATGATAGATGACCTTTGATATGTATCCATTTTGCTTCGGTGTTACATAGTATTCAACGAACACCCTCATGGAAAGGGCTACACACCTTGGTTGTGCAGCCGCCCAATGTAGGAAAGGGCTACGCCATTGTGATGAGTGAAAGCCGTCATGAGGTGTATATGTTTATGTTAGAAAAATCAAAGAAGTGTTGAAAAGAATCATTAAAAAAAAAAATCTTTAATTCTAAGCCTAAAAGAAATGAAAAAATAAAAGGATTAATGGTGTATAATTGAGAATTGTGAAAAGCTCAGGTTGACAAATAGAAACGGGTAAATGAGCCACATGCACACACACGCTCACATGTTGATATCTATTCTATTTTTAAAGCAAAAACCCAGATGAATATCGGTTTGACCTAGATTGGAAATGCTTTAGTTGGATAGGTGTGGATAGAGTTTGCATGTTGATATCACAATTATTCCTTATATATATGTGAGAAGCATTCACACTCACACATTTTGATTATGTGCTTGATTCATTAGCAATGTGAGAATATTTTTTAGAGATTAATGAAAATCTATGATTCTCTCTTGGACTTTGAAAAGTGATGAAATATTTTCTCTTATTGCTTGAATGTGTGAATGTGTGAATCCCTTGTGAACAAATCTACTTGGTGATCATAATGTGGAGCATATGTTAAAGGGGAGCTTAGTGGCTATCACTCAAGTGACACTCGAAATAGAACGAGGTAGGAGAGTAGCACAATAGTAAGTAAAGTTCGTTCCCACAGGGATCGAGTAACCGATTACCGAAATTGATTAGTCTATTTGCTATTCAAACAATCGAAAAGGTTGGTTTTCCAATTAAGCAAACTAAACTAAACTAAACTAAAACTAAAATAAAACTAAATGCTATTGCGAAAAAGAAATAACATGAAAATAAACACAAGTGTGATAATAGAGAGAAATATGCTAGGATTTGACTACACCCCACCCTATGTCGATTTCCGTTCTAGACTCAATTATTCACCCAAAACATGCTCATGTAATTCATAGATTCATGCACCCAAATGTTAACCCACAATCTCGGTCAAGTAGAATAGATCGCACCCAAAATCATACCCAAGCCTATCTCTCGATTACTCGGAATATATGAATGAGTTCATTAAGAACCTTGGCACACTAAGGAATCCTATACGCTAGCCTAAGTAGGTCTACTTTTCTAGACATGTATAGAGGGCATTTTATCGAGCACGTGGCGTGCGTCTCCGGTCAGTACATAACACACCACAAAAATTCTTTCATAAGGAGATCAATCAATTAAAAGCTTTAAGCACACAAAAATACCCATACAAACCACACTTGCACAAAATGAATAAACAAAGGTCAATACATATAAATATTCATGGGTGGGGTTCATCAAATCCTAACAATGAAAGTTTAGCTCATATTACAACTAATAGCCATACAACAAATAATCTCAAATAAATACATGGCTATAACAAAGGATAAAAGAGAAAAAGTTAGAGAAAACTATAATGGAGAGCTTCCTCTTCTTCCTTTTGCTCCTCTCCTTTTTCAAGCTCCTTCAATTTTCTTTCTCCCAAGAACAAGTAAAGATCATAGATTGGTGTCAAGTGTCTCTTGGATTGTGTAGGAATTTAGGAAAGATGGAGTCTTGGAGGAGTAGGAGAGTTCCCTTTCTTTGGAGAGTATTTTCTTTTTCTTTTTGTGTCTCCTTTCTCTCTCTCAAAAGATGAAGAGATGTATATATATGGGTCCAAAATATGGCAAGAAATTCATCCAAAACAACAAAGAGTTTGTCCAAAACGACCAAGAGACGGATTGCCGCAGTCTGGGCATTTTCACGGTTGGCAGAAGCAACAACTGGACCGCGGCAAGTTTGGAAGGTTTCTGTCGCGAGGGTGCCACGGTTGGACGACCGCGGCACTTCAACCGCGGTGAATTACTGTCGCAAGGGTGCCACTTGCATGCCGCGGTGGAGAAAATGGAGGTGGCAACCATGGAAGCTTGGAAGGTTTGGAGGAGATGGAAAAGTGACGCATGGAGGCCTGAAAACGGTGCCAAATGGATCGGAGGAGCGCCGGCCGTCGATCTGGGCGGAGAACCGCCGAAAAACACGCAAAAAAATGGTCAGACGGGGTCAGGTTGACATCGGGTCGCGATCCGAGTCGGGTCGACCCACGCGGGTCTGCACCCGGGTTGCTGAAGGTTGAAGACGATGACGTCATCCTGACGTCATGCTGATGTCAGCAGCATCAACGCCAAAACGCACCGTTTCACTTATGACTTGGCGTGTGCGTGTGCGCGTGCGTTGGCTGGCAAATTACAGAATGCACCCCTCAACTCTTCTCTAATCACAGAATCTTCAATCTCTTCTTCTAATTTACACTTTGACCCCTGATTCTCCAAAAAGACACCAATGCCCCTGAACTCCAAAAAATACCTGAAACACTTATTTTATCATATTAAATACCCGGTTTTACCCGAGAAACGAACTCGAAATGATATAGAAATGGGGCTACACTTAGTGTAAAAATGAAGCAATCACTTAGTTTATTTAACTTCGCTTTCCATATGATTTGTTTGCTTAATATCTCATTCTTTATCTCTTGTGTCCTTTGTCTATTCCTTGACAAAAAGGGGGAGAAAATGTATACCTCACCATGTTTGATAATATGGGAGAGAAAATTGTACCATGTTTGATAATATAGGGGAGAAAAATGTATACCTCACAATGTGTGAGTTATGTCCTTTTTATGCTTAATTGAGACTTTGTCTTAATGGGGAGAAAAAAATTCTTGCTTAATATTGTTAAGGATCTTAATGAGAGCTTTAAAGAGTACATTCATTTGCTTGAGATAATGCACTTTTTTTTTTTTTTTGAGATAAGGGAAGTTTCTTATTTGTTTATGTGATAATATCTCACCATTCTTCTTTGGAAAAAGATCTCTTGTTGGTTTGCTTCTTTTCTCATAGGTACCTTGAAGATCAAGAAGTGATTCTTGAAGACTCATGAAGACTTGAAGATCTTTTAGTCTAGGGATCTCTTTGTAATATGAGGATGAGAGAATACAATCAACTATGAATTTATTGGAGTGAATATTTTATGGTGAAGGTGAGGTTTTGCCGTGGAATAGCTAAAGGGGGAGATTGTAAGATCCTAGATCTTTGTTAGCCTGATTCCATTGCAAAACTTTATTTATTTGTAATGGTTATTTGCTTAGGTGGTTCTTAGTGAAAAGAAGCTTCAAAGGAGAAAAACAACTTCTCATGCAAATATCATCTTTAAGAGGAAAATCGCGTACTTGGATGCTAAGGTATCAAGATAATTCTTCCTTTTACAAGGCGTAAGCCCACACACACAAAATTCATACATGTGTGTCCCTGTATCATTGTGCAAATATTTGGTATAACACATTCTGTTGAGACCGTTAGAAAATCTAAAAGAATTGCGGAACAGCGGTCCAGACCGCAGATTGATGGTAGCAGTTTGAATGACTAGAGGCACAATTTGGGTTCCTGAATTATAAGGAAATTGAAACTGTTTTGGAAAAGGACTTTAGACTATTTTTATTTATTTTTATTTTAGTTATATTGTTTTATTTATGTTTTAGACTATTTTCCTATTTTAGACTAATCCTGTCATAGTTAGGATAGAAGATTAATTCTATTATAAATAGAACTATTATTTTTAGGGTTGGTATCTTTTGAATGTTTCATCAATAAAATTGACCCAGTTAGGATTCCTCTTGTTTCTTTTGAATTCGGCTTTTCTCAATTAATTGCTTAGAATAGCTTGGGCTAGGGTTAGGTAAATTCCGTTATCTGATTCTACAGAATCGATCGCTTAATTCTGTGAGTGGTTTGATTCAAATCTATCTAACTTTGGGTACAAGTTAGGGTTTGTTGTTGGATCCTAATCAAGGTCCTCAACACATTCACACTCATTTAAGTATGAACATGCATTATTCTTATATTGACAAATATTGTAGAATTGCATGTTTTATGACTATCGCTTGGATATGGCATGCTTGTGTGAAATTATGTTTATTTGTTAGTGTTTCTTGTATTTTGGACTTTAACATGATCTCATATGATTCCTTATTGAGTCTCGATCATTTCGGTTACTTATTCATTAGGTTTCGAGTCCAAACGATGTAGCTACGCTACTTTGCATTCTCATTAGTTGAGTTGTCTTCATTGTCATTTTTCGAGATGAATTCTCAAACTTTTGTCAAAGTTTTATAGTCATCGTTGTGCGTGAGGGAGTCACAATTCATAATTCCAAGAAAAATTCAAAATCGGAGTTCGGAGGCCCGGATACGACAGAAGAACGCGAGAGGTGCACGAGAGGAGCTTGCTTTGGCCAAAGGCCAAGCAAAGGAGGCAATGTGTGGACCATGTGTGGCACACGGCCAGACTGCCCCTCTGCCCACGTGTGCCACACATGCCCCACACATGGTGCTTAGGTGGCATGTCTTGATTGGCTGCCCATTTTCCCTCTCTCTCTCTCTCTCTCTCTCTCTCTCTCTCTCTCTCTTTTAAATCCTCTCCATTCTCTCCCATTCATTCTAAGAAGAAAATTTGAAAAAGATAGACTGCAGAATTCTTCATGATTTTTGGTTTCTTATTTTGATCATAACTCTCTCATACAAACTCAAAATCGAGTGATCCAAAATCCAAAAATGTTGGTCTTGAAGAGAGCTACAAAACCCAAGCATTTTTAGAGTCATTTGAGTTCATGATTGTTTGCAACATACAGATTTCAGTCCGAGCCTCAACTTTCGTATGTGAAACTTCTTCTTCTCACTTTCCCTTTGATCATCTCTTTTAATATTTCTAATTGATAGATGAAATGTGTTAAGAATGATGTTAGTTCATACTCTAGGGTTGTTTGATCAATTGTTAATTGAGTTTTAGCTTTGTGATTTCTCTTAAACATATTTTAGCTAAACTTGATTGATCTTGAAATTGATTCTAGAAATATTATATACTATGTGCCTCATGATATTTTCTAGATTTAATTTCATAATCTAAGAACTAAGATTTTGTGTGATATATTGAATGTTCTAAATCTTGTTCTTATTGATTCACATGCTTTGATTTCTAGGTACATTTGTGATTGTTTGTTGAAAGCATGTCCTAGAATATCTCTAAGCATGTTCATATAGCTTGATTGATCATCTGGCTTTATTTGTTTGTTATTTGCATCATTTGCATCACTTAGATCATTTCCTTGTGAAAGGTTGGAGTCTCTTGTCAAAGTGAGTGAAGCTTTGATTTGAGCAAAAAGTCTTGGCTAGGAAAGTTTTCCGAATAGCCAAGCAAAAGTCTTAGCTAGGAGTGTGGTACTCCGGATGGTTGAGCTAGGGAAGCTTGACTAGGATCTTGGTGATCTGGATAGCTAAGTAAGGAAATCTTCCTAGAGGCATGATAGTCTTGGATAGGGAGTTGTTTCCTAAAGTTGTAGGACACACCTTGGATAAGGAGTAGGCTAGGTGATTCACTTGGCCTTGAGGGTAGATTAGGAGTTGATAGCTTAGGGTGGATACATTTGGTGATAGCTTTGAGTGTGTAAGTCATTTTCATATAGTGGATTGCTTTGCCGGTGGTTGTGGTATCAACCCGTGAATGTTTCCTCTTTGAGGTTTTACCATGTAAAAACTATTGTGTCAATTTTCGCTTTACTTTTCATTATCTTCCATATCATGTATTGATTATATCTCTTGTATATTGATTTTCTCATATATTGACTCATACTATACAATTGTTAAATCATATCAAGTGTACATTTCATTCTTGTAATCCATATTTTTTGAATTGGGAAAACACTTGGGCCTATAACTTTTCACCCCTCCCCCCCTCCCCCCAGGTATATTTTACACTATAAGTGGTTAAGGGAATTTCACATCTAAAGTAGCCGTTCATTTTCATGAACCCATCGAACTTCGTGTACCACTGTTGAAGAGCTTGTTTCAAAACGTAAAAGCTCTTTGTCAACCTATAAATCAACACTTTTGAAACAAATATGACGGTGTGTCAAAATATATCTATAGGAGGGGGGTGAATAAATTTTAATCAAGTTAATTACCAATTTTTTTTTATTAGTCAATATTCAATAAAAACCCCAATCTAGTCAAAAATCAATCAACCTTATTCTAAGCTCGGAAAACAATAAATTGCTCGTTGATTGATTTACGTGAGAAACCCTTAATAGGGAAAAATTCACGGGCTACTATGCGAGCCACACACGGTCCTCATATCCACAACTTGAATGAAAGTTTACAGCCTAGGTTGACCACGTCAAACCATCCACGGTCACTAACCCTTCCACTCTATCCAACAGGCCTTTAATAGCGATTCTAGACCTACTTGCATGCGCACTAAGCAATCTTAGTCACAAGACTTAATTGTTAATGAAGAGATTAACAACCTATGTGAATATGATAATATTCTAAATCCAAATAATGCTAGGTTACACTAAATACTTATCTAGGAATTAAATATGTCAATAATAACAATCATAGATATCATGTGTCTACATATCATATGTAAACTTAGCTATTTAAGATAAAACAATCCTAGATGTCATAGCTATCAAAATACAACTCTCAATCAATCAACACAATAATCTCAATCTTGTAGATAGAATTGAATCTAAATGCATACAAGTAGTAAAAGAGATTAATTGATAAGTAAGAACACTAAAATGGATGTGTATGATGTTCAACTTACCAAATCATGTGTGTTGAAGAAGACCCATGCATAGATACATCATAGATGATCCTAGATGATGTTTAGATGATGTTTGATGCACATGGATATAAGTTTGGAGAATCAAAGGAGCAATCTTTGTGCTTTTTTCTCTCAAAAATCTCTATTTCTCTTTTAAGGTTCTTGAAGTTTAAAGAGCTGAATGAAAGAGAGTGACATAATGGTGTATTTATAGAGAGCAACAAAAAGCTTAGTGAAAAGACAAGTTTGACCTTGAAACGTACCAATCGACGGTTTCATTCGGCAGCCACCAACCACCGATCATAACCACCGAATTAAACCCGAGAGCATCAAGTATCAACGACGGTTTCATTCAGCGGTTTCATGGCCGCCGATTCAAACCGTTGATTTGAACTCAAGAGATAAAAATCAATCAAGTCTAAATGGTAGTTTCCATCGGCGGTCGGGTCTGCCGATCATAACCACAGATCTGCTCTAGAACCTACTGAAATCAAACGGTGGTTTCATTCGGCAGTCAAGGCTGCCGATCAAACTGTCGTTTCACCAATTGTGGTGAAACCAAAGGAGAAGCCATCAACATTCTCCGAAGGCAATCTTCATGCTAAACCAAGCACACCAACATGCATGCACGGACGTTTTCGAACAAACTTCGAGAAAAGAATTACTAGACACACTAAAACACAACAAGATACAATAAAGAAGTGCAAGTGTGAAATGTGAAGAGAACGCACACAAGAGAAATGAACACATATGCAAGCATGAGAAGTGTGTGTGCGTAACAAAGTCTCTTCAATGAAAATTAAGCATTTATCATCTTGAGGTCTTGAGAGGGCATTTGAGCATGATCACCAACGCCTAAACTACCTTTACCTGTCAAACCCCAATTGTGGTTTGTCCACGAAATATGTCAATCAAACTTGAGGAACTTACAACTTCCTTGCTCTTTTCTGCAAACCTCTCTGGTTGCTGCATGTATATCTCTTCCTCAAGATCACTGTGAAGAAAGATAGTCTTAACATTCAACTACCAAAGATATAATCCTTCTACTACTACAATGCTCAACACTAACCAGGTTGTAGTTAGTTTAACAACATGAGAGAAAATGTCAATGTAGTCAATACCATTCTTCTACTAAAAACCTTTGACCACCAGTCTTGCCTTGTATCTCTTAGAACCACCATGCTCCTCTATGATTCAAAAGACCCATTTATTCTGTAGGGTTGTATTTTCTTTAGGCAACTCAGTCAACTCCCAAGTTTGATTGGATACAGGCGACTTCATCTCATCATCCATCACAAGTTCCCACTTGCTCGTATCTTCGACCTGACACACCTCATCATAACATTCAGGTTCTCCAGGATATGTCAGTAAACAGATAGTGCAAGTACCTCATATTCGGTCCATGTGGGCGAGTGGTTCTCCTTAATGTATTCTCGGCCTATAGACATATTCTCAAAGAATTCCCAACCTACATATTTAATACCCTCTGACTGATCGGACTTTATGGTGCATGAACTTTTTCTTGTGGTAAAGGTTCTTCGACCTAGGGCTTCACACCGTTCTCTTCAACTCTACCACATTACTCAGTCTCACCACCCAATACATCATATGGCATAAAATAGTATGGCTCTCCCTACTTAAACCTTTGTGTTTTTCTTTTATTGTACATGACCCTTTCATTGAAGACAACATCTATACTCCTTATCATTTTATGGTTTTGGTCATCCTAGAGTTTATACCCAAACTCGTCTTCACCATAACCTAGAAAGGTACATTTTACGGATTTAGCATCCAACTTGATCCTAGTATGATCACCAACATGTACATAAGAAACACAACCAAATACCTTCAAGTGAGAAAGTTTTACCTTTTTCCTTGTTTAGATCTTCTTTAGTATAGCAAGGTCCAAGGCATTGATGGTCCTCTGTTGATCTAGTATGTTGTTATATTAACTACATCTGCCTAGAACTGTTTCGACAACCCTGATTGTAGGCACATGCTTCTAGCTCTCTCAGTTAATTTCTTATTCATCCATTCTGCAATACCATTATGCTGTAGTGTCCCCACCACCGTCCTTGCAAGCTTGATCCCACTCTAGTAGCATAGCTTCGTGAACTCATTGTCTTCATACTCTCCTCCATTGTCTAAACGCGGATTCTTGATCTTCATTCCTATCTCATTCTCAATCAAGACCTTCCACTTCTTGGAAGCTTCAAACACCTCAAACTTATGACTCAAGAAGTAACCTACATCTTCCTAAAGTGATCGTCAATGAACGTGATGAAGCATTATTTACCTTCAGTTGATAAGATTGAAGCTGGACCTCAAACGTCGATCAACACTAGTTCTAGCTTCTCATTTTCTGTACACTTGCTATCTTCTTAAAGCTTACTCGTTTCTGCTTCCAAGAAAATAGCTCTCACATAAATCTACTTTAACAAACTTTAACCCTGGAAACTTCCCTCTCGAATGTAAATATCTCAGCACTTGACTACTCATGTGCCCAAACCTTTGGGGCCATATATTAGGATCTTCTCTACATTTTGCTACTACGGTCGAACCATACCCATCACTAGTTGTGTAAAGAGACCTGTTCTTAGTTCCTCAAGTGATTGTTATAGCTCCCTTCGAGATCTTCCACTTATCACCTGTGAAAGTCATCACACACCTATCTGACGCAAGCTGCCCTATAGAGATCAAATTTCTCCTGAAGTTTGGCACGTGCCTCACATTGTCAAGCTTCCAAACTGATTCATTCAGCTGAATCTTCGTACCTCTTTTCCCAGTAATCAAATTCTTCCTGAAGTTCGGCGCGTGCCTCACATTGTCAAGCTTCCAAACTTATTCATTCAGCTGAATCTTCGCATCTCTTTTCCCGGTAATGTCATATGCTTGATCGCCACCAAGATACATCTTACCCAAATTTTTGAAGACAAAGTTCTTGAACAACTCCATGTGTAAGGTGGCATGGAATGATACCTTTAAGTCCAACACCCAAGATTCCGTCTTGCTTTCTGTAAGATCCTTTATTTGTATTGGCTTGATTCCATTGCAAAACTCTTTATATTTGTATTAGTTGTTGCTTAGGTGTTTCTTTGAAGAAAGAAGCTTCAAAGGTGAAGAAGTAACATCTTGTGCAAATTTCGTCTTTAAGGGGAACATCGCATACTTGGATACTAAGGTATCAAGATTCTTCTTCCTCTTGTAACGTGTAAGCGCACACACACACAATTCATACATGTGTGTCCCTACATCATAGTTCAAATATTTGGTATAACACTTTCACACACATTTAGTATGCACATGCATTTATCTCATTGTTGACAATCTTGTAGATTTGCTTGTTTTCTCACTATCGCTTAGATATGGCATGTTTTGTGTTGCTTTGTGTTTATTTGTTTGTGTTTCTTGTATTTTTGGACTTGAACATGATCTCATATGATTGATTCCTTATTGAGTCCCGGTCATTTCAGTTACTCATTCATTAAGTTTCGAGTCCATACGACGTAGTTATGCTACTTTGCATTTTCATTAGTTGAGTTGTCTTCATCATCGTTTTTTGAGATGAATTCTCAACTTTTTTGTCAAAGTTTCATAGTTTTCATTGTGCGTGAGGGAGTCACGGTTCGTAATCTGAAAACGGATTTGAATTCGGAGTTTAGATGCCCAAATACGGCTAAAGAGCGCGAGAGGAGCGCGAGGGAGTTTGCTCGGCCAAAGGCCAAGCAATGGAGGCCACGTGTGAGCCACGTGTGTTACACGGCCAGGGCAGCTCTCTGCCCACGTGTGACACATGCGCCTCACACGTGGAGCTAATGTGGCTGCAGCTGATTGGTCACTCCTTCCCTCTCTTGAAATCTTTTAAAACTCCTCAATTCCCTCCCATTCATTCCAAAGAGAAAAATTTGAAAAATAAGAACACCAGAAATTTTCTCTCAATTTTTGTTTTCTTATTTCAATCATAATTTTTCATACGAACTCGAAATCAAGTGATCGAAAAGCCAAAATTGTTGGTCTCGATGAGAGCTACAAACCCCAAGCATTTTCAGACTCAATTGACTTCACCATTTCTCACAGTGATCTAATTTCAGTCCGAGGTTCAACTTTGTATGTGATACTTTCTCTTCTTTCATTTCTTTTGATAATCTCTTTTATTATTTCTATTTGATTGATGGAATGTGTTGAGAAAAATGTTAGTACATATGCTAGGGTTATATGATTGATTGTTTTGTTGAGTTTTAGTCTTGAATCTCACTTGAGCATATTTTACTAAAACTTGACATATCTTGAAATTGATTCTAGAAATAACGTATATGTTGTACCTTATGACATTTTCTAGGTTTAATTTCATGATCTAAGAACTAATATTTTTTGTGTGATATATTGAATATTCATATCTTGTTCTTAGTAATACGCATGCTTTGATTTCTAGGTACTTTTGTGATTGATTGTTGAAAGCATATCCTAGAATGTATCTAAGCATGTTCATAGAGCTTGATTGATCATCTAGCTTTATTTGTTTGAAAGTGATTCATCTTCTTCTTACTTTCATTGTTGATCATCTCTTTAATCTTCTTATTTGATTGATGAAAAGTAATATGAATGATGTTAATTCACATGTTAGGGTTATATGATTGATTGATTTTTGAGTTTATCTTTTGTGATTTCATATAAACAAACTTTTGATAAACTTGAATGACATGAACTTGATTCTAGAAATACTTGTGATCATGAGCTTGATTATTGATTTCTAGGTTTAGTTACATGTTCTAAGAGCTAGAATACTTTGATAGTAATATTCTATAATCTAGTTCTTGGTTGATTCACATGCTTTGATTTCTAGATAGATTTTGTAATTGTGTGTTGATAGCATATTCTAGAATTTCTCTAAGCATGTTCATAGAGCTTGATTGATCATCTAGCTTTATTTATTTGTGATTTGCATCATATGCATCACTTAGATCATTGCCTTATAATAGGTTGAAGTCTCTTGCAAAGTGAGTGAAGCTTTGTATTGAGCAAGGAGTCTTGGCTAGGAATGAGTTCCGGATAGCCAAGCAAAAGTCTTAGCAAGGAGTTGCATACTTCGGATAGTTGAGCTTGGGTGGCTTGATTAGGATCCTAGTGATCTAGATTGCTAAGCAAGGAAATCTTCCTAAAGGCTTGTGAGCCTTGGATAGGGAGTTGCTTTCTAGAGGTATAGGACACACCTTGGATAGAAAGTAGGCTTAGTGAATCACTAGCCAGAGGGTTGATTAGAAGGTGATAGCTTAAAGTGGATATCAAAATGTTGATAGCTTTGAATGTATAAGTCATTTTCATATAGTGGATTTGCTTTGCCAGTGGTTGTGGTATCAACCCGTGGATATTTTCTCTTTAAGGTTTTACCGCGTAAAAACATTGTGTCTCATTTTCGCTTTAAGTTTCTTTATCTTCCATATGTTCACATGTATTGATTCATACTATACAATTGTTAAGTCATATCAAGTGTTCGTTTCATTCTTGTATTCCGTAATTTTTGAATATTGGAAGAACTTGGGTCTATACCTATTCACACCCCCCCCCCCCCCCCCCTCCAACCCTCTCTAGGTATATTATACACTATTGTTTTAAGGGAATTTTACTTTTCAAAGAGCAGATGAGGCAATCATCTGACTCCTCTGAAACGCAGTTTGCACTACTCTTGTCATCATCTTTCTTGCCAAACCTACACTCACTCGAGTAGTGTCCTATCTTGCCACAATTCCAGCACTCGATAGATTTCTTGTTTCATTCCTAATTACCCGAATTGTTGCCCTGATGATTCCTAGACTTGGATTTACCCATTGACTTTGATCTACCCCGTTGATTCCAATTCTGATTCTTGTTTCTACTTTTCTAACTTCTATATTCAGTGCTGAAGATAATGCCCCTGACCCCTCTTCACGCATCCTAATCTCTTCAGTCATGATCATATTCATGACCTACTGGAAGTTTATTTTTTCTTTTCTGAACAAGTTAGCTATCGATTGACACTTCGACTTTCAACTTTTTAGCATCTGGGTGAGAATTATGCCGCCTAACAACTCCTCATCAAATACCATGGATACCAATTTTAACCCTTCTTTCTCTTCATTGAACTGGTTTAGGTGATCCTTGAAACTTTGATTTTCTAACTTCTTTAGATTTACCAGCGTCTTGATTAGATGGACCTTCCTTGTTATGGAAGGCTACTCGTATAGGTTTGATAAGGTCTTCATGAGATTCGGTGTTGTCTCATAATCCTTGACATTGAAGGCGACTGATTTCTTTAAGCTGAGACGAATCGCCCCCAATGCTCTGCTGTCTAATAAGAACCATTATACGTCGCTCATACCCTTAGGCATTCGTTTGACCTACTAGTTTACATCGGATATATCCTTCGGCTTTGCTACCATCTGCCAATGCAAGTCTTTCTTGTACATATAGTCTTCCATCTGCATCTTCCAGAAACTGAAATTTGTACCATAAAATTTCTCAATCCTGTAAGAATCCTTCTCCGATCTCATATTCACTCGACGAAATCGCTGGCCTCAAGAAACCCTATATTTGTGTAAAACCCTAGATCCCTCTGACCTAGGCTCTGATATCAGCTGTTGTAGAAAAATCTATAAACACACAATACACAAATCTAAATCACACACGCAGATAATAAGAGCAATAAGAAGAAAAAGAAACGACATAAGAATTTTTTACGTGGTTCGGCAAAAGCCTACGTCTATGGAACGCACCTACACTCAATCCACTATCATAGTTGATTATTATCTCTTTGCCTCTCTCTTTCGGTCTCTCTACAAATTGTTCTCAACCTCTCTTGCTATTTTCTACACCCTCTAGGTTATGCTAGAGTCTACCAATAATGTGGGGAAACAAAGGTATTTATATTAAAGCATTAGGGTAGTCAAATCCCATTAGGAGTCATTTTCATCCCTTATAAGATTTCCCGATTCGCGCAACTTACGTCATTACCGGGGTCTAGGCCGTGGTCTGCAACCCGCATCTTGGACCACGGAAAACCTCTGGAAATGACCGCTTAGAAAACCGCAGTCTAATGCGCCGCACTCCACGTAGCAGAAATCGTTGCAATTCAACGCGGTCTATGTACCACCGTGGTCTGCTTCCTCCAACGATTTTTCTGCTGTTTCTTTAGGCTTCACAAACTCAACATATGGTCCACATAATTTGATTGTAAATAATATTTAGTAAACACCATAATCACAACTCATGAATTAAGTTTCTTTTCATACATATCTGAACCGAAGCGTGGAAAATTCCATAAACTTAATTTGTCCTCACATATATACCACCATATTTTGCACTCTTATTGTTCTTAATTAGATAGTGCAATTAAATCCATGGTTTATGTGAATTGATATTACTTTGGGATTATTATAGTCTTATAGAGACAGTGTTGGATTTTGGAAGTGATTAATTTATATTTTAGTGTCCGACAAGCTTAATCCTGTGTTTTCTTTGTTAGATTTTGTTTGCTAACATAATGTTTGGCATGCATTAGAGTACCCGACATAAAAATAATGATGGTTCAGCTTTATTAATTAGAACACAAAAATTCTATACATATTTTTTTCGTGAGTACTATTTAGCAATTTAATTGGTACATGTAATTATAGATAATTGCATGCTATTCCTTGCCGACCTTCCTCCATTTTCTTTCCTTTTGGTGAGTTTGAGATCATCGACTGATTTTTCCTCTCAACCGTCCAAATCTACACAACTTGCTTCATTTGCTATATTCAAACTGCATTAGTTCTCAGCAGATCTCAATCAACAGACTCCTAACTCGATCTTATTGTATGTTATATATAGAACGTTTCTGATACGAGATTCTACATATTTTTAAAGTAAAAATATTGTTAATAAATATTGGTGAGTTTTAGATTATCGTCAACTGATTTTTCCTCTCAACCCTACAAATCTACACAACTTGCTCAATTCATTTGCTACTCAGACTGTGCGGGCTTAGTTCTCAGCAATTCTGATCGATATACACCTGATCCGATCTAGTGTCCATTAAAAATATATATCTTTTAACTCAAGGGGTTTGGATTTATATTCTTGTCTGTTTTTTTTTTTTTTTTTTTTGTTTTTTTTTTTTTTTTGTTTTTTTCTCAACTACTGATTGAAAGATCTGGTCAATAAAGAATTTGTATCTCCAGAGCTAATTAGGGTCTGAATTCCATTGCAAATTCTAATTGTCAGTCAACATTTTGAATTTTGAATTCATGTTGTACGCTGTTCATGATCCAATTCTCATCATTAACTTGACCAGAAAATATCCTTGTCAACAAATGAGAAAAAGAAAAAATAAAATAAGAAAGAGAGACAGTGACTGTTTATTTTTAAGTTGAATTAATATTCCTTGCTAATTTACCATTCATGTTGGTAGGTGTGGTTACGACTTAAAAATGTCTTATGTGACAAGAAAAATTTCAACCGAAAACAATCCTAAATCGTTTTTGAAACTACCGCTGTATTTTACAAATCTTTTCACTTTTCAAACCACCAAGACTTCTCATCCTTAACAATCATTTAGATTTACATACTTTTTGAATACCACTGTTCTATCCACTAATATATTCACACTTGATACAAGTATTGTACATATATGCACGTCATAGAAACCCTCAAACCCATATGTAATGCAATTAGAGGTGCCACCGGTTCGGTTTGGTTCCGGTTTTGGTTCCAAACCGCCGGTTTCAGTTTATAGGCCACCTAAAATCGGTTTGGTTCCGGTTTCGGTTCCAAACCGCCGGTTTCGGTTTATAGGCCACCTAAAACCAAAACCGAAACCGAAACCGAAACCGGAAAAACCGGTTTCAAACCTCCGGTTTAGCGGTTTTGGTTTCGATTTCGGTTTTGGGCGGTTTTTCAAAAAAAAAATCAAAAAAGTGCCACGTGGCAACTTTTGATTGGTGGATTTTTTTTTTAATAAACCAGCCGGTTTCGGACGGATTGGAGGAATCCCAAACCAAAACCGGAACCGGAACCGGAACCGGAACCGGAACCACCGGTTTCCAAACCGGCGGTTTTGGTTCCGGTTTCCGGTTTCCGTTTCCGTTTCCGGTTCCGGTTTGGCCATTCCAGTTCCGGTTAAACCACGGACAAAACCGACGGTTTAATCGAACCGTGGTCAGCTCTAAATGCAATAATCTAGTTTAACACACATATATAATTATCAGGTTCTTTCATGCGGAATCCTAGTTATATATATATATATATAATTATCAGGATCTCGTATGAATAAACATTCAAAATATATAAAATCGATCTTCTAAGAATCACTCTGTGTTTCAAAAAAAACAAAAAAAATCACTCTGAATTTTTAAGATTTTTTTATATACTATCGCTATTATCTACGATGTAGCGATTCGAACCTCAGACATAGCTAGGTTGAATAAGTGTCATTCACCACCCAATTAATATTGGGCGGTGGATATCCTTGATAGTTTCCAAGTATCAAGGCAAAATATGTAAGTATATAAAGTAGAGGAAATGGGTCTACATGGCAGTATGACACCAAATTCATCTGAACTTTTGAGAATAAGACCAAGTTAATAAATTGAATTTATATAGCACTAAAGTAATTGAGTAACAAAAATGCTCCTCTTGTCCGATTCATTAATCTTTACATATTTCTTTTGTTTTATTTTTCTTACTTTTCTCTTTCTTCAACTTACCCTACCCTTCTCTCTCATTTTTCTGGTTTCCTCTCTCACTTCACATTTTCTCTCTCAAAATAAATAAATAAGTCTGTGTGCTATAAATTTGTTAACCCTGGTGAATCTGTGTTGATGTAAAACTGGGATTGATATATTGTTACTGGGTATGTATGTTATGAGTTCAAAGACTTTGTTTTTTGCAAATTCGAGACTTATTTTTTGTAAATTTGAGATTTATTGGACATGTATTCGAGACTTAATTTATTCAATCGAGACTTATTGGGAAAATTTATTGATGGAGCCAAAAAAAAAAAAAAAAAAAATTCATCATTGATGGAGATCTGTTAGACATCCTTCACAGACCTCCATTAATGGAAATCTATGGAGATAAGAAATTTTTTTTTTTTTTTTTCAAATTTCCAACTATAGAATTAGAGATCTATTTTCAGACCTCCATAATGGAGGTATATGCAAACATATCTCCATTTTTTGCAGTTTTATGCGAACAGACCTCCATTAATGGAGATTTTTGAAAAAAAGAAATGAACAATAAGAAAAAATGATTAAAAAAATAATAATTTAAAAGGTGGAGACATTTTTATCATAGTTCCCCGTATTTTGGAGTCATTTAAACTCAAATTACTAATGTCGTGTGAAGCCCGCAAAACACTCTATAAAGAGTGCCATACAATTTTATTTTTGGACCCTATAAATAGTTAACCAAAAAAAAAAATAATAAAAAAATAAAAAAATAAAGGACAATTAAGAAAATTGAAAAGTAAAAGATAAATAGTAAGCTTAGATTAAGTCAAACATCAAAATAATTAACTAAGAAATAATGCTACCGACATAATGCACATGTGCATTAGAGTCCAAAAACAGTAACCCTATAAAAACTCAATTTCATGGAAATGGGATCATCACATTTAATACCCCCTCCATTTCTTTCTTTCAATGTTTATCTTTTTCTGGTTCATCCTAGTACATTTTTAAATTTTAAGGTTCTGATTATTCAGTTTCTGATTTTAAATTAATTTTTTTGGTCTGAATTTGCATAAAAAGAACGAATTTGAATAATGTACTATATATATATATTGAAGTATTATACTATTAAATAAATGGCTAATTGGCACGGATAACCCCTGAACTATACCCGAATTTGTACCTTACCCCCTGAACTTTTTTTTTTACCATTAAACCCCTGAACTCTTGTAATTTAGCAATCGCTGAAGGAATTTGCCCCCTCACCAGGGGGTAGATTCCTTCAGCGATTGCAAATTTACAAGAGTTCAGGGGGTTTAGTGCCGGAAAAAAAAAAGTTTAAGGGGCACAGTGCAACTTTTTGAAGAGTTCAGGGAGCATTTGTGCCAATTAGCCTAAATAAATTGGTGTTTTATGGGAAGAGAAAAAATTCGAACTCAATCTCATAACCTCATTGTGCAGATGTGAAAGTTCTATTACCGAAGTAACATCATCTCGTCGTTCTGAATGTGTCATGGGCTTATTTTTCTTCCTTTTGGGTAATTGATGGTGATTGAAAAAGCAAGTTAACAAAATGTTCTCTTTTGATAGATTGAATTGCACCCGTTTTCCCAATTGAGACTTGACGTTAATTGCAGATAAAATCTTAAAATTTTAATGTGATCTGCCTACTCATGAAAAGCATAAACAATATTGTTGAGCTCTAAGAGTTTTCATTTATAAATATATTCTTTGTTATTACAAGATATTCAACTAAAATTAATATTGTACACTTGATAGAAAGATACAAAGATTCTTAAATTTAAGCGTAGGAGTCTATTTGTTATAATTATGTTATCTTTCTTGTCATAATCACTTTGCTCGTGGTTGTCCATCATCAATCTACCACCGTGGTCCGCCGTGATCTCCCGATCGAAATTTTCTCTCTGTACACCTCTTTTTCTTTTTTCAGTTTTTTACTAGTCCATCTTTTTGGTCTTTTTTTTTTTTAATTATTTAATTGGTCTATCTTTTCTGCCTTCCTCGCTTTTCTTTTTTTTTAGATAGTTACTCCCACAACAGCGGAAATGTCTTTATACATTAAATTTTTGTGACAAAATTGAGACTAAGGGGCTGTTTGTTTTTTTGTCTAAAGCCTTATAAGACCTTAATTTATTAGATATATGGATAAGTCTTATAAATTAAGATATTATGATATATTTGTTTTTTTCATTTTAGATGACTTATTACAAATATAAAATTGATTAGGTTGTGTTAGAGTTTCTTCAAAATTGAGAATTTTTGGAAAATTGATTTTTAGTATTTTATTATGTGCGGATAAAATCATAAATGTATGAATTGTTATAAGACATTTGTGGAAATTTATTAAAAAACTCTACTGTATCACTTTTTGAATAAGATAAAAATAAAAAAAAATTACTTTTTCTAAAAGACATATATATCTTAAAATAAGATATAAGTTGAAAAAACAAACAAACTGATTTATCTTAATTTAAGATATAAGAGGTAATAAGTCTTATTGGGAAAAAAACAAACAGCCCCTAACTCTCTCACAGAAATAGAGACAATGGTATACATCTAATTTAACTAAGAGTAATTTGAGGACAAGATGAGGTTGGCTGGCTCAATGATATGTCACTCATACCTACATTATGAGATTGTAGGTTCGAATCTCTACTCTTCTCCAAACCCAAATTATTATAATATTCATAAAGAAAGAAAGAGGAAAAAAATAATAATTAAACGGTCATTTGTGTTTCACTTATCACTTAATAAGTCTGTGTTTGACTCATTAATTTATTTTTATTTGTATTTTAAGTGGCCAACAGCTTAAAAAGGATAAAATACAACTTAAAATGAAAAGTTAAAAATTTTCTACCACTTAATAACTGAATCATGATTACAATATTTTTTCTTCTAAAACTATCCTTCCAAAATTAATATAGGGTTCGAAAATTATATAACACCTTTTTGAGGTGGTATTTTAAGACTATCACTCCTTTAATAAATTGAGTTTAAATGACACATAAAATGTGTTCTTTCCAAAAGCTATGACACTTGTGAAACACTAACTCAAAAGAGTGACAAAACCTCATATTTCCACAATTAATATATTTCTAATATTATCTTCATTATATAACCTAAAATTTCTCAATCTTCTTATGCTGCTAGTAAATTGGTTTCTTTGTACATTAATTTTAACTATTTTTTTTTTTTTTTTGAACATTTATAATTTTAAATTACATGAACTTAATGTTTTTCTAAAATATTATTAAAGACAATTATAATTTATTTACTATCAGTAAAAATAAAATTAATTTATAAATTATTATCAATATTGAGATATTTTAATTTAGGATTTATTAAAAAAAAAAAGTTACCTATTTGTCAAACTTTAAATAAAAGCACATAACAATTAATAGCTATAAGAATATACAGATTTTCTATTATCAGTTCGTCCTGACAATAAATATATCAGGACGAAGAATGTGGACCACTAGATTTACATACTTTGACTTAAAGTGTATGCACATGTCAAAACTTCTCTATAATCTGTGGTCCACATTCTTCGTCCTCATATATTTATTGTTAGGACGAACTGACAATAGAAAAACTGTAAACATATAAATATAAAATTATTTGTTTTCGTATGTTTTTGTATTTAAAAGGGTACAGATATTGATACCCATAAAACTTATTAGTACACCTATTTTTATAAGTACACCCATGTCTAAGGCCCTGTTTGATTTTTCCACTTAACACTGAATGGTACTTAATGTATTCCATTAAGTTATTTTGTTTGATTTTTTAAGTGTTAAAATCACTTAATAAACCCCTAAAACCAGTTGTTTTGAAAAGTGAAAATCTTTCACTTTTCACTTAACACAAATCCAGTAGAATTTAATGCAAATTTTTACTTCCAAAACTATCCTCACTAATTTAATATATTTCCAAAACTAACCACTTGTTCTATAATTGTTTTTTCTTTTTCTTTTTACATGAAATCTATAAATTATATAATTATCCAAGTTTATTCCAAATCATTTAAAGAATAAATTATACACATGAAGTAGATTGCTAATAAGAACATATTGATTATTGACGGCGAATTTTGGATTACCACATTTCAACAATTATTTTTAATTAAATAAATGAAAAGAGAAAGTAAATCAATGCATGTGAGACCAAGTTTATGTGGAAAACCCTTTAATGGGAAAAAACCACGGCGCCCCTGAGGGCAGAGAAATAACACTATCGATTATCATAATTTTACACACTCAGATCTCTCATACGACTGCTCTCTTCCTCTTAAATTCTGAACCTCCTCCCTGTGGAGTACATGGTGTTAGGGTTATGCTCAATAGGAAGAGTGTAATGTTGTACTTGACAATCTTTTCATATTAATAAAGTGATTTCTGTTAGTTAACAAAATCTTATATAGCATTTATTATTATAATTGTCAAAGTAAATAATCATAAGGTCAAAAGACTATGAGAAAAGAAGAATTGTTCGTACATCTGGATATGTATGAGGTAGACACAATTCTTTAGTTAGTCTTGAATAACGTTCACAACTTAAGTTAAAGGTTGGGCACTTTTATCTTGTTAAAGTTGTAGAATTCTTTTACTAGAATTTGAGTGAGATCAAATGTGTTGTGATGAGTCTAAAATCATCGAAGGGTCTTCGAGTAAAAGAATCTAGTGCACTGGGTGCATTGAACCAGATCATAATGAAATACTTTTTCTAGAACCGTCAATAGATAAAAGTCTTTTCATTATCAGGACAATCGGGGAGTCTATCTTAATCATGAGATAAATGATGGACTTATGGTTGCAAGTGTTATCATTTGAGCTATCAATGAGTACGATTATATAGCATAGTCTATCCTCGATAGTTTGGTGGTATTCAGTTGTTAATCGATAGAGGACTTCATTTATAGATATGGACATCGTGGCTCCATTTATTAAATATGAGTAGAATATCATCATATAGATGCTTTGTGGTTTTGGATATGAAATCTTAATGTTGAGTTTTCAATAGTGTCTATTGAAAGATGACTTCTAGACAAGTCATAATATATATCCAAGTTCAAAGTGTGGTCATATGAGTAAATATGGTAACTTGGAGAGCTATAGGCGGTCTATGAGCTCTTGGGGATTACTAATATTCTTCACGAGGATAGAATCTATCTCCCATATGATTGTCTAGGGTATGAATGACCATTGTTAACTTATTCCATCTTTATTTAAGAGTGCAATTTTAGTTCTTTAGTGGAATGAACTAAAATTAATAGATTGAACCTAAGTGAATCATTTGTTGATTGTGATTGGGTTATGTCTATTGGAGCTTAAATTTAGATAGCCCGCCAAGATCCCCAATCCGCAAGTACTTGCATGAATCACTTGATATATTCTACCGAACTATTTGTGGGTCCATTTAGAATTGTATTTAATATATTAAGAATATAATTTGCACATTATTTAATTAATGGGCTGTTTAATTATATTAATATATTAATGAAAGGCATGTGGGCTTGTTTCTTTTGGTAAGAATGGGTCCAGTTCACATGTGAGCTTTTTATTAAAGTCCAAATGGATTAAATAAAATAAGAAAACAGTATGTAGGCCCAAGTCTCTTGTCATGGGCGGCAATGGGTAGTAATAAGCCCATTATATTGTTTTGTTTTATTATTTAATTAAATGGAAATTAATTAATATGTTAATTAATTATTTAATTAAGAATCAAATCTTTTTCTGATTAGAAAATATGTTTCCTAGTTGTATACTACTATTAGTAGTATATTAAAAGTAAAAGACTTTATTTGTTTAGTCAAATTAGGAAGTCTTTTATTTAGTCACAAATACACTAAAGAGTTGGATTAGTGTTAGAATTCTAAAGAAGTCTTTATATCCTATTTGGAAAAGGACTTTGGTGATCACCTTGTTGGACAAGGTAAGAATTCAGAAACCCTAAATAAACTAGGGAGGATTTTCGGACACCCTAAAATATCTAGGGCAGAAAATTCGGTCACTATAAATATATAGTGAGAATTTTCGGCCAACTCTAGTTTTTCTTTTTACAAGAATTTATTTTCTTTGGCGAAAAGGAAAAATAAAAATCCTACTCTTTTTTCTAGTGAGAATTCGGCCAAGGTGTTTTGTGAGAGAAGAATTGTTCTAGCTTCGATAGTGTACTAGTGATCTTGACATCAAGAGATCTTGTACACACTTTCGAATTAGGTTCACGCGAATTTCAATCCTAGGATTGTGAATTCAAAAGTGACCGGAACATTCTTAGCAAACTTTTGGAGCTTATAGTGACTAACAAAATCAGAAAAAGTGTTTGTTCGTCCATTCTCAGGTTCACAATTCAAAGAAGGGAGACCACGCTCCTAGGTGATTCACGTTCGTGATAGGCTTTGGAAGATCTAGCGGATTACCATCGACGTTAGTCAATCGGATCACGCGACAAAGGTATTTCATCTTTTCGTATGTATGATTAATTAATTAAAGGGTTAAGGTTTAATATGGAAAAATTTTTAAAATATACTAAACTCTTTTTAGTCTCGCTTCCGCTACGTGCACGTATTTTTTTTCCTACACATGATTCTATTTATATGGGACTAACTAGGGTTTCCCCTTACCTATGCCATGTTAGTAGGGGAGTTCCTATTTTGATTTGTATAAGGAATCCGGTGTGGTAGATAGTTTTAGGATTTGTTTCCTGTTTGGACTTCTCTGTAAATAACAGTTTATGTCCTTTTTGGAGTGTGATACATCTTCATGCCCTGTATCTAGTCGAATCCTTGCTATATGAGATATACTGAAATAAGGTTGCTTTTTGGCGGCGTAAATCTGGGTGAGCAGGTTAAGTTGGTGAGCAGGTTAAGTTGGTGAGCACAATTTCTATCTTCTTGGTCGGCCTATTCTAGCGAGCACGTTTCTGATTTAGATTGATTCTAGATGACGTGGCCGGTTGGCATGCCATTTAGCCAATGTTTCCCTTTGTTGACGTGGTCATACTTATATCCGCTTTTCCTGCATGTTTTGCTAACGTGTCTCTTGGCCGAATATATACATACAACAATACCACCACAAATACTTCGAGCCAAACAAAATAGTTGGGCCTCCTGATCTCTTTAATTCTGCGAGCAGTATTCATACTTTTACTTGAGCCTTCGTCCTTGTTCGGTTGGTTCTCTGAGGATTTTTTATTTTTCCTTTGTAATAATAAAAGAAACGCATGCTTGGTTTTAATGCTTGATGCTTCCATGGGAAGCTTTCATTCCTAGCCACAAGATCCCAAACGTTTGGTCTTGACGTGATGCAGTGAAACGACAGCACGTCTGTTGGACATCCCCTGCGCTGCCACGTGTTCTTTGTTTGATGGACGTTTTCATCACTGCCCTTTTCACAGGCGGTTCGTTCTATTAGCGCCGCCCATTTTTCGAAATTCGAACTTTTCTTCCTTTTAAAGCAGAAACTGTCCTGCTGCCTGTCATTTTTCTCTTTCTTTCCAAGTTCTTCGTTTTGCCTATTCTTCTTCCTCTATTTGTGATTTCCCAATATCTTTTTAGATTTTGGTAACCTTTTCGCTCAGTGTTCATTGGGATTCTGGTGTTTCTTCTTCTCGTTCGTTTTGGGGTGCAACTTCTTCAAATCTGCTATACTCTTTGTTTTCGGATACACTTTTGGTGAGTTTTCATGGATCCTTCTCAGCACTCATTTCTTTTTAATCAAATGATGCAAGCTCTCAAGCTTGGTAACAAAGAGGTTGCAGACAAAATCGAGTCATATTTGCGTAATTTTGACCCAAATTCCCCTGTTCCAATTTCCCTTTATATCCCCACTGCTTTTGAGACGAGCGTGCCTAATATTTCTCCCTCTTCATCTTTTGATAGCGTTTCTCCAGATATGACACGAAGACCAATGGCAGTGGACGACGGGCTCCTAGGGTTCCCAAGGAGTCCTTATTAGGTGCTCAGACGATAGTTAACTCTGATGTTGAGGACCATCAATGTGACAAGCTGCATTTCTCCTTCGATCGCCCAAGTTCTTTTGACAGAGAGGTTAACGTTGTCGGCGAGTGAGAACTTCGAAGGTACAGGAAGAGATACAACATTCCTGATTCTATTATCTTTATGTCTTCTGGCGAGCGAGCTGCATGGAACCCACCACAGAACGTCGTTGCGATCTACGATTCGATGTTAGGTTGTGGGATTACTCTCCCCCTCCAGCCATTTATGGCCAGATTTTTAGCTGATGCCAAACTCGCTCCTACTCAGCTCGCACCAAACAGTTACAGGATTCTGATGTGCTTGTACTTGATGTGGAAGATAATGGGTCATAGGCCTCCTACTCCCCGAGAGAATCGCCATTTTTATGTTTTGTGACAATCAGACCATGGTGGTACTTATTATCTTCAATCTACTACCGTGGAAAACTGGATTCTTGAGGGTGTTGTGAACTCTGGCCAGGTGAAAAATTTTGGCGATGACAAAAAGAAAGGCTTTATCTGGGGGTTTCCCACTTTAAACAAGAGGTGGAAGAATAGCTGGTTTTTCATGAGCGGCGAGTGGGGGAGGGATGTCCTTGTAAAGGCTCGTTCCAACCTTAGGGCGAGGAGAGTTCCGAGGCACTTCACTTCGCCTGAGTCTTGGTCAAAAATGCCCCTCATCCTGACCGATAATGAGATCTCTCGCGTTGCAGAGGCTGCTATCACTCGGCTGGCTGAAAAGGGTCGAGAGTATCTTTTGGATGAGGAGAAAATGATCGCCCGGTGACTCTTCCTTCGTTTGTCTACTAGGCGACACCGATGTAAGTTTCCTATCATCCTTTTTTCCCTTTTGTTATAGGTAAAAATAGTCGTGGCAGACACGTCATCACCATATAAGGCTATGGAGCAATAAATCCCCCACAACGACTTACTCGGAAAAAGAGTAAGTCGCCCGACCACAAACAAAGACCATCAGCTCGGGTAGTAAATCTTACTCGGGTAGTAAATCTTACTCGGGCACGTACTCAGGCATACTCGGGAATCAATAAAACAGATAGTCACCAGCGCTCACATTCAAAACGCAGGACATAATCAGCGACCAGCGTCTCAATGATAAGCAACGGTGTGGCTGCACAGAGTTCAAGTAAGGAAACAAATAGTTTCTCCACAAATAAAGGAAGAGGAATCAGAATCAAACTTGGACTCAGCCAAAACAGGAAATATACTACAAAGAAAGAAACAAAATCCATTTAGGATTAGAACGCACACCCCAAAACTAGGGCACCACATGCCAAACCCTAATAACAACATGTATAAATACCCCCTTTTGTACGCAAATAGGGGGTACGCGAGAAATAGCTAGAGAGAGAGAGAGATTATAGTGTAATATTCTTGTAACCATTCTTCATAGTGAATTTGGCTTCGTTGCTAAGACAACAATCCGTGGATGTTTCTCCAATCATTGGAGTTTTACCATGTAATTGCTTGTTATTTCTTCTTGATTTTTAATCGTTCTTGTTCATAAACTATAGCAATTCAAAAATAAATCATTGACTCGGTGACCATCAAAAATCACCGTCAACAATTGGAGCTAGAAGGAGGGGCACCCAAAAGTTTGTGACAACAATGGCTGGCGAAGAAGATGGTAGCAATTCCAGGTACAGTCAAGGCATGCCAAGTAACGGGCTAGAAGATGACACCACGCTCAATACAGCGGATGCCACCCTAACGACGACAGACCAGTCAGCCGCCCTAGCTGGTATTCAATGTTTCCCTACAACTAATGAAGAAATCGCGTAACAATTCCACACTTCTCTACAACTAATGAAGAAATCGCGCAACGATTCCACGCTTCTCTACAACAACTTATATTAGACACAGCAAGGCAAGGAATTGACCTTTCCACCACGGAAGGTTTGATGTCGCCTCACAATATGTCCGCCCCAAACCAGTAGGCAGCAAGATTGCGTTCTGCAGTGGTGATACCAATGCCTGATGCACCCCTAAAAGCAAGATGAGATCCTACAGGCAAACCAGAGATATTACCAAAAGAGTGGCTAGGAGAAGTAAGGAGCATAGAGAGGGGAATAATTCTGACAAAGGGTACGATCAAGATCGGATAGCTAGGGATCGAGATCACCCTTGGAGGCGCAGTCACCAGAGAGACCAGTCCTCATCCTCAGAAGAAAGTGAGCAGAATCATCATCGCAAGCGCCATAGGGGCACAGTTCGGCTACATGGCCTAAACCAAGATCGTAGAGAGTTGAATCCAGAGGAAAGGGGCCAAAAACTGACAATAAGTCAAAGTTTCAATGCGATAGGGGAACTAGAAGGAGACAGAGACATACTTATACAGAGTCTGACCCGGGAAGTTCAGAATAATCGTTGACAAATGGATGCTTTAGTCAGGCGATATGGGCGTAACGAGCTGTCAGATGATGAATCCGAAAGCCTTTTCACCAATGGGGTCCTGAGGATGCCTTTCCCGGAGAGATTCAGGATGCCACACATTGAGCTGTTCAAGAAAGATACCGATCCAAAAGAACACGTCCGGAGGTATAGGAGCTCTATGGCGCAATATGTCCACAATGACGCGCTGCTATGTTTGAATTTTCCTCAGACTCTTGGGGATCTAGGCTCCCGGTGGTTTGGTAGACTACCAGCAGCAAGCATAAGCAGCTTCGGCGAGCTGAGCAAAGCCTTCTCAAGGCAGTTCCTTGGGAATGTACAAAGGAAAAAATCAGTGGCCCACTTATCCCAACTCAAACAGGGAAAAGACGAGTTGTTGAAGAAATATCTGGGGAGGTTCGGTCAGGAAGTGTCCAAGATTGGGAGTGCAAATGATAAAGCAATAATTGCCACATTCATCAACAACCTTCAGAATGGCCAATTGTCATTTGACCTCAGAAAGAAGAGCCCGACTAACCAGTTACGCTGGTATGATGGACATGGCAGGGGGTTATGCCCTGGCTGAAGAGGAAGAAATTGCCACAGGAGGTTACTTCGTGCATGGCGGTCGCCCAGAGGGATCCAAAACCAAAGACCAAATAAAGGCGCCCGATACCAAAGGTGACAAACAGAAGAATAAAGCATGGGATGGTTGGGATGGACGGCGAGCATACGACCCGAAAATCGATCAACCGCGGTAAAGGTTCCAAGGCAAATATACAAATTATACCCCATTGAAGAAAGATCAAGGTGAAATCTTGGCAATCTTAGAAGAGAAAAACATGTCTAAGGAACCGCCTAAGCAGTCAACATATGCTCGAAGGGACACCACCAAATATTGCCGGTTCCACAAGGAGAATGGGCATGAGACATCCAAGTGTTTCCAGCTAAGGGACCACATTGAAACCCTCATTAGGGAAGGGCATTTAAAAGACATTGTCCTCAAGAAGGTGGACAGGGCGGATGGACAGAAGGATAGCCAACAAGACGGGCGGGCAAGAAAGTTTAGTCCCAAGAAAGCCGAGGATGAAGGAGCAATTAACACCATCTTTGGAGGACCACAGACTGGCAAGAGTAACAGGGAAAGGACCCAGGAAATCTGGGAGGCCATGGAGGCACGGAGAGACCTGGACGTCAATTCTATTGAACCCGACCCGAAGAGAATCAAGGAGGGCTGGGACCCGATCATATTCACAGAAGCCGACTCGCACGGAGTAGATGTTAGGCCAAATGATGCGCTGGTGATCAGCGCACGGATCGGTCATAGAGAGGTTCATCGAATTTTGATTGACAATGGGAGTTCAGCAGATATTCTAAGTGCAGAAGTATTTGACCAGTTGAGGCTAGATAGGAAAGACCTACAGCCATTTCCCACGCCCCTTAAAGGATTTGGAGGAGTCGAAGTAAGGTCGCTTGGCACGGTGAAGTTACCCGTGAAGATCGGGAAGGCTCCTTGCCAAAAAACAGTGCTACTCGACTTTGTGGTGGTGGATACAGAAAACTGGCCGTACAACGCCTTATTGGGCCGACCATTTTTGAATATAGCCAAGGCGGTGACAGCAACCTATGCCCTCATGATGAATTTCCCGACCGAATTTGGCATAGGAATGGTCAAGGGGTCACAAGAGATGGCCCGAAGAGCAAACTTGTCAGTATAAAAAGATAGGGAAGTACACCAAGTATACGCAGTAATAGTCCAGCAAAAGGTTGGAGAACCTAAAGAGTAGGCAGAGGTGCCGAAAGAATTTGAATTCGATCCCAGAGAAGAACCTGAGGTCAGAAAAGATGAGCCGACCGAAGAAGTGGCGCTGAATCCAGAGGATCCAAGTAGGACAGTGAAGGTAGGGGCAAGTTTAAATATACATGTCAAAACCCAGCTTGTCACACTGCTAAGAAGTTATGAGGATGTTTTTGCTTGGGGTCACGAAGATATGCTGGGGGTGGACCCAAAAGTGATATTACATTGCCTCTCCATCAACCCAGAGTCCCGACCAGTGGTACAAAAGAGAAGGTTGTTCAATCCAGAGAGAAGCGTCGCAATCAAGAAAGAAGTGGAGAAGTTACTTTCCACAGGATCGATAAGGGAAGTCAAGTACCCGGAGTGGGTAGCCAATGTAGTATTGGTCAAGAAAAAGAACAACCAATGGAGGATGTGCGTGGATTTCACAGACTTAAACAAAGCTTGCCCGAAAGACAGTTTTCCACTACCGAGGATTGACCAGTTGGTAGATGCAACAGCAGGACACGAACTACTAAGTTTCATGGATGCTTACTCGGGATATAATCAGATCTGGATGAACAAAGCAGACGAAGAAAAAACATCTTTTACCACGGATCAGGGGTTGTATTGCTACAAAGTGATGCCATTCGGATTAAAAAATGTTGGGGCAACGTACCAGAGGTTGGTGAACAGGGTATTCGCTCGGCAGATTGGGAGAAACATGGAGGTCTATATGGATGACATGTTGACCAAGAGCACTACGGCAGAAAAACATTCAGAAGATTTGAAGGAAACCTTTGAAGTCCTGAGGAAGTATAAAATGAAGCTCAACCCAAGTAAATGTGTATTCGGAGTACCGTCGGGAAGGTTTCTAGGTTTTCAGGTGCACCAAAGAGGAATTGAGGTAAATCCCGAGAAGATCAAAGCACTAGAAGGAATGGCTTCACCAAAGACGTTGAAAGATATACAAAAGCTGACGGGATGTCTTGCGTCGCTCAACCAGTTCATAGCCAAATCAACAGATAAGTGCGCCCCATTCTTCAGGGCAATAAAAAAGGGAAAAGGACTCGAATGGAGTACAGAATGTGAAGAAGCCTTTCAGAAATTGAAAGAGTATTTGGGGAGAGCACCCATCCTTTCAAAACCGGTGGTGGGAGAAACATTGTACTTATACCTCTCAGTTACAGAAATGGCGACAAGTTCGGTATTGATCCGATTAGAGGAAGGAATACAAAAACCAGTGTATTACACAAGCAAGGCATTGTTACCAGCAAAAACCAGGTATTCGCCAGCAGAAAAAATAGCGCTAGCTCTGATCACATCTGCCAGGAAATTGAGGCCATATTTCCAAGCGCATACAATAGAGGTGTACACAGACTGCCCACTGAAACTCATTCTTCAAAAGCCGGAGGTGTCAGGAAGGCTGACCAAATGGGCAGTGGAACTCAGCGAATATGACATCAAATACACACCCAAAGCGACAATCAAAGGGCAGGCAGTATCTGATTTTATAGCAGAATTTACCGAGCCAGACGCCGAGATAAAAAGGACAATAGAAGATGAATAGACTAGTAAATTCCAATGGAAATTGCATGTAGACGGGTCATCAAACACATATGGCAGTGGGGCAAGAATAGTCATAACAACCCCCGAGGGAGATACTGTGGAGTGTGCCATGAGATTCGATTTCAAAGCAACCAACAATCAAGTAGAGTATGAAGCCTTGTTGGCCGGCCTAAGGGTCTGCATAGCATTAGGGGCAGACGAGCTGGAAATTTACAGCGATTCACAAGTCGTAGTTAATCAAGTACTGGACGAATACCAGTCAAGGGAAGAGCACATGATAGCCTATTTGTACATTGTGAAGAGGCTACTTAGAAAGTTCAAAGTGTATAGAATCTCCCAGATCCCTCGAAAAGAGAACGAAAAAGCAGATGCTTTGTCCAAACTAGCTTCATCCACCACAAGTATCAGATCCAAAGCAATACCAGTGGCACATCTGACTAAACCAAGTACAGTAGAAACCAAGAAAATCATGATAGCAGAGATCCGACCAAACCCCGGTGACTGGACATACAAACTCAGAAAGTACTTGGAGGAAAACATACTACCGGAGGATGCTGTGGAAGCTAAATGCATCAGATACAGGTCAGCCCGGTATACAATTCTAAGGGGAGAATTGTACAGGAGAGGATTCTCAAAAGTGTTGTAAAGATGTGTTACCGGCGAAGAAACCAGAGAGATCCTAAAAAATGTCCACAGTAGAGTGTGTGGGAACCATACCGGGGGTAAAAGCCTAGCACACAAGGTACTTAGGCAAGGATTCTACTGGCCGACTTTGTTCACAGAGGCGCAGCGATTCGCAGAGAGTTGCGAAACATGCCAAAGAATAGCAAACGACATTCGGCAACCCCCAGAATTACTCAGAAGTTTAACCTCACCTTGGCCCTTCGCCATGTGGGGACTTGACTTAATAGGACCAATGCCCATAGGAACAAAGGGAGGGGCAAAGCACGCCATTGTGGCGGTGGACTATTTCACCAAATGGGCAGAAGCAGAGGCACTTGTACACATCATTGAGGCAAACACCACCAACTTTGTCAAGAAGAACATAATATATAGGTTCGGGATCCCGAGTATCATTATAACTGACAATGGAACCCAATTCGACAATAAGAAGTTCAGAGAAATGTGTGAAGAATTCAAGATCGCAAACTACTATGCATCGCCTGCTCACCCTCAAACCAATGGCCAGACATAGGCTGTGAATAAAGTGATCAAGCACACACTGAAAGCAAAACTAGAGGCAAAGAAAGGTGGCTGGGCGGACAAACTACCCGAGGTTCTATGGGCATACCGAACAACTGTAAGGTCGTCCACGGGGGAGACTCCTTTTGCGCTGGCATTTGGGACAAAGGTTGTTATCCCAGCAGAAACAACTTTTACATCCCCCAGGATTCAGTTATACAGCCCCGAGCACAATATAGATATGCTGCAGCATAACTCAGATGAGCTTGAGGAGATCAAAGATGCAGCGCAAGTAAGAAATTCCGCGTACTAGCAAAGGGCTGCGAGGTACTACAATTCCCACGTTCGGGAGCGGAGATTCCAACTCGGAGATTTAGTGCTAAGAAGAGTATCCCCGAATAACAAAGATAAATCATCGGAATCTCTCGCTGATAAATGGGAAGGACCATACATCATCAAAGGAATTGTAGGACACGGGGCCTACATGATAGCCCGACCAGATGGTAGCCTGGTACCCCGACCATGCAACGCACAATATCTAAAGATCTTCTATCCCTAAGGAATCCGACCATGGTTTTATAATTAATTTATTCTGCTTTAGCTCAGTTTTTAGTTTCCGCTTTAATTATTTCAGATTTATTTGTTGATTTCATAATCATGTTGATCATCTAATAAAGTTCAGTTGTTGATCATCTAATAAAGTTCAGTTGCTAGTACGGAGTAATCCAGTGAAATCGATAAAATCCATGAGCAACATTTCAACAGCGGTCACTCAAAAGTCGACCGAATAAACACCAAAAAGATTCGGGCACTATAAGACCGCGAAAGAGCGGACGAGTGGTGCTCGAAGGGCGGAAAAGCTGTAGTAGCGTGCCCGCCTAGTTAAGGTGATATAAATGCATCCCTTAGCAAAAAGGCAAAACTGAGGCACCAGAATAACTGGAAAACTACTCAGAGCGCCGCTAGAAAGACTAGTGAGATGCGCAGCCGTGTTGGCCGGTACAAAGTACCCCAACGATTCGGCAAAACCTTGCATAGATAAAACCAGGAGACGTCCTAGGTGACTTATGCAAGGACCTTAACGTATGGTCGTGGCGAGCCTCGACGTAACGTTGAGGTAAAACTACCTCAAAAATCGAAGGATAAAGGCCAGTTACATAACACACTCAGCTAAAATTAGTTACCAATTAAATAAGATACTCGGTCTAATTGATTAAAAGGACATTTACATAAGATACTTGGTTAAAATTAGTTACTGGTTGAATAAGATACTCGGTCTAATTGATTAAAAGGCCATTTACATAAGATACTTGGTTAAAATTAGTTACCGGTTAAATAAGATACTCGGCCTAATTGATTGAAAGGCCAGTTACATACGATACTCGGCTAAAATTAGTTACCAGTTAAATAAGATACTCGGTCTAGTCGACTAAACTGCCAGAAAATAAGGCACTCGGTCAAAGTAAAGCTAGGGATTCCCGAAGGATCCATAAATTCGAAGATAACCAAGTACAAGCGGGCCAAGCGAATTTAGATTGTCCCATTTATGCGTTTGACATACAGGAAAGTAGAACAATATAAGAAAAGTCTGTATGTATATATGGGGAAAAATGAATACAAATATAGTTACAAAAAGACTTGAAGCAATCTAATAAAAACTTAAGAGGGTGGCGCTGGGGGTCGGGAGCTGCTTCCGCCGACATCCGAATCAGGTTCCATCACGTACTCACTCAGAAGGCTGTCATCCAAGGGCCACACAATCGCATCCTCCTCTTCATCGACCATCCAGGCGCTGTAATCAGTCCCGGGGACAGGCCCCAAATCAGGCTGCTCGTTGTCAATCCCCGCCTTCTCACAGGCATAAAAGGTGGAGAAAGATTCGGCAGTATGAACCTCAAGGTGCATGGGATGTGGCACTTTACCTTTACTTCTACAATATGCCCGCCACTCTCTCATCTGGATTCGAAGGGACTCCAAAGAGGTATCCACATGTTTCTTGATTGAAAGGCTCCAGTTGGTCCTAGCCCGATCAGTCACCCTATTCATCTGGTTGAAGAATTCCCTAGCCGAGACCATTCCCCGCTGGAACTCACGCAGAAGCAAAGCATCATAGGCTGGAGACCTCTTGAAACGATCAACACCCTGTATCTCCAGTTCCAGCCTAGCTTCCTTCGATAGGGACTTAACTGTCAAGGCTTGACGCTCCAAGTCTTCAATTTGGTGTTCATAAGATGACTTGGCGTCTTCAGCAGTCTGCTCAGCCTGGAGCAAAGCATCTTGAGTGGACGACAACTAATCCTGCAGAGTTTTGACCTCCTCAGCAGCAGAAGATGCTCGGTGTTCAGCCTCTATTTGTTGTGCCAGGCATTGATCCAGGAGGATCTGACTCGATTTAGCCCCCTCTTGACAAGCTAACTCAACCCGAGAGCGACGATCCTCACTCTCCTTCAATTGGGCTTCTAGCCGCCTTATTCTTTCTGCCTGGACTTCATTGGCCTGACAAGCCCCGGACATCTCAGCCACCATCTGCAACAAGTCAACAGCAAATAGAAGGAATACGAAATTATGCATATAATAAAAGCATTACTTACGTAAGAAGCATTGTTGAAAAAATTGCAGAGTCGGTCAGACACGGTCCCAGTCCTGAGGTGACTCCAGTGATCCTCCCCAATGTAGGCTCGGCCTGAAGCCATGGCCCTTAGCATGGTCTCGGGGGCAAGATCATCGGTCCAAGGGGAGGAGCCCAAACCACCAACACTGGTTTCAGGGAGCTCGGCAGACGAGGCCGCCCGAGGAAAGTCGGTTGAGCCTCCAACGCTATCCTTGATCTGGTCTAGTAGAGGGGTCATGCTCGCGTTCTTTCCAACATCACCCTCCCCCTCATCATCCGAAGATGGATCAACATACGCAACTACTCGGCGAATCTTGGGGGTAGGGCGACCAGAAGAAAACGAGGCTTTCCTCTTACCAGGCTGCCTCACCTCAGCATTGCTATCTCCGGGGGTAGGAGTTGGATCAGCAGGAGTTGGAATATCCGAGACATTAGGATTCGGCTCGGCTGAAGTTGGAATCTCCGGATCTACCATGCCTGAATGTCTCCCAGCTGCTTCAACACCTTGAGAAGTAACACTTGGCGTGTTTGTAGCAGAATGAGGAGAATTGGCTACACTGGGGAAAGTCGCTTGCTCGGGCTCAGAGGGGTGCCCCACTTTTTCTTTCCCCTCGGAAGAAGGACCTACTTGATTGTCCTGATTAGCAGCGGCCCTACTTGCTCTGAAGCCTTCTGGGTCGCCCACGGCCTCCGTGGAACATGTCGTCATTTCTTAGCCATGGGTCTCATCGGGCACATAATCAGGCACTCCCTCTTCACCGTCTCCCTTGGGAGGATCCTCGAGAGCGCTCCCATCAGAATCATCTTCGGGAAGGGCTATTCCAGCATCTCGCTGATGAAGAGTCGCTTTTCGGCTAGCTTCCACGATGCCTTTCATCCGGCGTGCCTGAGCATCGCAGACTATGTCTATATCAAATACTAAAAATAAAATAAAAAAGAGTCTGAGTCAGTAAACTAATTTAAGAACAAGAATGCAAGAGTAAGGAAAAACAATTAACTTACGGCATTTGCGGCATGCAGAAATCTGAGGAAAAAGGCGGGCTTTAATCATTTTCCCCTCATTATACAGATAGGGTTTGCCCCTTTTCTCCAAAGGGCGGACGGCCGCCCGAGCCAAAGTCTTTAGCTCCTCGTCAGTGAAGGCAGAGGTCATATGGTTCCATTGGGGCGAACAAAAATATCAAGGAACCCTGCAAGTCATCCGAGTGTCATCCAGATTAAAACTGATTGATTGGCCCCAACGTTTGCCCACAAAGAACCAGCTGTTCTTCCAAAATTTGTTTGAGGTGGGGAAGCCCCAACCAAATCCCTTCATCTTCTCATTCGTGGTCGGTTCGATTTCACCCTTGACCACTATGTCTTTTGGAATCCAGAACTCGGGCTGGTTCGATTGAAGGAAATAAACCCCAGTCTTCCCCACGGGCCTTAGCGCATAGAAGTGTCGAATTTCACGAGGTGTGGGAGGTGGTCATTTCATTCTATGCCACATGTGCCACATGCATATCAAAATCCGGTAGCTATTCGGAGTTAGCTACGCCAGAGCGAGTCGGGCCTCAACCAAAAACCAAGTAATGAAAGGCTGGAAAGGAAGAGTAACACCACAAGTGAGCATTGCTCCATAGATTGCCACGTGGCCAGGTGGGGGGTTCCATGCAGCTCGACCATCAGCAAGAATCAGCGAAATCACGTTGCTATGCAGATTGAACCGCCGCATATACTTTTTTATCTCGTCAGGGCCGACCACGTTCGGCTCAATGTCATAAACGCATATCCGCTCGGGAGAGAAAGGAATGCGAGTGGCCCTATGCTCCTTTTCAATATCGTTCTCAACAATCCTCTGGGTCGCGACTCGGCTCTCCAGGGAGTGAGAATCCTTGTAAATTTTACGAGTACTCATCTTCTTCCCCGGTCGCCTCCAAGGCCGAGTATCAACACAAGTGGAAGAAGAATCTGACCGAGCTTCAGGCTGATAAGAGTCGGGCTGCGATGAATCCGAAGAAACAGAATGAACTTCGGGAGTGGGTGGAACTCCGGAGGAGACAGGGCTGTCACGATAAATTTCAAAAACGTCGACGTTAGTAAAATGTGGTTGATCAAAGAGAGGTTCCTTTAGTAACCTGTGGACAACCGATGCAGTGAGAGCATCATTTCGCTCAATAGCAATCATACCAACAGTAAAAAGTCGGTACCTAGCTGCAGGATCCATGGGAACTAACCTTGATATAGCGAAAAACGGAGGCTATGCAGACTACAGAGAAAGAATCTTCGAGAAAAGGTCTGGGGGTTGAAGCAGATGATCTCAGTGAAGCAGGAGACACAAGCGAGTTCTTCTTAAAGAATTTCTCAAAGAATACACAAAGATAGTAGAAAAAACAATAAGAACGGAAAAGCAACAACACAACCAGTATATATAGGCAACACATCGATTTCAAATTCAAAACAATAAATAAATAAATAAATAAATAAGAAAGATCAAAACCCTAGGAGAAGCGGGAAAACAGAGGGGCGTGGGCAATGACGTGGGATGCACGCAAGCGAACAGAGAGGTTGTCTCATAAATGCATCGTACCATAGCCAAACAAAAAAAAGACAAGTGGCAACTGGAGAGCATCTTGAGCCGCCAGAGAGCAGAAGCGTCACCATCAAGAGATTTCTGAAATGATTGATGAATCGAATGCGTGCGGTCGTAATTAAGACATGTCATTTAAGGCTTCGAATCAAACGAGGATACATTAATACAGAAAACGACAAACGAGGACTAGTTGTAAAGAAGTATGAGGTTAAATATTCGACCCAAAAGGACCTAACTCGGCGTGATCGGCACAAATATTTAAGGGGGTATTGTTATAGGTAAAAATAGTCGTGGCGGACACGTCATCACCATATAAGGCTATGGAGCAATAAATCCCCCACAACGACTTACTCAGAAAAAGAGTAAGTTGCCCGACCACAAACAAAGACCATCAGCTCGGGCAGTAAATCTTACTCGGGCACGTACTCAGGCATACTCGGGCATACTCGGGAATCAATAAAACAGATAGTCACCAGTGCTCATATTCAAAACGCAGGACATAATCGGCGACCAGTGTCTCCATGATAAGCAACAGCGTGGCTGCACAGAGTTCAAGTAAGGAAACAGATAGTTTCTCCACAAATAAAGGAAGAGGAATCAGAATCAAACTTAGACTCAGCCAAAACAGGAAATATACTGCAAAGAAAGAAACAGAATCCATTTAGGATTAGAACGCACACCCCAAAACTAGGGCACCACATGCCAAACCCTAATAACAACATGTATAAATACCCCATTTGTACGTAAATAGGGGGTACGCGAGAAATAGCTAGAGAGAGAGAGATTATAGTGTAATATTCTTGTAACCATTCTTCATAGTGAATTTGGCTTCGTTGCTAAGGCAACAATCCGTGGATGTTTCTCCAATCATTGGAGTTTTACCACGTAATTGCTTGTTATTTCTTCTTGATTTTTAATCGTTCTCATTCATAAACTATAGGAATTCAAAAATAAATCATTGACTCGGTGACCATCAAAAATCACCGTCAACACCTTTTATTATATTTATTTATTTATTTATATAGTCCTTGCTAGTTCATCGTGTAATGCTATATTTTTTGTTTGTAGTGAGTGACTTTGATGTTGTCTGCGATGAGCAAGCTCGCACAGTTAAGAATTTTGAAGCTGCCAGCCAAAGGCATGTTGCTGGGTTGACCAAAGAAGGAGTTACCCCTCCAGATGATGGTGATTCTCAAGGCAGTGAGGATGCTAGAGATGAACCCATTCGTGGTGTAGAGCCTGATCAACCTTAGGGTGGTGAAGTCACCCTTAAGCCTGCCCCCAACCGAAAAGGGAAAGAGAAGGTTGGGGTTTCTGGGGAAAATGATGAGATACTTGTTTTTGATGCCCATGTGCCGGAAACCCATGAAGATCCCACCTGTGATTTGAACCCCAGGGTTGGGAGAGCACCAAGCTGAGAGTACCCCCGACCATGCTGTTCGCCCAACAATGCGGGCTTCAAGGGTGGTGCAATATGTGCTTTCTTCTGATGAAGAGGGAAATGGCGAACCTGCACATGCTGAGGTTCCTTCGACTGGTGGAGTTGGCTCAGGGGTTCCTACTGGAGAAGAATAGGTTATAGGTTCAGCTCCTCATGTGGAGGCAGTTGGTGATCGGGGTATTTTTCCTGCTCCTAGGCTATCTGTCCCCTCGACTGGCACTGGTGCACAGAATGTCGATACTCCGGCTGCTAGGTCTGGACCTTCAGCTACTTCGACAAGTGTTAAGGGTCAAGATGCCACTGCTCCAGTTGGTAAATCTGGGCCTTCAAGTCCTTCGACAAGTGCTGGGGTTCAAGATACTGCAGCTCTAGCTGATGTCCTCGGACCGTCTGCTCCTGCGCCCCAGGAGAGCACCCGCGAAGGACCCCTACGCCTTCAGTTGTCCCGGGCGAAGGGTCTGGTTTTGTCTCCCTGTCTGATTTTAGCCCTACTAAGATTTTGTCTTATTTAATAAACAATGATTTCTACATCGACAAAGGTTGGGAGCCTATGAAAAGTAAGTCATGCAACAAGAAGATAGAATTCTTCTTCAATTGCCAGTCCCTGGTAAGTTATTTTTCCTTGACCTTTCTACTGTCTGGTTATGCTTTCGTTTTTCTAACAGTGTCTTTGCTCAAATGATGTTCTAGATGGAGGACAATTACAGGCGCGGGAATGCAATCTTAGTAGAAAATAGGCGTCTATGGGACCAAATTTCTCTCGTGGTGGCTAACAAGCTTTATGTCGAGGAGTCTCATGTCCAGCAACTTGCCCAACTGAGGGAATCTACTGATGGGTTTCTGGCCGCCTGAATAGTTGCTGAAAAGAAGTTATCTACGGCTAAGGAATAGCTCAAGTTGCTAAGAGAGCAGCTTCCTAAGAGCCAGGACTCGCTCGTAGCTCGCATGGAAGCGGAGCGATTGGCTGAAGAAGCCATAGAGAGAGTTGAACGAGAATCTAGGGATCTACGGAATCATGCAACTTCACGAGGATCTACGGAATCAGGCAGCTTCATGGGAAGCTATCTTTGGCTACTTGAAGTCTGAACTGGAGGTCCAGGTCGTGAATCGATTCAAGAGGTCTCTGATGTATGTTGCGCTCCTTCTTCGTGAGTTTGAGCGGGGCATGCGACAGTCAAAGAAGTTTTTCGCCATGAAGGATCAATTGAATGAAAAGGCCCTGAAGCGCTTCGACAAATCCCTCAAGTTGCATATGGACAGTGTATTGGACTCGATCAAGGAATAGATACGGCGGTGGAAAGCTCACTGTCGCTATACACGGACTGAAACTCATCCGATGCATCTCAAGGTTCCCACGAAGCATGCTTTTAACACCTATTATTCCGGTCGGAAGGGGAGTCTTACCAGTTCTGGTGACGAGCTGGATTTGAGTCCTGTTTCTAGCCGTGATTATGGGTCTTTTATGTCTGAAAGGGATGAAGAGATCGTTTGGCCATCGGAGGATGAGATAGATGATGAAGAGGACAACGGGGATGATCCGCCCGCGAGCATTTGATTTTGGCTGATGTATTTGATGTTTTTCATTCATATTATATTTTTTGTACTTGATATTTATTTATATATCAGTTTTTATCTTTTGATCTCTTTGTGTTAGACTCCCTTCAACATTTTTTCTCTGAATTTTGTTCATAAGTTTCTCTTTTGTTCAGCTGCTGTTGCTGAGTTTTTGGCTTAAGCTTAAAGCCTATTATTACTTAGCTATTATTGTTTAGTTTTTGTTTTGCCCAGTGTTTGTCAAGACGTGTCCAACAATACACCAGGTATTTGTAAGCATACTGTTGGGACGTCTCCCTCTTTTGCTTACTGCTTTGGTGCTAGTTTGTTCGACCCCCAGTGCTTCTTTTCAGGGTGTGTTCCTACGCGCTGTTTGTTGAATGCCTTTTTTGCATTTCAAAGGGTTATGCCTTACTGATGATGGCGAGTGCCATCTTAATGGCATCTTTTTCTAGCTCAGGCTGTTATAGCATATTTGTTCTTAGCCTTCTATGATGGGAGGTATCTCCCCCCCCCCCCCCCCCCCCCTCGTTTCCTTTTTGTTTTTTCCCAGTGCTGTTGAGTTTAAAAACTCGTTGTTTGTGCATCGGTGAACGAATTGTCATGGCTGATTGTGGTGTGGTTCAGCGAGGGTATGAATTTCTGTAATAAATTACTCTATTGAATATCTCCTGCAATCTTGACATCAAAAAATGAAAATTTCTAAAAAGATAAAATAAAGAAGGAAAAAATAACAAAAAGACTTCTGGGATAAAGATATCAGGGGTAGTATATTTTTAGATATTGCGCATTGCATGATCGGGGGAGCTCGCCAACTCCTCTTCGGGCAATGTGATATGCCCCATGGCCAGCTATGCTTGTGATGTGGAATGGTCCTTCCCATTTGTCAGTGAGCGACCCTACAGATTTGTATTTGGTTCCTGGGGCCACCCTTTTTAGTACTAAGTCCCCGAGTGCGAATCTTCTAACTCGCACATGTGAATTGTAATACCTGGCTGCCCTCTATTGATAGGCAGCATTTCTTATCTGAGCGTACTCCCTTCTTTCTTCTAGCTCATCTAAGCCATACTTTAACATATCAATGTTGAATTTAGGCTGGAAGAGTTGTACCCTCGGTGAGGAGAACGTCGTTTCTACTAAGATAACAACTTTAATTCTGAAAGCCATGGATTAGGGCGTATCTCCCGTTGAGCTTCTTTCCGTTGTTGGATACGCCCATAACACCTATGGTAATTTTTTTGCCCAACTTCCTTTCTTGATAGCGAGTTTGGCTTTCAAGTTATGCTTAATGATCTTGTTTACCGCCTCAGTTTGCCCGTTTGTCTGTGGGTGAGCTGGAGAGGCATAGTAATTGTTGATTCCATATTTCTTGCACAATTCTCTGAACTTTTGGTTGTTAAATTGTGTTCTGTTGTTAGTGATGATGGTGTTTGGTATCCTGAATCTGTACAAGATGTTCTTTTTCAGAAAACTGATAGTGTTTGCTTCTTTTATACGCACCAGTGGCTCGGCTTCTACCCACTTCGTGAAATAGTCCACTACCACGATGGCGTTTTTTGCTCCTCCGATCGATGTGGGCATTGGACCAATCAAGTCTATTCCCCACATGGTGAATGGCCATGGGGAGGTAATGCTTTGTAAGCGCTCAGGTGGCTGGCGAATGTTGTTCGTGATCTCCTGGCATGCTTCACACCTTGTTGCTATTCTCTTTGCGTTGGCAAACATTGTTGGCCAGTAAAATCCCTGCCTTAGTGCCTTGTGGGATAAGCTGACTCTTCCAGTATGGTTCCCACAGCTTCTGCTGTATATGTCTTTTAGGATTCCTTCTGCTTCTTCGAGTCCAACACACCTTTGTAACACTCTTGAATATCCTCTTCTATATAGCTCATCACTAAGGACTGAATATCTCGTCGCTCTATATCTTAGCCGTTTAGCTTCTAACGAGTCACTTGGGAGGACGTCATTGATCAGGTATTCTTTTATTGGTGTCATCCAGTTGCTCGATTCGTTCATGATTATTCTGATTTCGACCTATCCATTTATGCTCGGTTAGAGTAGGCGTGCCATGGGGACGTTTCGGGGCCAAATATTGATTGTGGCGGAGGCCAATTTGGCTAGAGTGTCAGCCTGTCCATTTTCTTCTCTAGGGATCTGCGTGATTTTGTACTCTTTGAACCGTCCTAACAATTCTTTTGCTAATTTCAGGTAAGCGATCATGCTTTCATCTCTTGCTTGGTATTCTTCTAACACCTGGTTGACAATGACTTGGGAATCACTGAAGATTTCTACTTCGTCGGCTCCTAGAGCTATGCAAACCCTCAATCCTGCTATTAATACTTTGTACTTAGCTTGATTGTTGGTAACTTTAAAATCAAAACGTAGGGCACATTCTACTGAGTCTCCTTCTTGGGTTGTGACCACTATCCTTGCCCCGCTGTCATGCGTATTTAATGAACCATCGACACGAAGTTTCCAACGAAAATTTTTCTTTGCTTGCTCTATCATCATCCTTGCTACCTCGGTGTCCGGCTTAGTGAATTCTGCCATAAAATCTGCTACTTCTTGGCCTTTAATTGATGTTCTTGGGATTTATTCTATATCGAACTCACTCATGTCGATAGCCCTTTTCTTGAGTCTACCGGACACTTGTGGTTTCTATAAGATCTGTTTAAGCGGACAGTTTATGTACACTCCAATTTTGTGTGCTTAGAAATATGGCCTTAATTTTCTTGCTGATGTTATTAGTGCGAGCACCATTTTCTCAGCTGGTGAGTACCTTGTTTCAGTGGGTAATAATGCTTTGCTTATGTAGTACACCGGTTTTTGGATTCCTTCTTCTTGTCTTATTAGTACAAAGCTAGTGGCCGCTTTGGTGACAAATAGGTACAAGTATAACATTTCTCCCATGATCGGTTTTGACAGCAGCGGTGCTCGGTCGAGATATTCTTTAAGGGCGAGAAAGGCTTGTTAGTAGTCTTCATTCCATTCAGTTCCCTTACTTTTCTTGAGGGCTTTAAAAAATGGCAGGCATCATTCTGTTGATTTTGCTATAAACCTGTTCAGCGATGCCAAGCATCATGTAAGCTTCTAGACGTCCTTCAAGTTTTTTAGGGAAACTATATTGGCCAGTGCCTTGATCTTGTATGGGTTCACCTTTATCCCTCTTTGATGTACCTGGTATCAGAGGAACTTATCGGATGGTACGCCAAACACGCACTTTGAAGGGTTCAATTTCATTCCAAACTTAGTCAGTAAATCGAAGGTCTCTCGCAGATCCTCTACATGTTTCTCAACTGTGATACTCTTTGTTAGCATGTCATCGACGTACACCTCCATATTTCTTCCTATTTGGCTGGCGAACATTCTGTTGACTAGCCGCTGATACGTTGCCCCAGCGTTCTTCAAGCCGAATGGCATGACGGTATAACAATATAATCTTTGATCAGTAGTGAATGCTATCTTGTCTTCGTCGGGTTTGTGCATCTTGATCTGGTTATACCCTGAATATGTGTCTCGCCACCCACTCAGGGTATTTAACTTCTTTGATTGATCCTGCTGCGAGTAATTTGGATATTTCTTCTCTTATGGCTATGCTACTTTCTGGATTGAAGCTCCTCCTTTTCTGTATTACCGGCTTGCATTCATTATTTATAGCCAGATGGTGTGAGATTACATTTGTGTTGATTTCTAGCATATCTTCATGGATCCAAGAAAAAATCTCCTTGTACTCCTTCAATAAATTCATTATGCTTATCTTAACTTGCTCCGCCAACCTTGCTCTGCCAACCTTGCTTCAATCTTGATGTTTTTGTTGGGTTCCTTTTCATCCAAAACAACAAACTCGGTGGGTTCTTCTTTTTCTCTATCGGCCTTGTCTCTTGGATCCAGTTCGAAGGTCTCCGGGTTTTCTTCCTGTGTTCCTTGATCGAGTTTGAGTATGCTTAAAGTTTCCACTCCGGGTTTTTAAGGAACCTAAGATTACAGATTGCGCAGCGGAAAGGTTTCAAAATTTTTTTAAAGCAATCATAATATATACCCATTTGTACAGTAATAATCGAAAACAATAAGAAGGAGATGTAAATAATTTCATACCAACGTAGGAGGCTCCTTCACTTTAATACGATCTGCTCCTGATTTGAACCACTTGATCTTCCTCGCTATCTCCCGGAACTGGCAATGACGTGTGCGCATCACGGTATTCAAGAACCTGTATGGAGGTAGAAGAAACGATACAAAACAACTCTTGCTTTGTGTATGGAGAATTCGGCCAACCTTGGATGTAATAAAATCATAAAATAAAAATAAAAACTCCTTCTTTTTTTCTTTGGCCGAACCACCTGCTTTTTCTTCTTTGTCCTTTTGTGTGCGTTAGTTTTATATCTTCTATAATCAAATGCTTTAGTTTTCTTAAGCCATATATATCATATATATATATTTATTTATTTATTTATTTATTTAATAAAATTAACCGATGATATCTTTTAATTTTAACACCCTCCATCAATGATTAATTACATAATTAAATAATCTTATTATTTAATTGTTATAATCATTAAATCCATTAATTAAATAATCTCATTATTCAATTAATTCCCAAATAGATACGTGTCACAATCGTAACACAATTAATTGGACAATCCAATTAATTAACCGTGACCCTTGTTACCTTAATCAATCGGGCTAGTAAGGGGACCTAATGGACCCACAGTATTTTTGAGCTCCAATAATCATTAGAAATAATTAATTAAACTCTTTAATTAATATTTCATGATTATTAACTTCGATGTTATTCCACTAAAAACCCGAAGTTGTACTCTCTCAACTGTAGATGTTTTTACACAAACCAATAACTCTTGGTGTCCATTGATATAGCTATTACATATGATATAATCCTCCAAAAGTAGTTCATAATTAGAGCTGGGTCATAATGTCCGTTATACCCCTCTAATTATATCTTTCCATTAAGTACCATTGATTCTCTAATGAACAATAAATCCTACATTCCTTACGGAATTAGGAGAACGCTCATATTGTTCAAGCCCCGAATCAACCCTTAAGAGAACTACCATCTACTTCTCGCAAGAAGGAGTGGATTCCACTATTGTGTACAAACCTTCCCAACCACAAGCCAAACCGCAATCCCAACATACGGAGCATATTGATCAAGAATGCAACTCCGACCTCACCCATGGTATATCAAAGACCACGATCTAACCTGAAGGAGTCGATAAGACACTCAGGATTAAGATCACCCACATATAGCCATCATTTGTCGATATATATGAATCTTATCACGTAACAGATCTTGGTGAGAGATTCATATAGATCGTGGCCTAGTCCTATATGATCACATCATACAAGGTGCCTCCATTCTCATATCACCATATGAATGATCCTGGATAAAATCACTGTACATTACGGAATGGAACGCAGCTATAGATTAACCACAAATAAAGTACCCAGCTTTATTTGTTATCTACGAACTCTTTAGATTGCTCGTTTCAAACTGAATCCATCTGTATATGACATTCATATACTCAGTTTGAAATTACATCTGGTAATCTTGGATGTTAAATACACATGTTATATATAAATGTATGAGACAATTTGAATGAATAAACTACTTCTTTTATTTATGATTAATTCACATTTACAAATTACAAGCTTTAGGGCAAAAACCCTAACAGTTTTGTCTTTAAAAATTGACAGGCTGGCACAGCGAGCCATTTCCTATGATCCCTTGAGTTCCCCGACTCCAAACTCTGTTAGGAATTTTACTTTCAGTGCATGGGTGGATGTGACCGCTTGGGCTTTGTTCAGGAATGGTCGACCGAGCAAGACGTTGTATGGCCAATTGTATATGTCAACAACAACGAAGTCTAGCAGGATAGATCTCCGACAAGGTGTTGTTTCGAACCTTACAAGTAGCTTTACGATTCTCAAGGATCTTACTTCTGCACATCCGAATCCTTTCAGGGGCACGTGGAATGGTTCCAAATCTTTTCTATCTAGCCGAAGCTCATCGTACACCCTAGCGCTCAAAATGTCGGCTGAGCTTCCATTGTCTATCATTACCCGGAGGACATCCCTGTGGGCTACTTGGACCCCTACAACTATTGCATCATTAGGCTTTGCATCAATTCCTTCTAAGTCCTCGGCTGTGAAAATTATCGGGTCGTGTCCCTTTCTTGCTTTCTTGTGGTTTTTCTGTATGAAGTTCACTTCCATGTCTCTGCTTTCGTACATTACCTCCCGGACCTCCGAAATTCTTTCTCTATTGCTTCTGCCGATGTGAGGCCCGCCAAAAATGGTATTTATTGTGGTACTGGGACTGCCTTTTCTTGGACTCTTCCTCTCTTATCCATTTCCTCGATGGTTATCTTGGCGAACACTGTTGTCTACCTTCAGGGTAAAGTCCTTAAGGTTCCCGTCTCTGATTAGGCTTTCAATATGATCACGTAACTGGAAGAATTTTGAAGTGTCATGCCCGTGATCCTTGTGAAATCGACATTATTTCGTTGTGTCCCTCCGGGCATTGGCTGACTGTTGTCATGGATATTTGGTGAGTCCCTTGTCTTCTACCACAGAAAACATATCTTCATGTTCGCCTGTTAAAGGGATGTAGTTGCTATACCTTCCTCGGAACCTACTGGTTCGGTTGCTTCCCCTACTTTCCCTGGGCTGATTCTTCCGAATTTTCTCCTCTCTTTGGTGATCATACGACTGACCTTTTATCCTGTCATCCCTGGATTCGGGCTTTGTGTCAGGTTTGTGACCATGTATATAGCTACCCCATTGCGCCACTTTTTCCTCTTCTGCTAATGCATAGTCCTCAGCTATGTACATCATCTCTTCGTAAGTTTTTGGCCGATCTCTCCACAGGTCAAAAGATAGGCGACCACTCTACAATCCATTAGTGAAAGCTGCTATGACAGCTATGTCACTAGCATTTTCTATCTGGGCAACTTCTTTCCCGAATTTGGCCAGGTATTTCTTAAGTGATTCATTACTTTCTTGTTTTAAGTTTGACAGGTGGGCTAGTGATTTTCTTCACTGCACGCTTCCCATGAATTGTCTTACGAATGCTTTGCTGAGACTGGAAAAATTGCAAGTACTTTTGGCAGGGAGGCATCCGAACCACCTGGAAGCAAGGTCCCAAAGGTTTGTGGGAACGTTAGGCACAAAAGACCGTCATTGGACACAAATTGGGCCATGACATTACGGAATCGACGAACGTGCTCTTTCGAGTCCTTGTTTTCTTTATATTGCTCGATAGTTGGCATCCTGAATCTTTCCAGGAATTGGGTGCAGGCAATATGGTCAATGAATGGGTTGTCTAATTTGTCATCTCAAAAAAATATTATGTCCATATCTCTGAGCCATTGCTGAGACCTTTTTTTACAGTTGTTGGAGGGTGACACTTCGGTGACCATTCGGTTCTCCTTCCGGGTTAAACCTGCTTTTAATGGTCATCTTCCGGTAATCGTCTTCTCCACTATCAGTACTCCCACCGGCCCTTAGGTCATTTGTACTTTCAGACCTCCTTTGTCGCGCTCTTTTTTATCGCTATCCTTTCTTTGGCTGGGGACTTATGTCTTATAACGAGATAGACAGATGTCTTCGGTGGTTTCTGTGATGTGCGTTGCTGGTGGCCGCTCCATGCTTTTGTCCATGGCTCCGCTTTTCCAGAAATTCCTCGTCTAGCAAACTTTTTCCCTTCTTTTGCCTTCTTCCTTCTAGGACTTCCGACTGGTCTCTAGGTGTTTCCTCTATAGTTGGCTTTGTCTGGGTACCGGGAGTTGCAAATGGACTTCCGATCGCGGCCTTCCTAGTGGATGATTCCCAGGTGTGTTGGTTGTCAACTCATAGAGAGACGAAACTCCTAAACCTATAAGGTGCAAGAGTCCAATCTTGTTGGCTTCGTTGACCAAATTCATCAATGCAGTGTGAAAGTGTTATAAAGTTTAAGGGTTGGCTATCCTAGTTCCCGGTGTTACTGCCGAGTGCTCCCCTGTTGCCAACGTTTCCTCCCCTGCTACCACGGCTGCCTCATGGACCTGATTGTTGCTGGGGATTTCATCTCTATCGCTATCGTTGCTCATGTCGTACATGTTTGTGAGGGTTCCTTGAAGTTTCTTGTTCGACCCCCTCCTTCTAACACCAATTATTGATGGTGAATTTTGGATTACCACGTTTCAACAATTATTTTTTATTAAATAAATGAGAAGAGAAAGTAAATCAATGCACGTGAGACCAAGTTTACGTGGAAAACCCTTTAATGGGAAAAAATCACGGCGCCCCTGAGGGCAGAGAAATAACACTATCGATTATCATAATTTTACACACTTAGATCTCTCATATGATTGCTCTCTTCCTCTCAAATTCTGAACCTCCTCCCTGTGGAGTACATGGTTCTATTTATATGGGACTAACTAGGGTTTCCCCTTGCCTACACCGTGTTAGTAGGGGAGTTCCTATTTTGATTTGTATGAGGAATCCGGTGTGGTAGATAGTTTTAGGATTTGTTTCCTGTTTGGACTTCTCTGTAAAGAATAGTTAATGTCCTTTTTGGAGTGTGATACATCTTCGTGCCCTGTATCTAGTCGAATCATTGCTATAAGAGGTATACTGAAATAAGATTGCTTCTTGGCGGCGTAAATCTGGGTGAGTAGGTTAAGTTGGTGAGCACAATTTCTATCTTCTTGGTCGGCCTATTCTGGCAAGCATGTTTCTGATTTAGATTGATTCTAAATGACGTGGCCGGTTAGCGAGCCATTCAGCCAATGTTTCCCTTTGTTGACTGGTCAAAGGGTGACGTGGTCATACTTATCTCCGTTTTTCCTGCATGTTTTGCTGACGTGTCTCTTGGCCGAATATATACATACAACATTAATAAACTTCATTTTATCCATAATATACACATGAAGAAACCTATTTTTTTTATTATTATTCTGTCACTAGCTAAAAGCTTAGTAATTATTAGATTCTATACAATAATATAAATTTGAAATATTATTAATAACTAAATAAATTTATTTTAGAATTAATTTATAGATTAGAGTTGTCTGTAGTATATTAAAATATAAATATATAACAAATAATAGTTAGAAGGGCATAGATGTAAAAGTATTTATTTTCATATATTTATAACTTAAAAAAAACAAACAACTTATAACTTATATTCATTTTTCAGTGAAAACAAACAAACATATTTTTCTGTTTTCTGTTTTCATTTTCAGTTTCAGTCACTATTCGGTTTTTAGTAACATTCAGCATTATTCAATCTTCAGACAAAAAATCAAACGGGGCTTAAAATTTAAAAAATAAATATTACTGTAAACACTCATCCTAATGGTAATAGTACCCTCATTGACATAAATATATTCATTTTAATACATATTATTTATAAACACTCTTAAATTATTAACACACCAAATTTATTAAAAAAAATCATATTATTTTTGGAATTAAATCCTCTTTTAATGATGGTCCAATTTACTTTTGAAAATATATCGAAAGTAAGAGCCTTATAAAAATGAATATGTGGAACCGTATATGAGATCAAAATATTTTCAATATGAAATTCTCTTATTTATATGGCTATCTTAAAAAAATAAAAAATAAATAAAAACTTACTGATATCTACGGACTACCGCTATCTAAAAAAATATATATATATATATATATATATTGTTGATATCTATATCTATCGTTAACAAAAATATTTTGTTTATTGATAGAGTTTATAATTATACATAAAAGAAAGACAAAAACAATATGATAATAATGTGATAATGAGAAAGTTTGAAACTTGAAATAAAATTAGAGTTTAATTAGGGTTTATCATATAATTTTTTTTTTGAAAAGTAAGTTTATATATATATATAAAGAATTATAGTTGAAGATATGAGTGTAATTAATGAGTATATATAGTATTTGGTTTATTTTTAATTAAAGTAATTTATCATTATTGGCAAATTTCTATTGGGATATGTTTGTAATTAAAAATTTTAATAAAAATATGAGTGTACTAATAAATTTTATGGGTGTCAATATCAGCACTCTATTTAAAAACAAACAAACAAACAATACTTATATTCAAAGATCAGAAGAAAACAAATAAACATGTCATTCCCGTTTTAGGTTTTAAGTTTCAGTCGTCAATAAAATTCGAACATATTCATTTTCAGTTCAGGTTTCAGTCACTATTCAATCTTCAGTAAAATTCAGGTGTCAAATGAATAAATAAAACAAATGACTCCTAAGTATTATTTTTATTTGGGCATATTGCAATTGGGACCTAACAAGATTAACCGCTACAAACAATTTTTTATACTTGTGTGTTTTTGTGTTTATGATAAGTGGTGTTATATATTGATGAATAGCGTTACAACCTAATAGACTAGCCTATTCGGTTGTGATATATATATATATATAGTGAATCTCTTATGAGAATTCTCTTATTTTAATATAAAGTAAGGACCGTCTTGAAATCCATCGATCTTAATAAATTTTGATATGGTTTTTTTATAGATGATAAATTCAATGAAATCTACTTGTAAACAAAATTTGAAATTTTTTCAAGAACTGCAACTATTTTTTCCCGATTTTATTGAAAATTAAGCATTGGAAAATGTGACAAAAATAGGAAAAAAAAATATTTGTAGTTCTTCAAAAATTTCAAATTTATTTACTAGTAGATTTTATTGAACTTGTCATGTACAAACAAATCTATATCAAAATTCATTAAAATCGATGGATTTTAAAACGGTCCTTACTTTATGTCTTTTACTTTATGTTAAAGTAAAAGACATACAGTAAAGGATCCTTCGTGAGAGACTCAATACAGTAAAACCCCTATAAAATAATATCATTGGGACCAGGGAAAATTATTATTTTAGAGGGGTTATTAATTTATTGATAAATGAATAATTTATTAATTTATCGATAATTGAATATTTATTAATTTAAAAAGAGTTTTATGTTTTTACTACTTTTTTTTTTAAGTTTTATGTTTTTACTTATACGTTTATTATACATATTTTCGACCAAGATACATATGTACGTACATAGAAGTTAATAAGTACTTACATATGTATATACATAAACATTAATAAGTCCATGTATACAATGTCAAAAAATTAATGTACATTCATAAAAGTAGATACATAAAAATTATCAAGTACATGCTAACATGCATACAATACCAAAATTAAATGTACGTACATAAAAATTAACAAGTACCTGCATAAAAGTTAATAAGAACATATGTACATGAATGTGACTTTAAAATTTAATAATTTAGAAAATAAAGTGTTTTAAGATATTTAATGTACATAAAACATAACCTCTATAAATAGTCAGAAGTTTAATTCTTAGATTCTAAATCATTACAATTTCCATATCTTGTTCTTCCATGGCGTCTCATTTGAAAGGAGTGAAAAGATCTACATTGGCTAGTGAGATGAGGAGAGCATTGTGCGAGTATAAAAATGATCATCCCTCTTCTAGTCAAAAAGATTTGCAACGATGGGTTCAACAAAATTTTCATCTCTCCACTAGCCAATCAACAGTATCAAACACTATCAAAAGGTCAGCAGAATATTTGTTAAAAGTCTAGTGATATGTATTATGAATTTTTATGTGTTATATTTTTTATATATTTAATCAATTATTAATTTATATATTCGTTGGGACCTAAAGACTTAAAAAATATATTATTATACATAGGTCCGAGTTAGGATCGGAAGATTTTATTATTTAAGCACGGTTATTACTTTATTGAACATTCATTTATCGAGGTTTTTCTCTATATATATATATATTAAAATAAAATTAAAAAGAAAACAAACGAAAAGAAAAGTAAAAGCAAAGTGGTGCATAGGCCCTAAAACAATAATCTAAAATGGTATGCAGACCTCAACAGAAGGTAAGGAAACATGAACTAAAAAAGCATAAATTAATCATTCCCTTCTGCCTAAAACAGTGCGGCTCAATCAGAAATAGCAAGAAGATATAATTCTGCATGGGTAGATAGAGTCGCAGAATCAAGGCAAATCTTAATCTCAGCAATATGGAGGCGCTTAGAACTTCCTTTACTCAATTGAGACTTGAAATTAGTTAAAGTCTTGAAAGTTGGTTTCACTCTTCTCTTCAATTTTGTCTCCACGGGAATCTAATTATTGTCGGGATCAACTAGATCCTAAGCTTCTGCTTACTTGTCATCCTTCCCTGAGAAGTTGTTAATTGGATTCCCAGAATTACTGCTTCCTAAACTCTCTCTCTCTCTCTCTATATATATATATATGGGTTCTCTTGTCTTTTACTTTTTCAATGTGGGTTCTCTAACAAGCACGACCAAGCTAGAATGATGCAACTCTCACTACAATGAAGGGATCTCCCTATATTTGTAGATTTAATGGATAAATGTGAGACTCGAATCCATATCACAAAAGTGAAGCTGATGTGTAGAACCACTTTGCTAAGAGTTCGACAGTGTTGGCCTATAATTTGATATTCTGCTTTTGTGCACTCATTTATGTAGGCTAGATTTCTACTTTCAACCCATAAAACCAGTGGATTGTAAGATCGGTTTTCTAAATACACACTAACTTAATTCTAATCACACTTACATGCAAATGCATCAATAGGTTGTACATCAGAAAAAGAAAAACGAAAAATGTTATATCCAAATCTTCAAAAGCATCTGCTGGTTGGACAAACTTCCTAAAAAAGGGCCACCTGATCAAACCTTTTATTTTCCAAACTTTGGGGGCCCATAAATTGTTGTTGTTTGGTATAAAGTCCTATTGTTTTGCTACAATTTTGAATAAGTACAAAAGCAAAACAAAAGAATGTTGGTTGTTGGACATAGATAGGAAGTAGCAACTTTATTCAATAAATTATTGTTTCTTGCATGAAAATTGAAAAGAAAAGGAAAGAGGAGCCTCAAACTTGAGTTGGGCTTGCTAGGCCCATCATCACTCTAAGGCCTGACCAATCACAATCAACCCAAAATTATTCCAATGGAGACAACACATCATCTTTAAAACTATCACCGGAACAAGAAGACAAGAGAAATGGGTTGAAAATTTGCCTTATAAAAAATAATTTTCTTAAAAAAATCCAAGTAATTTGATTGACAAAACATGTGTCTCTGTGGTTTTTCTTTGAATGAACCCATTTTCAGTCACTAATCTCTTTAATAATTGAAAGCGTTTGTTGGCTGACAAATCATTTTAACATTATCTTGTACAGTATTTTTTGTTTTAGGAAGAGATCTAAAAAGGTATTTATGGCCACTTGAGAGGAGATTCTTTATTATCTTTCAATTATTGAGATTTGGGAGTTCTCAAATTTTTGCAAACTTGGAGTGGATCATTTCTTTGGTCATATCACCTTCAGGATATTGCAGAATTTGATCCATCAAATTTGCTAATATGACATTGAAGAACAAATACTATACAGTATACACTGTTTGTGTAGTTTGAATATCGAAGAGAAAACTCCACACACATATTTGTAAATGAGCATGATGGTTGTAAAGGGAGTACATATCACTGCTTGAACCAAGAGAGGATATGCCCAACAATGTCTATGTAGTGTAGATTTCTAATGAGTAGATATCCGAACCGTATATATAGTGTTTGATTCACCGGCTAGAGAGAGAGAGAGAGAGAGAGAGAGAGAGGCCTCGTTGCCTCAAAGACAAAATGGTCACGGTGTGGGAAATGTGGTGGAGTTAGCTAGAGGATTGATGAGTATTAAGGTGTAGAAGTCAACAATTGCAGACTCTACAGCGTCACCACCACAAACACAAAAACACAGAGGACACTGGACACCAACAGACGATTGATTGATAATTGATTGTAACTATTGTGTAGTCACATTCTCATTTGAAGATGAATCCATCCCCCTCAAGAAATAATAATCTAATCTAATAAATTTCAATCTCTGCTTCTGCAGTTCTGCCAATTATCATTTTCTGCTGTTCTTCGCCATGTGATCTGTCTTTTGTTTTTCTACTTCTGGTATTTTCACCTGGTGAAATTCGTATCTCCTTTCTTTTAATCTTTATTCATTCTTACCATGTAATCTTTAATACAAGTAAAATGCAGTTGGGTGTTCATAGTGTGAACAAGAGCTGTACAAGCAGGCAGACAATATATATTTTTTATCAGCAGCACCAAAGACTACTAACATGCACACTGAGTTCACACATAATGCAACTGAGAAAACAAAAGGACTGATGTGATGCATCATCTCTGTACTGCACAAAATGTCTTTTTAACTCAACAGCCCCACTACTCACTGCTCACTAAATATATATATATATATATTTCTCCCATTCCTCTGCTTCTTCTGTATCTGTGACTGTCCTCTCTCTGCCATATCTCTCTCACTTTATAGTTTACTACTGTTTCTGTCTTTTTTCTTTTTTTTCTTTTTCTTCTTCTAAATGAACTGTAAAAAGAGTTAAGGGACCCTTCTAGGCTTCTACTTTTTCATGGAGCCTTGTTCAGTTTTTTAAATATTGTTTACCATTGTGACAGATATTAGGTACATATTAATAATAGTCGATCTGATTGGTTTTGAAAATGGGATTTGTTTACTTTGTGAAAAACCCCACTTTGCAGATTTTTAATAAAGGGCATCACCATCAGCATCAACATTTGCATTTGCACTCAAAAAAGTTATGATCCCCATTTTTGCAACACATTCTTAAGCTTTACATCTTGATTTGATTAAAAGGAAAGGAAAAAAAAAATCCATTTCTCTTACTTTTCAATAATTCATACCATCTGCTACAAATGAATGTCTCCATTTCAGTAAAAGATACAAGGTTTCTTTTGTTTTTTTTAACGCCGCACCAATGTGGGTCAAAGATTTGTCGGAACCAGATGAAATTAGACTCTATAAGCATGGTCCAAAATGCAACTGACATTCAAAAGAACGGATCTCTCCACATTTTAGGGTTTAATGGGCAAAGTTGAGATCATATTTATAACATCAGGGTTCAAACCCTAGTGTGATAGAACTTCATTTTGAAGTCTCCAACCAAGGTAAAAGATACAAATTAGTCTTTTGTTTTGTGTTTAAACTATTTCTTGGGTTTATGTGGGGCCTTAAAACACAAACAAAATGACATGCCTCTCTAATCTAAAACTTAGAAAGATCACTTTAACAAACACATGCAATGTAGAAGAAAAGCAATAAGAAGAAAAAATCTCATCTATAAAGCTGGAAAGGCAGCAGCATCTTGTGTGTTAGCTTTTTTTAGTATTATAAAATTCCAATTACAAGAGGATATAGAAAGCAAACCAACAAAGGCTTATGCACCATAGATAGATATTAATAAATATAACACATGCTAGCTACTCCATTGCAAATGGGGCAGTAGTTTTCAAGATGTAGTACTGTCTCTTCCACATTTCCATATCTACAACTATCATCACCATCACCATCATCATTTAAAAAAAAAAAAAAAAAAAAAAAAGGAAAAAAAATATGGAAACATGAGGTTAATCAATGGGACCCAAATATAATTACCACAAACAAGGCCATGTTGCTTCTTCAATAATCAAAGCATTCTCATATATGATGATGCTGTAGTTGCAAGAGTCTTGAATATGCCCCATCCGGGCGGCTAATCAACTCGCCATGGCTACCTTGTTCTACAATGCGGCCGTCTTGCACGACTCCAATGCTGTCCACACCTCTTATGGTTGATAAACGGTGAGCCACTAGCACTGTGGTTCGTCCCCTCATTAACCTCTCAAGTGCTTCTTGTAGCACACATTCGGATTCAGCGTCAAGGGCACTTGTGGCCTCGTCGAGCAAAAGTATTGTTGGATCTTTTAGAACAGCTCTAGCAATTGCTATCCTTTGTTTTTGTCCCCCAGAGAGTTGAACCCCTCTCTCACCAACTGGTGTTTTGTACCCATCGGGCAATGCACTAACAAATCCATGCACATTAGCTGAACGGGCTGCCTCGATTACTTCTGCTTCCGTTGCCCCTTCTTTTCCATATGCAATGTTATCGAAAATGCTTGCAGCAAAGAGCGCTGGCTCTTGTTGCACCAATCCAATTTTAAGCCTAAGTGACTTCAAGTTCAATCGACGGATATCCTTTCCGTCAATCATAACTTTCCCAACTATTGGATCGTAAAATCTCTCAATCAATGCAATCACAGAACTCTTTCCAGAACCACTAGCACCTACAAGAGCTTGGCTCTGGCCTGCTCGGATTCTTAGATTAAAATCCTTAAAAACGATCACATCAGGTCGCGATGGATATGCAAAATCAACATGTCTTAGTTCAATTTCCCCTCGAATTGTCTCAACTAGCTCAGCATCTGGATCATCTGGGTCAATCCTAGTAGATCGGTCTAAGATAGAAAATACTGAACCAACAGCTTCACCACCTCGAATAATCTCCGGAGCAAGACTAACAGTTTCGGCAACTGAATTGGCTGTGATGACAAGGACTACAAAGACCTTGATAACCTTAGAAAATGTCGATACACCTTTGCTGACCAGGTGGGCACCATACCATAGAATGAGAGCTTCTGAGGCATAGAGAGCAAGCTGAGAGAGTCCAAAGAGAAGGCCAGAAGTTTGGCTACGACGTAGGCTTTGGAGTTGCGGCACGCGAAGCTCGTGGCAGAACAGATAAAGGATCTTGTTTTGGGCATTAAAGGCAGCAACAGTTCGAATATTGCTCACTCCCTCACCAGCAATCATGCTCGTCTTTGCATGTGCCTTGGCCGTGTCTCCAGCAAATCCCTTAAGAGAGAGTTGCTGCATTATCAAAAAAATTAACAGAATTAACTGTCAAGTATAATGATATCATAAAGTTATCAAACCATACCAAAATCATGACATCATTTGATATTCACCATCAGATTCTACACTCAATTTAGTAAATTTTACTGATAAATATGTAAATGATATTGGTAACAGATATTTATGGACATGGTTGGAGAAGATTTAAAAAGATATAGAGTTTGTGCAGGCCAATGTGAAGGAGGGACCCTCCAAGGCCTGAAGCAATGTAAGTTAATTTATGGGACCAAAAAAACAGTGTTTTTCTACTACAAGGACCAGGTTAGATGAATAACTGAATAAGACATTTATGTCTTAGCAGGAAGTCCTGTAGCATGAGTCACTTTTCAACACTGTGTACAAAAGCATGCGCAAATTTAGAAGCACTGGTCCATACCAGGACTCAGACAAGGATGGCTTGGACTCAGGTACTAGAGTTTGAATACCAACCCCAGATTCTGAAAAACACCATTAATAAGGCCAAAAATCTCATGAGTCATGACTCATGACTCGTGTGTGTGCACCCCTGCGCAAGTTAGCACCTTTCACCTACCCAATTCTTTACAAGACCCTCTCTCTCTCCCTCTCTCTCTTCTAATCTCTCACTTTTGTTACAGCCACAAAGTCTGTCACCGTCCTGACACCCTCCATCAAAAAAATACAAATGACCCCAGGAAAAAAATAAAGAAAATAATGTGTTCACGGGCCAAGAATCTCTTGGAACTCTCACAAGATTGTTGTAATCTAATATCTATAGAGTATGGTGAGGAGGCAGTAAACAAAGCTCATGTACCTAGGACAGAAATCAGACACAGAACATATATACACTGTATAGTAAGTAAGTAGCAGTGTCGGTGACTGGTAAAAAAAATCTATGAGGTGAAAAAAAAAGAGATAACTGTGATAGGAACTAGACATGTTGAAATTTTGACTAAGAATTGAAATAAAAAAAATGAAGTGATGGGTCTCGAGGAATAAATAAGCTAAACAAAGAACAGTGTCTCTGTATTTTATAATATTATATTTTGGGTTGATGTGTGGTTTTTGAGGAGTTAATGCAACTGACTTGGAGGAACCACGTGCAGTTCATCAGTGTAGTAGCACGTATAGCTTTGCTTTTGTCGTTTTATACAAGGATGTAGTGAAACTATTAGATTCCAAATATCAAAAGCAGATATATAACAAAAAAAAAATCTGACACTCATTAAAAAGAAAGTAGTAAATTTGGAAGCTAGAATTACCCATTTGCCCCTAGTTTGGACTTGGAAAGTTGGAATACCAACTTGGTTTGACTAGGATGGTTTTTTGGTCTTTAGACCAACTCTTGAGAAAAAAAAAAAAAAAAATACGGAAATATAGATATTTTATTTACCTGAGCAAAGTTTGCGAGGACAAGAAGAGGGAAAGTCGCCAGGATGAGAAGTGAGACCCTCCATTCCACTATGAATGCAACAATGAATGAAGTGAGTAGTGAAGTCATGTTCTGAAGTATCACTGAAATTCTCTCGGCGATCGCCGATTTCACATCCGCAGCATCTGTTGCCAATCGAGCTGCAACTAGGCTCGAGTTGTGCTCCTCCTCATCGTACCATCCGACTTCATTCCTTAGGATTGCTGGAAAAATTAAAGAGAGCATTAGAATCAGCAACTCGGATATTACAGAATGTAGTGTACCATAAAAAAGGGCTCGATAGTTTCACATACCGGCAAGCATCATCCTCCTCACTCTTGTAGTGAGATTCTCTCCCATAATACTGAAAAAGTAATGCTGAATCAAATAAGCAACAACAGCATAAAGACCAGCACCGATGTAAATAAAGACATACTCCTTAGTCTTCCTCTCCATGGATGCAGCATTTCTATAGTAAAAAACCTCAATCATGTTGCTCATCACAATCGCAAAAGTTGGACCGATAAAACCAGAGAGCACAGACCCTACAGCACCCATTATTGAATATGGCCATTCAGGAGCATTAAGCTTGAGAAGCCGGAAGAAGTAACCGGTAGGGGCAGGATTTTTGCGCTCAGTTTCGGCATTTGAGATCATCTCTATCCGGCCATCGGCACCTGTACTGTAAGAATAGCTCAAGTTTCTTAAACTGCCAGAACGGAGGCTTAGGGACTTTGTTGACAATGAATGGCTTAAGCGTGATGAACGTGAACGTCGAGTTGATGGGTTTGCAAAGTCTCTATTCCTCACCATTTCTTGGAATCTAATTAATGAAGCATAAGCCCCGGCCTTGGAAATCAATTCTTCATGCGTTCCTGTCTCGACAACTTGTCCTTGCTGTATGACTGCGATTGAATCAACATTTCTAATGGTGGAGAGGCGATGGGCAACAACGACAGTTGTTCTCCCAACCATCAAACGATCGAGTGCTTCTTGAACAATGCTCTCTGACCCTGCATCAAGAGCACTAGTTGCTTCATCAAGGAGGAGGATCTTGGGGTCTTTCAACATAGCTCTTGCAATTGCAATTCTCTGTTTCTGGCCACCGGAAAGCTGTACTCCTCGCTCTCCCACCTAATTGTTAGATAACAATGTCAATACCATCAAAATTTATTGTTACAAATTTCTTTATACAATTTAAGCAGTAAAAACGAAAAAGAACAATAATGATTTCGATTACACAATGCAATAAGACTAAAGGTTTAGATTTACCAACCTGAGTGTTGTACCCATTAGGAAGCAAGGTAATAAAGCTATGAGCATTTGCAGCAGAAGCAGCAGCTTCCACTTCAGCCATTGTTGCTTCGGGTTTTCCATAGAGTATGTTCTCAAGAATCGTGGTTGCAAAGAGTGCAGGTTCTTGGTTAACCAGCCCTACCTGATAGCGTAACCATCTAAGTTGCAGTGTTTTAATGTCCACATTATCCAGCAAAACTTGCCCTGCTCAACATAAAATATACCATTAAAACGAACCATGATTAAAGACCACAAAAAAATTCAATCTTTCATAGTTTCTTAGTTACCCTCGTTAGGATCATAGAATCTTTCTATCAGAGAGACAACAGTGCTTTTGCCTGACCCACTACCACCAACAACCGCGACAGTCTTTCCTGCTGGAAAGAAAATTGAGAAATCCCGGAAAATCATAACATCGGGCCTTGATGGGTAGCTAAAAGTAACATTCTTGAATTCAATATTGCCATTAACCTCAGCCAAGCATTTTCCATCTAAATGGTCTTGAATTATAGAGGGCTTTTGCTTGATGATCTCCATCAACTTATAACCAGCAGCTTTACCTTTGCTAAATGCTCCAAGATTTGAAAATGACTGACCCAAACTCCTGCAAAAACCAATAATCGCATTATAATCAAGAGAAAACTTGAACATCTGCGGTGACTAAAAACAGGAAAACTTCGACTTGAGATCTTACATGCCACCAACAATGGCAGAGAAAATTGCCGTGAATGCCTTCCCTCCATCAGTCTGTCCATTCCTGATAAAAACACCGGCATACCAGAAAACAAGAGCCCATGACATGCAAGCTATTCCGTACGTACATCCCAGCCCAAGACCTTTGGCCATACCAGCTTTGTAACCAAGTTTTAATGTGTTCTGTATCGCATCTGAGTAAGAATTAAGGGCCTTGCTCTCACCAACGTACGAGTAAACTGTACGAACTTGTGCAATGGCCTGTTCAAAAGCTTAAAGATTTAGATAGGTTGAATTGTAGACATAGTTAATGTGTTTCAGCAGAAATCTTGCAGCCCATGCATTATCCATAACATAAGTATAACGAAATCCATAACCATGATCATAAATTGGAATTTATTAACAATTTTGACCAGAGTTGACAAAAGGTTGGAAGTTCAAGCTTCTGTTACACCAATATGATATAAAGTTAATCAAAAGCAAAGGACTCTATTTTGAGAGCTGCACATGCCGAAAACATCAATTGATATGCAAATGACCACCAAAGTATAGCTTAAAGTTGCTTGTGCTTGACAGAAAAGCATACAATTACTTGAATCAATGAAACAAACAACAATTATAGAGAATTCTAGGGGTAAATTAGGATAATGAAAGCTGACCTGCTCGGCGATTATGCCTGCATTCGCGTACGATTCGCGGCTCTTGGAAGTCAAGCCAGTGAGAGTATATGCATATAAACCTCCAGCAAAAGCAATACCAGGAATCACAGCCACACTGAGCAGTGCTAGCTTCCACGCGGACACAAATCCAACCACCAACCCCGCAAGAAATGTTGACAAATAATGTATAAAATTCCCCACCTGAAGAAATGAAGAAACCAAAATCACAAAAACCAGCGCACGTTAACTGAAGAATTGCTAACATACGCAGTCAATTAAAAGAAAAAAGAACTGTTATGACCAAATGGGACCCGCATTAAATGATATCCAACAACCCAGATGCGCATTTTGCAATTTATCACCTTCAAATGCTTAGATTTGGCCCCATAAAATACCAAACAGTACACACAAGAGGATAATAGAAAGAGAGAGAGAGAGAGAGAGAGAGAGAGAGGCAGAAAGAACAAAATAATATTAAAATTCAGTTATAGATAGAGTTGGACCTTCTCGCTAATGGCATCTTGAACAAGAAGAGTGTCCGTTGAAACACTGAAGACGATGTCACCAGTTCTAGCATCTGTATCAAAGAATCCAACATCTTGCTTCAACACTGCCTCCAGATACTTCTTCCTCAGTGTGCTCACTTGCCTCTCTCCAGTGTACATCCAGCATGCAATTTCTGTAGTTTGGAATTAGATTCCATAATGTTAAAACATGTATTAAAAAAAAAAAAAAAATTTGTAACTTTGACGACCGTGACAGTTTCATTCAACTGATATAATACAAGTTGAGATTGACACGAGAAGAGAGAAGAAAAGACAAAAGACATGTTCATGAACCACGTGGGGTGGCACCAACCAGAGTTTGAGCCACAACTATATATGACGATGATGATGATCAAAAATCAGTCAAAATCATTGAAATTTATAATATTAAAAATTAAACATACCTGCATAGGATGATAAGCACACAACCAAACCAAGATACACAAAGTAAAGTGCATACTGCATTGAAGAAAACAGAGAAATTGTCAAGTAAATGTATAGATATCAGATCTCAGATCTATTAAAATCATTGAATAGGTGGAAAAAGATTTGATTTTTCTGAAGTGGGTTTGATTTATTTATTTACCTTGGAAACTTCATGGGTCATTTTGTGTAAATTCATTTGGTTCTTGCCAAAACCATTGACCATTTCACCAAAAAGAAGGAAGAAAACAGGCATTGAAGAGCCATGAACGATGGCTCCGAGGCTGCCAACTGTCATGAGACAATAATCATACTTGTCTGCAAATGAGAAGAGCTGAAAAAATGGCAAGCTTTGTTCTTTCTTCTTCTCTGCTTCTGGTGGCAATGTCTTGGCAGCTTCTGAGGTCTCTGCCATTGAAAAAAGAGCAAAAAGAAACCCAACTTCTCTCCTGTTGTGTGTGAGTACTGAGTCCTGAGTCGGTCAGTGAGTTGACTCAAGAAACATTGAATCAGAGATCTAAGCTGATTTAAACATTCAAGAATGAAAGATCCAACCACCCTTTTTCTCTCTTCTTTTTCGTTTTGAAGAACTAACACAAACTTGCTTGTTTCAAGCTAAACTAGCCCTTAGTTTGTTAGAAAGAACCCAACAACAAAGATGGAAAGAGAGAGAAAGAGAAAAGAGAGAGAGAGAGAGTGATGACTGGTGAGTGTGTATAGAGACTCAGAGAAAGTGAGTGAATATTATAGAAACAGAGAGAGAGCGAGAAACGTTTGACCAGTGGTCAAAGGAAGAAGAAAAAAAAATTGAGTTTTTGAAGAGAGAAGTGATAGCATTTTATAGTAATTGAGTTTTTTTTTTTTTCTTTCTTTCCTTCTTTCTTTCTTTGATAAGTATTATAACAATTGAAAAAAGGACTGTTGGGACCCATTAAAATCAGATAATACACGTGCAATCCAAATGTCTACCCTATAAATTGGGTGAAAACTCTCTCCGATACATACTTATAAAATACTTACAATGGAACTCAAATCGCTCACCACCAATAAAAGAGAGAGGTGCACTATCATATTTGTTAAAAGACGATGTGCAAGAGCTTAGTTAATTGTGGTGTATTGTAAAAATTAAGAAACTTGGTATTTAATATTAAATCTTTTATGAGTTTCTCCAACCAAGCTTCAAAGCTTCAATTTGAAGCTCAATCTCATCTCCAACTGAACTGCAAACTATTTTAAAGATGTCTATAGTGTTGCGCCATATAGAGATAGAGTAGAGATGAAGTTTTTTTTAATTACAATTTTACCTTTATCTCTATAATGAAGAAAAAAAAAATTATTTTTAGTGTAACATTTGGTGTAACGGGTTTGAAATGGAAAAAACAAATTGTGTGAAAGTTACACCACTTTTAATATAAAAGTGGCACCAAATTGAAGTAATGGGTTGGAGATGGTCTAAAGTGCATGCATGTTTTGATCAAAATTTTGGTATTTATATTAAAATCTTTTAATGTGTTTTGATCCAGGTTAAGTGGAAATGGAATCTGGTTTACTGTTCTGTGTCCTGCTTGCTTGTGTTATCTAGACCTTTGTGTCAAGAAAAAATTAAAAATTAGAGTAATGTAGTCTGCAGGCTCTCAATTTCAATCAATATTTATATATATATGTGTGTGAAGAAAGAGCTTCAAAGCTAAAAACAAATATTAAAGAAAAACAACTAGCTAGCTAGTGTGATTTGTGAGGACAGAGGCTGAGGAGTGATTGTTGTGTTTTACTATTTTTATATGATCAACTTTTTTTTGCGATTTGCAACACTTTAAAGTTTAAACTTAAGATGTGATAAAATTTAGGAAGTTAAATATATGATATTAGTGATAGTAAAAACGATCATTCGGTATAAGGTCTTAAGATTCGGTTGTTGTCACTTGCAAATGGTATATTAAAAAAATAATGTAAATTCAAATTTTAATACAACATATAATCCAAATTCTTAAGATGCTACAACATGCAAATTTTAAACTTATTAAAAAAAATGTTCATTAAAGTCCAATTATTGGAAGTGCCTTAATTTTTTTTTACAGAATTTGGATATGTTGAAGGCTTGAAGCAAACTCTCTCTGTAACTGACATTGCATGTGATTTTGCAGTATCTTTTTGTTGTATAATGGGGCTAATATGTTTCTATTATCACCAACTCACATTTTATGTTTTCTTTTTTAAAATCTTCCCAATTGAGGTTGAGGGGCCTCGTTTATAATCAACCATTCAGACTTTTTTTTTTTTTTTTTTTATAAACACATTTATAATCTATTATTCTACAAATAATTATAGACAATTATACAATATATATATATAAGCCCTCCAAACCAAATATTTAATTTACTATCAAATGAGATGAAATATAAATACCATGAATTTAATGATGGAAAACTTTAGTGGAAAAAAAAATGTTTCTTGAGAAACCTAACGGTTCAAATTGGGCTGCTATAATAAATTACTAGGTCGGTAGGTCCCAATTCTGTCTATAATGCCGCAAAGTTTCAGAAGAATCAGAACTTACCCATTATTATATATATATATATATGTATTTTAGGGAGGGTTTTGGCAATTTTCTTTAAAAAATTGGTTGTTTTCTAGCTACTATTTGAAATCAATTATCAAAGAAAAATAGTAATTGGAATTTGGAACCAACACAATACAATACATTCAAGATAGTAGATATAGTTTGTAAACAGTAGTAGTAGTAGTAGTAGGTGAGTTGCCAAAATCAAATGATCCTTTTGTCTCCCATCACTTCAAATTGTTCAATCCCACAATTGAAATTGAGAGATTGAGAGATCTGTATAATTATATATGATCACCATCCATCATGATAATCATCATAACCTATTATATTTCTAAACATATAAAAGCCTCCAAAAAACGTACCTACAATTTCTTCCTCTAGTCACATCCAGGGTGCAAATGTGCAATCATTTTCTTCTTTGATGTTTATTCATTGATTCAACCAAATCTTTAAATGTGTGTACTCAAACATTTGTGACTTTGGGCCTTTTTTTTCAATTTTTTGAAAATTTAAAATGGGCCTAGTTTGAGGCCCAACTCTATAAAGCTAAAAAGTAAAAATGAGTATATGTTTTGATTATCAATTATGACTACAGTAATTGATTTGTATATATAACTTTTATATATATATATATATATATCATAACTATAATTGTATGTGCAATGAATGTTAATAAAACAAGAAGGAGTAAAAAGGAATTGCATAATTGTGTTTAAAGTTTTTCATTTGGTTTGGATTGGTATGCTCCAAACTCATAATTACAAATCTTTTTTTTTTTTTTTTTTTTACCTAAACAGGAAATGTTTATTTTTATGCTGATTTTGACCCACATGAATAAAGGTTCAGGCTAAAAAAATAATTAAAAAAATTGAATACAATGGAGATAATGTTTGATCAGAGCTGATGAGGTGTGGAATTCCAACATTTTTTTCGTCCAAAATTTCGATTTGCATAAACTTAAATTGGACTGAGTTTATTTTAACACCGGTGCAAGTTAGGACATGATAAATTTTAGGTGTTTGATTGTCTGTAGTTTTTTTAGTTTCATAATAGTTATCAAAGTGTTTTTTTTTTTTTTTCTTTTTTTTTTTTCTTATTTTTTCTTATGGAGTCTTTCTAAATTACGATTTTTTCTTTAAAAACATCTAAATCATATTTTTTTTTTGAGTTAGAACTATTCCAAGCATTTTTATATTATCAAAAAAAATGTTTTTGTTGATTCAATTAAATATCATTAATATAAATATTCTAAAAAAACAAGATGTTTTCAATTAATTTCAGTAGATTAGTAGACGTTTCAATTTTTTGTAAGGATAATAGTAATAAAACAAAGGGTCGTGATTTCTAGAGTCATTGATTTGGTGAGGCTGTTCCTAAATGACCATTAACTTTTCAAAATATCTCAAATTATCCATTTAATAATAAGAAAGTATCAAAGCAAAGCAGTACTAATAAACCAGGACAATCGTCCTTGACAAACCGCTCCACTCATGTAAGATTCCATACAAAAATAGTCTTCCACAATAGTCAATGCCATTTTTGAAAGTTTGTGGGCGACAACATCCGCATTTCTATGAGCAAACACCATAGATCCTACCATATCTTGAAGACAATCTATGATATCCGCAATTAACAAACAAATATCAGCATAAACAAGTAAATTTGAATTAATCATATTCACTGCTTCCAGAGCATCAGATTCAATAGCAATCTGCTCCAACCCAAATTCTTTTGCAAAAATTAGCCCTCACAAAATAGCAATCGCTTCCACAACCAGAGGAGAATATGGAATGTGTATAAATTATAAAGGGTTAGTATTAAAACCCCCCTTCTAGTTTGAGTTTTTGGCCAAAAACCACCCTCTAGTTTCATTTAATGGCTAAAAACCACCCTGCCGTTATCATTCCGTCAAAATTTCTGTTAGGTTACAAGGGTAAGTTAGTAAATGGCAATTAATGAATTAAAAATTTAATATTAATCGAATATAAAAATATATATAAAATCAAATACTTTTTTTTTTCTCTCTGGGCTAGTGGGAGATCGACAACCAAATCCACACCACCCTCTCCTCCAATTCCTCCAATCAACAACAACGCCACCTCCAAAACCACACCATCACCACCTCCAAACCCACACCACCGTCGCAACCAAACCCACACCACCGCCACTGCCTCCAAATCAGCAACCAAATCAGCTAAACCCACACCAATCCGTCATAGCAACCAAATCCACACCACCCCCTCCTCCAATTCTTCCAACCAACAACAACCCCACCTCCAAACCCAAACCACCGCCTCCAAATCGGCAACCAAATCGGCCAAGCCCACATCAATCCGCCACCGTAACCAAATCAACACCATCGCCACCTCTAAAGCCACACCACCGCCATTTCCACCTCCATCGCCTCCAACTCCACACCTCCAAATCCATAACCAAATTGTGAATAGAGATATTGCGGGGTCCCGATTCATGGCAAACAGGATCACCACGAACAGGGAGAGGTTCGTGTCCCCTATTTGTAGCGTGTCGGTTCGCAACCCCAATCCCATGGTTTTAGATCTCGATCAAGATCCAAAGATGATATTTTTTTTATTAATTTTTTTTTTTGTAAATATTGTTTGAAGTAGATGAAATATGCACTGTGTTAGTTTGAAGTGGGTGTTTAGGTGGTTGGGAAGGTGGTGATGGACTGATGGTGGTTTGTAGAACAAGAGATTGGAAAGTTTTAGAAAGTGATGGTGGTCTGCACTTTGTAGAACTCCGGTCTGCCATGGGTTGTTTGCCGGTATTTTTTTATGGGTTTGGAATCTTTGGCCGATTATGGTGATGATGGTTTTTTGTTTTTTCAAAAAATAAATTTATTTTTTAAAGATTTTTAATCAGTTTTTTAATTTTTAAATAGTTTTTTATTTGTTTAAATTTGAATACCAAGGGTAAAATGGTATATTTGTAAGAAATATTAATAGAATATAACGGAAGGTGGTTTTTGACTAATAAATGAAACTAGAGGGTGGCTTTTGTCCAATAATGAAACTGGAGGGTGGTTTTTGACCAAAAATACAAACGGGGGGGACCACACAGTATGGGTTTTATAGTATCCCAATTATAAATATGAAAGAATTTTTATCAAAAGCTTGGACCCATAGTTTCATTAACGTAGGTGTAAGGTTATTATAGTTCAGGAGATTGTATCCAAATTATTATGTGAAACCCCTAGAATCTTATCTTGAATTTTTTTTTCTTCTTAGATTTGATAGAGGGGTTTGACGGGATTATTCGGTTCGAATATCTACTTCCATAAACATCAACACAAGGTATAAAACTTCTCACACGTTATTTTTTTTAGCTAATCATATCTTGATTTCAAATGATAAACCAAAAATATCTAAATAGTTTAAAGAAGAAAAAAGAAAAAAAAAATCATGTACGTATCTTAACTAGGACTAGCAGTATAAGTATATCTAGTGACTCGCTAGAATCTTCTAGGAAACCATTATCTTAAATTAACATAACTCGATGACCAAAAAACATATATATAATATCTCCATAACATGCAATAATCTTTTCTTTATATGATTGTTAAGATTATGCTACAAAACCCCACAAATGCTAAAAAATTGCATTAATCTCAAAAAAAAAAAAAAAAAAAAATTATCAATAAAATATAAATGATAAGAAGATGCTTGGTGTTTAAAAGAGATATCAAGGTCACCAATAGGAGGAAAGTGGTCTGCCGCGCCGATCCTTTAACACTAATGTGTACTTGTGTTCTTCCATTGGTCCCGATGATTCTCAAAATTTTAGGATAAAAGTAAAAAAAGAAAAAAAATAATAATAATAAATCAAATGAAACCATATAATAAAATTAAAAGCCCCAAAAGGGGTTTATAAAAGTGAAAAGAAGTGAGTGGCCTTGGTTGTGTTGTAGCCACTTTTGGGAACATTAGATCTGTTTTGGTGAAATGACTTGTTTAGTACTTGTTTACATTTTTAATTATTTAATGATAAAAATATACAGTTTTGTGTTACAGTGTTAGGTAGGCATGTTATATATATTGCATTTCGTGGTTTAGGATTTTTTTTTTTTTTTTTTTTTTTTTTTTTTTTTGTCGTCGTCCAGGCACCTATTCGCATTTCCTCCCCCAACTGCGTGACTCGCCATGACCTATATATTAGCTTCGCGGAGTATGACAGATTCGCCTTTCGGGTAAATTAGAACTCACCCCGCTTGGGTAGGATTCGAATTACTGACGTTAGCCCTATGTCTGTCCTTCCACTAGGAGAACTAAACGCCCTGATGGTTGATTACAATGTAATTGTCAAGAATAGAACCAAGGACTTGGGTATTTAATCCCAAGTCTTGGACCACCAAGGCAACCACCTTGTGGTTGTCTTCGGTTGTTATTAAGTTGTCATAGATGAGGTTGGTTTATTCGTAAAATTTTCACTCTTGTATAAATGAGATTATGAGCTCGAGTTATGACTCGATCCCGTAGACATAAAAATGAGATTATGAGGTTGGTTGGTTTATTGGTTTCAAAATAAAAATGATTTTTATTTTATAAAAAAACACAATTACAATAATTCAGGATTTAAGGGAGGGTAGACATACTCGAACCCTCAACTTTATGGTGAATGTGTAAGAAACAAACCACTAAGTCAACCCTATCTTGTCTAAATTACCATGAAAATTGAGAATTTGCTATAAATCAAAGCATAAAAGTATAGAAAGTAATAATACTAACCAGGAGAGAAGAATGAGAGAAAATCAATTCTATGAATTTATTTCTCGGTATATTGAAAGCTTATACAATGAGCCTATATATAGGCATAGGGAGAATTGAATTAACAATGAAATAGGAAATAAGATTAAGAGAGGTAATTGCCTTATAATGAAATAGGAAATGAGATCAAGAGAATTGATTTCACAACACTCCCCCTTGGACATACGCCACCTAGATAATAATTTATGATATTCTTCTTAACAAATATTGGACGTGCTTAAATACTGCCTCATTAAAAACCTTACCAGGAAAACCCAGTGGGACAAAACCGGGTAAAGGGAAAAAGAGTGTAGTGCACAAAATGCCCAAAGTGAAGAATATTCTACTCCTGAAAAGTGATTTGTCTTCAATCTTATAATTTGCTAAGTCAATGCATACCAATGTCATATATCAATTTCTCTAATGTTGTCGTCAGTAAGGTCTTAGTAAATAAGTCTGCAAGATTATTTGTAGATCGTATCTGTTTGACATCAATTTGTTGACTTTCTTGAAGTTCATGAGTGTAGAGAAACTTTGGTGATATGTGCTTGGTTCTGTCTCCCTTGATGTACCCTCTTCAGACTTGTGTAATACAAGTAGCATTATCTTCATATATTTAAGGTAAAGAACTCCTGCATTGTGCTAAATATAATACGACACTAATAAAATATGGTACTTCTAGACCAAGTATCATTTTATCATTTTATCATTATCTTTAGATCAAAATGGATATTTCTTAGGATCTAAAGAAAAGACAACCTTAGGGATGTTCAAAGAATGATACTCATCCATATTAAGGTCAAAACAAGTAATCCATTTATATTATGCTCGATCTTCAGACCGAAACAATATTTTATTTTCCCCAAACTTTCATCTTAAATTCTCGTTTAAAATATTCAGTAGTTTTAGAAACTCTTCAGGAGCTTCAATTAAATTCATGTTATCGACATATATTGTTTCAATAGCAAATCCGGATTCCGATGTCTTTAATACTGTTGACAGTGATTTTTGGTGGTCACCAGTCAACGATTTACTTTTGAATTGCTATAGTTTATGAAAGAGAATGATTAAAAATTAAGAAGAAATAACAAGCAATTACGTGGTAAAACTCCAATGATCGGAGAAACATCCACGGATTGTTGCCTTAGCAACGAAGCCAAATTCACTATGAAGAATAATTACAAGAATATTGCGCTATAATCTCTCTCTAGCTATTTCTCTCGTACCCCCTATTTGTGTATAAAAGGGGGTATTTATACATGTTGTTTATTAGGGTTTTGCATGTGATGCCCTAGTTTTGGGGCGTGCGTTTTAATCCTAAATGGATTATGTTTCTTTCTTTGTAGTAGATTTCCTGTTTTGGCTGAGTCCAAGTTTGATTCTGATTCCTTCTCCTTTATTTGCGGAGAATCTATCTGTTTCCTTACTTGAACTCTGAGTAGTCATACCGTTGCTTATCGTGGAGACGCTGGTTGCTGATTATGTCTTACGTTTTGAACACGGACGCTAGTGACTATCTGTTTTACTGATTCCCGAGCATGCCCGAGTATGCGCCCGAGTAAGTTTTACTGCCCGGGCTGATGGCCTTTGCTTGTGGTCGAGCAGTTTACTCTTTTTCCGAGTAAGTCGTTGTGGGGGGATTTTTGCTCCATAAGTTGACTTATTTTGACTCCTGCTTGCGCAACCTTATATGGTGATGACATGTCTGCCACGACTATTTTTACCTATAACAAATACACATGAGGCATATAAAAACTTTAATTTATATGCTCATTTTATGATGTTTTCTCTAAGGCAATCATATCACATTCTTCTGAATTGCTTCAAACCATATAAAAATCATAGTAACTTTATTGAACATAAGTTACGAGATTTTGAATTATATGCTTGTGGCATTTTGATTCCTTCATGGATTATACTGATCATAGAAATATTAATTATGCAATAAAATATTTGCATATGATTAATACTAGGTTTCTATAGTAAACTCTTTGTTTCGAGGTATAAGTTATATCTCTCTATCTTAATTTTCGTAAGAATAATCATTTTAACAAAAAAAAAAAAAAAATGTTTGACGTCTTCAAATGTCTAAACTATATGTCCATGAATATAGCTCTGTCTTTTGGACAATAGTATTTTGTCGACATTTGACGCAGCGGGGTATGGCGAAAATAAGAATGATCATTTTGTCGAACCCTGAGGCACACTTAGACGAACCTTGACGCAGCAACCGGTAGTTACCCAAGCATGGATTGCCATGCAGGGGCTATCATTCCCTAATCTACGTTAGAAAATGACGCTCTCGAATCCTCAAAGAGCATGTCGAATCCACGACAGATAAGTGTTCCAAAGAACGATTTTATTGAATATCAAAAAGTTACAATAATTGGAAAAAATAAGACTATTTATAATAAACTAATCCTAATACGACTCGAATACGACATTCCTAAAAAGACTAAAACAGGAAAATATCAAAACTAATCATAATCTTCTAAGATTCATGATTCCTAATTTAACTAAAAAACAAAGATCAAATCTTACCCAAAAGGTAAGTTTGATTTATTTCCAAAACCTAAATTTAATTCCTAATCAAACTAAAGTAAATAAACTTGCTAAACAAGAAATAAAGACCCAAATTAATAAAATAAGAAAACACCTAAAACCGTCCTACATCAGTCACCCCTTCTTTGAAAAGAACTCGACCTCGAGTTCGGTTGAAGCACATGGAAATTAAACATCTTGTAGCAAGCAACACAACCTGCAGAAATGAGGAATGAAGCTCTGAAAAGTCATTGAAGAGAAAACCCCTATTCGTTTTGTGGGAGTGATAGACCCCAACCGAAAATTCTCTTCGTAGCTTGATCGAACCAAAATTGGTATGATTTTGGCCCTCATTTCCTTCTCCTTTTGCCTGATTCTTGGGCATTATCCAGTGATTTAATGGTGTAAAATCAAGTGTTTCAGGTTTTATTAGGTTTCAAGAGCATTTAGGATGAAGATGAGGACTTGGGTGCAAAAAGGCTCACAAATGGGAAGAAACAGGGCATTTTCCCCACTTAGAGATAAGGAGGTCGCTACTTGAGCGCCATGGCGACAGAGGAAATTGCAAAGCATTTCATGGTCGCCATTTGAGGTCGCCATGGCGACCTACACTTGCAAATGGCGACCACATAGGAATTCCAGCGTAGGAATTCCAAAGTGGGAAGGGTCGCCACTTGGTCGCCATTTGGTCGCCATGGCGACAGAAGAACCCATGATAGGTCGCCATTTGAGGTCGCCATGGCGACCTAGAAGGACAAATGGCGACCACGTTGGAATTCCAGCGTAGGAATTCCAGTGTTGGCATTCAAGAGGGGTATTCTTGTCATTTCATACCCATTTCATACCCTAGCTTTTCACACCTATAAATACATCACTATTTTTCCTCTTTTAGACATCTCTTGACCACCAAGAAACCTCCTTTCTACCATTCCTAATCTCTCCATTTCTCTTCTACCTAAGCTTAAACATCTAGATTACCTCCCCTAATCATTCCTTTTCTTCCCATCTTCTCCACAAATCTCCTTAGTCACTTCCCATTTGACTCCACCTATCTAGACACATCCTCATCATCCACTCTTTACACAAGGAGCATCAAAGGCAAGGAAATGATCAAGCTTACAAAAGGAGGCCCATGGGTGATTTCCTAATCTTTTACTTGCCTTCCCTTTGATTGTAATATGTGTAATTAAATCCCCTTTCTAGGGTTTTGATGTGAGAATATTTGGATTGGGATTTGCTTAAGCTTTAATATATTTTAATTTCTATTTGTGTTCTATTCATTTTATAATTAGATTCTTTGCATTATATAATTGACATGTATACCCACTAGTTGATTATAATCTTGCTTAGGATAATTTGTTATATAATCTTGATTGGATTGACAACCTTGATAGATTGAGAACTTAGTGAATAGGATAGATTGTCGGAGGGTATATCAACCACGATAATTTAAGCCGTTAATTGTAACAAATCGATCCCGCCGTGACCCCCTTTCCTTAATCGGTTAGGCATTGCGGTGGGAAGTTGTTTAAGGTTCATAATAATGGCCTAAACACATTTTAGAAATCAATTGGTTAACATTTGTGAGATCCGTTCACTAAAGTAGCTTGATAAGCATTTCTCGTAATTCATTTGTGATCCCATTAATTCCCTAGCTATTCTCTTAATTTTTAATTCCATTTATCTTATCTAGATTTGTTAAGTATTCTTTTATTAGTTTATTAGGTTTTTTTTTTATGTATGTTTGATGGCTTAACAACCCATTCACTCATCCATATTTTTATGATTTATTTTATTGCATATAGATTAGTTAATTTATTCAACTAATCACCTTAATTCCCTGTGGAACGAATCCCACTTGCCACTTTACTAATTTTCTATCTAAGTGGTGAAAAATCGGTTTTCTAAACGAACACATCTAAATATCATTTTGTTGAGTACACAAACGACGCTCATCAAAAATTGGCGCCGCTGCCGGGGAATTAAAGCGATTGTTGAATTACTTAGTTTTTCTTTGTAGTTTAGATTTTTCATATTTCTTTTGTTATTCATTTTTTTTTATATATATAGTTAGATTTTTTTTTAGTTATTTGTCATTTTCATTATTTTTAGATTTTATAGTCTTGTTCTTGTTTTTCTTTTATTTTTCTTCTATTTTTTCTTTTCAGGAACAATGGATCCTTTTGACTTGCAATTGACCATATTCAACCAGGACATGGAGTTATTTGCCTCAAGGCACTCGAAGGAAGAAAGAGCTCATGACTCAAATTCTTCCAATATGGGGCCGATGGATGGGAGTCCCGAGGAAGAAGTGCTAGAGACCATCCGAGCATCACAAACAACATTCGAGCATACTTTGAATGGATGTTTGGAGGCAAGTGCACTTAGGTTTTCGGGATTAGAAACTTCATTGAGAAGAATAGAAGTGCACATTGGAGCTATCATTGAAGCCATGCAAGCACAAGAGAGCCAAGAGTTCCCAAATCCACCTATGCTAGAAGAAGCTACCACCATCCATTGGAAGGGTGAGAATGTAGAACACAGTTATTTTCATAATTGTGCCATGGAGTCTTCTAGTGTTGAAGGTGAAGAAGTAGGAGAAGAGGAGATGAATGAAGAAATGAAGGAATCAAAGCCTCATGTTCCTCTTACTATTTCTCAAAGCCGCCTACTTAAAAGCATTTGGTATAGATTGTTTCCTAAACTTATCAAGCCATTTTTTCAAGTGAACATTTACTTGCCCTTGCTTTATATGATTAGGAACACGCCAGCGGGCATCAAATACTTCCAAGACCTAATCGCATATAGGCGCATCTTCGAAACTTTGGAATTCGGTTGACCGATCCAAGTAGCACGTCTAGCGGGGACATAAAACCAAGCGCTTGGTGGGAGGCAACCCACCTAGGTACAATTTCTTTTCTTGCTTTTTATTTTATTTTATTTCTTGCTTTTTTAGTTTTCTTGCTTAGAATAAGGGTGTGAATTGTTTTTGATAATGGATTTAGGCTTGAATGATAACATATTTTGTCCACATGGATTGTGATATGACTCTTGATGAACTTACATTGCTATATCTCTTGAGTTGATTGATGAATATATAGGATGATATTGAAACACTTGATTTAATTTTTGGGATAAATTCTAAAATGGACATTGATGTGTTGTTAAACTCTTTGATTGATGATGTGTTGCGTCGAACTTACCGGTATATGCCCCAAAGACATTGAGGACAATGTCTAATTTAGGTTTGGGGGTGTGTGCGCAATATCGTCTCTTGTTTGCAAATTGTGTGCAACAAATAGTTTGAGCTAAATTTTTCAAAAATTTTCGAAAATCTTGTGAAAATGCCATGCTTGAGCATACTTTGCTTGTTGAGATTGTGCATTTGTGTGTGCAAGTGAGGAATTGTGTATCTTTGCCTTTCTTAGTTTAGATTAACTTCATACCATTTAGGGTTGCATTGCTCAAAGCGCGCTAGTTCTTTTCTCTTGATGTTGGAGTAGATATTCAATTGTGCTTGAAGGTTAGGAATTAATAGTGGAGACTTCCCGTGAGGTTCACAAACACGGCCTTAAAAAGCGTATTTGAGGGAAAGTTTTCACTCTTTAAACACTCATTCAAACACACATGTTATGCATATTTAAGATGTCTCATTCGCACTTAAATGTTGTTTGCCATAGAACATATGGACTGCTTGTGGATGCCTTGATTGACTTTGTGGACAAACCTTTAGAAATGATTTTAGGCAATGCATGTGAAAAACCACCAAATTGGCCTAAATACTTCCTATCCCTCTAATGTGTGTGCTTCATAACCCATTTGAAGCCAAACACAATTAAGCTTTTCATTCATGAACCACATTAACATGAAACCATATAGCCTAAACACTAGACTTACCTTGTACCAAATGGTTTGCTAAGGCTTAGGAGTTGAATGTAAGCTTTGAGGAGTATCAAAATGTAAGGCGTGTACTTAGGCAAATATGTATGTGCAAACACATGAAAAAGATGAAATGCAATGCTTGAAAAGAAAAAGAAAAGACAAGCAAAGAAAAGAAAAGAAAAGCATAGCAAAAGAAAGAAAAGAAAAGAAAAAAAAAATGATGAATAAGGCACAAAATGCCTAGATCGATTTTGTAGAATTAAATGAGCTACTCAATGAAAATTAAGAGTAGAAAAATGCACAAAGTAAATTGTAAGCCTAGACGCCTATGTGTGGAATATGCAAAGTTGTAATGAGCAAGTTGTGCTTAATTTAGAATGTATGCCTTAGTGTGACCATTGGGTGTTTGAAATTCATTTTTCCTATTTATTGACTCACCGTTCACCTTTGGCCCCGTTACAACCAAATGAAAAGACCTATTTGATCTTTAGGGATGTCCACTTTGGAAATTTTGGTTGATGCATGTTCTTTCCGTTCATGGTTTTCAATTCCATTCATGAGGCAAAATTTTTAGAAATTGTGTTTTTAAATAATCATGTGCAATTATATTTGATATTTTGAGCATAAACTCATATTGCATATGGATTGTGAGTGAAGCCTAGGAATTCGTGCGAAAATGAGAGAATCCGGTGAGGATTAGATGTCGAGGCGAATTATATTCTTGTCCTAATGGCACTTTAGTTTTGAAGCTTAAACATTTTGAATGTGGAATCGCGTTGCGTGCAATGTTTACTTAGAGTGGCATGTCTTTAATCTTTATTTAGCATATCTTACATGCATTATTTCCTAATGAGCACAACGTTGGTTTAATCTCTTCACTTTTGGTTTTGCAAGTCGAAATATTGGCTTTTGAGTCTTTTGCAAAGAGTTGGTGCTTTATTGTGATTATTTGATTTTTAGATACATGTCCATTGTGTACTTATGTTTTTTTTGCTCGAGGACGAGCAAAAGATAGGTTTAGGGGTATTTGATCGAACCAAAATTGGTATGATTTTGGCCCTCATTTCCTTCTCCTTTTGCCTGATTCTTGGGCATTATCCAGTGATTTAATGGTGTAAAATCAAGTGTTTCAGGTTTTATTAGGTTTCAAGAGCATTTAGGATGAAGATGAGGACTTGGGTGCAAAAAGGCTCACAAATGGGAAGAAACAGGGCATTTTCGCCACTTAGACATAAGGAGGTCGCTACTTGAGCGCCATGGCGACAGAGGAAATTGCAAAGCATTTCATGGTCGCCATTTGAGGTCGCCATGGCGACCTACACTTGCAAATGGCGACCACATAGGAATTCCAGCGTAGGAATTCCAAAGTGGGAAGGGTCGCCACTTGGTCGCCATTTGGTCGCCATGGCGACAGAAGAACCCATGATAGGTCGCCATTTGAGGTCGCCATGGCGACCTAGAAGGACAAATGGCGACCACGTTGGAATTCCAGCGTAGGAATTCTAGTGTTGGCATTCAAGAGGGGTATTCTTGTCATTTCATACCCATTTCATACCCTAGCTTTTCACACCTATAAATACATCACCATTTTTCCTCTTTTAGACATCTCTTGACCACCAAGAAACCTCCTTTCTACCATTCCTAATCTCTCCATTTCTCTTCTACCTAAGCTTAAACATCTAGATTACCTCCCCTAATCATTCCTTTTCTTCCCATCTTCTCCACAAATCTCCTTAGTCACTTCCCATTTGACTCCACCTATCTAGACACATCATCATCATCCACTATTTACACAAGGAGCATCAAAGGCAAGGAAATGATCAAGCTTACAAAAGGAGGCCCATGGGTGATTTCCTAATCTTTTACTTGCCTTCCCTTTGATTGTAATATGTGTAATTAAATCCCCTTTCTAGGGTTTTGATGTGAGAATATTTGGATTGGGATTTGCTTAAGCTTTAATATATTTTAATTTCTATTTGTGTTCTATTCATTTTATAATTAGATTCTTTGCATTGTATAATTGACATGTATACCCACTAGTTGATTATAATCTTGCTTAGGATAATTTGTTATATAATCTTGATTGGATTGACAACCTTGATAGATTGAGAACTTAGTGAATAGGATAGATTGTCGGAGGGTATATCAACCACGATAATTTAAGCCGTTAATTGTAACAAATCGATCCCGCCGTGACCCCCTTTCCTTAATCGGTTAGGCATTGCGGTGGGAAGTTGTTTAAGGTTCATAATAATGGCCTAAACACATTTTAGAAATCAATTGGTTAACATTTGTGAGATCCGTTCACTAAAGTAGCTTGATAAGCATTTCCCGTAATTCATTTGTGATCCCATTAATTCCCTAGCTATTCTCTTAATTTTTAATTCCATTTATCTTATCTAGATTTGTTAAGTATTCTTTTATTAGTTTATTAGGTTTATTTTTCATGTATGTTTGATGGCTTGACAACCCATTCACTCATCCATATTTTTATGATTTATTTTATTGCATATAGATTAGTTAATATATTCAACTAATCACCTTAATTCCCTGTGGAACGAATCCCACTTGCCACTTTACTAATTTTCTATCTAAGTGGTGAAAAATCGGTTTTCTAAACGAACACATCTAAATATCATTTTGTTGAGTACACAAACGACGCTCATCATAGCTCATCCCAAATTCAAAGTGGTACCAAAACGATCATCCAACGGAATGCTAACAATGCCCAAGTTATTTGCCATTGGCACCGCCTTGCCCCTTTTGTCTTGAAGCCATCCATGTCAACTTTCATCGGACTAAGGAGCTTGCCCACAAAATAAGTATGGAATGGATCAAGAGTGGTAATGAACTCGGCAAGGTCTTTCATCACCTCCAATCCATCCCAAACAAAGTCAACATCAAGAAATTCTTGCCCCATTTTAGCATCCTCTTCTTGAGTGTCCTCGTTCTCCTTCACCTGATCATTTTCAATTCTAGTAGCCAAATCAATAGCATCTAATAAGTCCCTCAAAGAGAGCAAACATATTTCATCTCGAATATCTTCCCTTAGTCCACTAATAAATCTAGCAACCCGTTGAATCTCAAACTCTTCAAGATCAAGTACCATACTTAGCTTATGGAACTCATCACCATATTCTAAGACGGTCCTATTCCCTTGTTCACAATTACGGTATTGTTGAAATAAAATGAGATCAAAGTTAGTGGGAAGAAATTGCTTACTTAAAAGTTGCTTCATCATCACCCAATTTTGCACCGGAATTTTGCCCTCTTTCTTTCTTTGATGTACTACTCGACTCCAACAAGCTTGAGCTCGACCCCGTAGTTTGCAAACTACCAATTTAATTTGTTGATCATTTTCCACATTTGCACAGGCAAAATAATGGTCCACCAATTGCATCCACTCACAGAAATCATCAATGTGCTCACTATAACCATCAAAAGTTGGAATATCCAAAGAATTGGATAACTTTTGAGTCAAATGATCCGCATAACTCAGACATGGGTCTATTTTTGCTTAGGCCGAATGGTAATTGTGAGTTCTTTGGACTATTACACACATTTTTTTTTCTTTTTTTTATTCGATTTTTTTTTTAATGGGGAAATATGGAAGGTGAATATGGTGCTTAGGAAGGTAGTTGGTTGTGATATGTGGACGCTGAGCCTAGCACAGAGGTAGACTCAATGGCTCTGATACCAATTGACGCAGCGAGGTATGGCGAAAATAAGAATGATCACTTTGTCGAACCCTGAGGCACACTCAGATGAACCTTGACACAGCGACCGGTAGTTACCCAAGCATGGATCGCCATGCAGGGGCCATCATTCCCTAATCTACGTTAGAAAATGACGCTCTCGAATCCTCAAAGAGCATGTCGAATCCACGACAGATAAGTGTTCCAAAGAACGATTTTATTGAATATCAAAAAGTTACAATAATTGGAAATAATAAGACTATTTATAATAAACTAATCCTAATACGACATTCCTAAAAAGACTAAAACAGGAAAATATCAAAACTAATCATAATCTTCTAAGATTCATGATTCCTAATTTAACTACAAAACAAAGATCAAATCTTACCCAAAAGGTAAGTTTGATTTATTTCCAAAACCTAAATTTAATTCCTAATCAAACTAAAGTAAATAAACTTGCTAAACAAGAAATAAAGACCCAAATTAATAAAATAAGAAAACACCTAAAACCGTCCTACATCAACATTCATCCATAATTTGTTCAAGGTCCTCATCAATTCATAATATGCAAAGCAACACTATAGAAGATCTCAATTTTTATTTATAGTACACATGCCTCTTCAAGGGCTACTGTAAAACTTTATAGTGGGGAACTGTAATATTTGTTTAATTCCAGTATACGTGGATTTGCATGGGCAATTGAGATCCCTTTAATTTAGGAGTCTCAAACGCCGGGGGGGGGGGGGGGGGGGGGGGGGGGGGGGGGGGGGGGGGTTGGGGGGTGTACCTCTTCAAAAAAGGTTTTTGTCTCTTCAAAGACATTTAACTCTTCGGGAGCCATGATGAGGGTTACGTATAACTTGAGCATTATTCTTAATTAACATGATCATGATCTTTCATATTCACTTTAAAGAATAATAACTTTTAAATAAAAGTCGCATTTCACACTTTTAGTGTACCACGAGTAATTTATTTATTGCCATTTGCATAAATAGTTCTTCAGGAACAATCACCCGGGATAATTTATTGGCAATTAATAAATCCATTCGAATATGCAATTTGCAAGTGAATGATCCTTTTAACTTCAAACAAGGATCAAGATGAGATAAAGATGATGCATGCCAATTGCAATTTCACGTTGTTGATTTTTCTAATTGTATCCTTCTCCCCCTAACGACATGAATTTATTTGTTTGTTGGCCTTATTTTTTTATCCTTTATGGATTTATTTGCATCATCAAAATGTCATTTTCAAACATATTTATACTATCCTCAATGATATATTGTACTATCATATTGTCCTTTACGGACTTTCAATAAAGAATTTGCAGATTCTATATGATAGACTCAATTATAAGAATGGAATTGCATGCTTCTGGTATGAGACAATATAAAAACAATACAACATTTATATATGATGTATATTTTTAAACTAAATAGATTCTTCAAGATCTATTAAATTAACTTATTAATTGTCACTTGTAGGCCTTTTTGTTTTTCAACGTGTACTATACAATTAGCTCTTTGAGAGCCTTTATATATACTTGGTAAAATATCACCATGATATTTATGTATACTTCGGTACACCACTATTTTCATCTTATAACCCACCAATAGTAAGCATTTTTCTTATTTTGTTTTGGTGTGATGCCACTTCTGGTGGCTAGATTTTCTTATTATGATCACCGAAGTCATAATAGTTTTAATTGACCAAAATTTCCACCATGACAATTAGATGGCTTAACATTCACTTCAGAGAATGATATCCATCAATCTAATCTGGAAAGATAAATATTTTGTTCGGGCACAAAAGATAAACATAGTTTCCCCACATAATCATTTTCAAGTGCAAAACACCATAGCAAATTTTTTTTTTTTTTTAAAAAAACCTCATGTAAACCATAAATATATGATAATTAACCAAGATGATATGTATAATGTATAAAATAAAATGTATACTGTTGGTTTTCTGAATATAAAACAAAGCGCTTTTCGGATTACATACCTTTCACCGACAATTTGAATGGCTGAAGCAGAATCATATACTGGTTGTATCATCATTCGTAAGGTGATTATCAATTTGGAAACAATTCACAAATGCAAATCTCTGCAATATGTATTTTTCTTTTTCACATGTACAAAAAACACATATTCACTTTATTAAAGATAAAACTTTATTAGAGACTAAATAAAAAATAAATGCAACAAATTGTAGTAATATACTACCATCAACACAACCATTGTTCTTCGTATGTTGTCATGAATGCACATACACTTTTCTTCATAAATATACACATTTTGCATCCATATGCTATAAATGCATCACATGAGTGATTTCTAATGAAAAACTGCTCATGAAGTTGTGATTTTAAATTAAAATCATCCCGTAATGGGTGCTATATGCCAACATATTAGAACTCAACACTTCAAGTTTTGATGTAATTGAGATTCAAATCTCTATCAATTAGATTCAAAACTTCAAGTTCTAATTATATTGAAAGCTTATATTTAATTCTAAACTTCAGGTTCATATTTAAATTGAAATCCAGAACTTCAGGTTATGATTAATATCAAACGTATAATGGTAATAATAAAAATAACAATTTCTTTAAGAAAGTAATTTACTGAAATATGAAAAGATGACGAAATACAAAACTAGATAATCGCCAAGCAATAAAAGTTGGAAAAAACAAAAACAAAACTTACTAGATCTATACGACCCAACTAGTATATAGATTATACAAACAAGTAAAATTGAAATTAACCACAATGTAATTTCAACACAGTGATTAATTCATATTCAAATCCTTACAAAACATGGATTCATCTTTTCTTTTCTTTTCTTTTCTTTATCTCTTTCTATTTATTTAGATCTTTTCAAGATCTAAAGAACTTCAAGTTCTAAATAATTTTCTCAAATCTATTTTTTTTTTTGTTCTAAATAAATTTTTCGAATCTAGAACTTCTAGCTTTGATTTTTCAAATCAAGAACTTATAGTTATGATTTTCGAATCAAGAACTCATGGTTCTGATTTTTCTAGTGTTCGAAAATGCGGGCTAGGCGCCCGTCTAGGCGGCTGTATTGGTGGAATCGATGGCCGGCCGAACTGTTTTGAGTAAAAACGGTGGGATTAGGCGGTCTGGGAGAATTCGGGTGACATGGCCGATTTTTGACCGATTAATCAGGTCCAGGAGGAGTCAAAGCCGTTGACTCCGCCCAGACCGATTTTTTTCTTCAAAAAACGGCGCCATTTCGGGAGTAAAAATGCTAAAACGGTGACGTATGGACAAAATCTACTTTCAATCGTAAAAGCTCAGAACATAATAGTGAAACACAATTTTAAAAAAATAAAAAATTCCATCTCAAATTGACTCTCTCCTCTCAATCGCCGACCAAACCACCTTCCTCTTGTTGCCACCAGTCGCCAGAAGGAGCCTACGTCGACGTTGTTGCCAGCGTGCTGTTCATCGTCACTGTCTAGGGTTTGTTACTTTGTTTAGTTTTCTAAGCAAAATCAATGGAGAAAATATGAGCAAAATCAACACACAAATTAGATTTGAGGGTTGTTAATAAACAAAACCCACCAAGATTTAATGAAAAATAACTCAAAAACAAGTTTTAATGGAGGAGTGAGAAAGCTTGAAAGGAGAGAAACGGTGGAAGAAAATTGGGGGCATGAAAGAGAGAGAGAGAGGAAGATGGCGTGAAAGAGATGAAAGAATAAAGAATTTTGTTTTGATGACTTTTAAAAAGGATATTTGTAAAATAACAAAACAGACCCTCTTTCGATATAAAAATCTAAAATATACAACAAATAGTAAAATTATATTAAATAGGTACAAGACATAAAAACAAAAAGGGAATTATGTTGATGATTTTGTTTGAATTCTGTCATAATATGAGTTTTATTATTGGTTTTATAGGTAGGAAAAAAAAAAAAAAACAGGCCGCCTAGAAATCTGCCTAGGCGCCGACTAGGCCGACTAGGCGCTAGGCGTTGGTCTAATATAAAATCAAGTGAATTGGTAGTTTATATTATGCTGACCGAAATTGTATATTTTGGCTCAAATAATAAAGGTTTGCAACAAGAAAATTGCATTTGAAAATCAGAACTAAAAGTTCCTAAATCGAGATAAAAAAACCCAGAAGTTCTTGATTAGGAAAATCCAGTGTTCTAGTAAACGCTAGGAGCTAGTCGGGCGGTAGACCAACGCCTAGCGGTTACTAGAACACTGGATTTTCCTAATCAAGAACTTCTGGGTTTTTTTTATCTCGATTTAGGAACTTCTAGTTCTGATTTTCAAATGCAATTTTCTTGTTGCAAACCTTTATTATTTGAGCCAAAATATACAATTTCGATCAGCATCATATAAACTACCAATTCACTTGATTTTATATTAATCATGCAATTACAAAAACGGATTAACATGCAAATATAAAATCGATTTATTCTAACCCCACATGTTTATAAACAAAATATCAAACACGCAACATGCGTTAATATAATACGGAATCCTTACAAAACTTGGATTTATCATATATATATTATCATTTATTTATTTATATACAGATATTTTTCGAGATTTGATTTAGAACTTTAGGTTCTAAAATAATTTCAAGGATTTAGAACTTCAGGTTCTAAATAATTTTCAAATCAAGAACTCATGGTTCTAATTACTTAAATTATTGATTTTCGAATCAAGAACTTCTGGTTCTTTTTTTTTTTTTTTTCCTAATCAAGTACTAATTGTTCTTATTTTTGAATTAAGAACTTTTGGTTCTGATTTTCGAATGCAATCTTCTTGTTGCAAACCTTTATTATTAATAATAAGAAAGGAAGAAGAGGAGATCAAATAAATAATAAAAGCATTCATGTTGATAGCGTGTTATAAATCAAAGCATAAAAGTATAGAAAGTAATAGTACTAACCGGGAGAGAAGAGTAAGAGGAAATCAATTCTATGAATGTATTTCTCTATATATTGAAAGCTTATACAATGAGCCTATATATAAGCATATGGAGAATTGAATTTACAATGAAATAGGAAATAAGATTAAGAGAGGTAATTACCTTATTATGAAATAGGAAATGAGATCAAGAGAATTAATTGCTGGAATATTCTCTTGGTGGTGAAAGTCAATTATTTCACAACAGAATTATATATTTTATTAATTTATGATCTTAAAATATGTTTATGAATTAGCACCACCCAACATGGTTTGGTTGGTAAAGAATGCTCATTTAAACCGGCAATGTTCTAAGTTTGATTCAGTGCACTATATGTGATATATCAAACAAAAAAATGTTTATAAATTAAACTAAATCTTAAATTTTAGATTATGGTTTAAATATTTCTAACTTATTTAAAATAGAGTAATGTTAGACAACCCAACAAAACATGCCCAAATGATGTGATATGTGAGTTGTCAAGATTTAAGGTAAATATTTTTGAGGTGGAAATAGGCCTAAATAAGTATCAAATCCGTAGTGATTTTTAGGAATAGCACTAGATTAATAATTTGAGTTTAAATGACAACAATGGAAAAAAAATACCTTCACCTTTTTTTTTTCTTTTTTTTTTATTACTTCTCTGCTACTAGGTTTAATTTCTTTTCTTTCAAAAACCACCGACCTTGTACTCCATCAATGGAGGTCTGTGTAACGTACCTCCAATAGAGGTCAATCGATGAAGAAGATAAAAAAAATGGAAAACTTTGTATTTTTCCAATAAGTATCGGAATTTATAAAAATACCTAATAAGTCTCAAAAATTACAAAATAAGTCAAAAAAGTATACAATAAGTCTCGGAAATATAAAATAAGTCTCGGAAATACCCAAATAAATCTCGGAAACACGAAAATAAGTCTAAATAAAAAAAAAAGCGTGAGACTTTTTTTGTGATTGTGTTTTAAGGGTATTTTTATCAAATTCACATTTTATATGTTATTAATACTTAAGTTATTAAGTTTGTACTAGTCTTAAAAGTAGGAGAATAATTAAGAGTGCTATAAAATATTTGAACGAGAGCTTCTCCTTACAATCCACAAATTATCTATTCACACTTCAAATTGATTTTTTTTTATTATTAATGACAATTTAAACCTAAACTAAAATTACTAAACAAGACAAAAAATTTTAAAGACACTCCAAACTAATTAATTTGTAAAAAAATAAAAATAAAAAATCTCTCTCCTAAATCATTAGGTTAAATATTAGTATTAAACTTTCTTCCTTAATTTGTTATTTCCATATTAAATACCCTATCCTGATTAATCTCTCTCAATTTTTTTAATTATATATATATATATATATTTATATCATATTTCCATACTTTCTCTATCAATCTCTAATTAATAGTTAAAGAAAAAAAAAAAAACTTATGAATATTTTTGTTTTTTACTAACAATAATATATATATATATATATTAAAAAGTCAATTTTTTTTTTTTTTTAAAAAAGATATATGAAAGCTTGAATTGTTTCAACTAGATTCGATTAAACTCAGAATTTCTATGACTAATGAAAGAATTAAAGTTCTCTAGGCAATCACATACCTACTATACTGAATGGAGAGTCTCATGCGCAGCCTGAGTACCGAACCAGTTATGCACAACCGGTGCAGTCGACGAATGGGCATGGCTGGTGGGAACAAGGCTCGATGGTGGGGACTGAGGTAGCCAAGACTCCACAAAGTCAATGGTAGGACGAGGAGATTGGACAATAATAGATTGAAAGGGAAACACGGATTCGACAAACGTGACATGTCGTGAGACAAATAGACGATCGTTCGCTAAATCTAAACAATGATATGCACTCTGAGACAAAGAATATCCAACAAAAATGCAAGCTCTAGACCGAGGTTCTAACTTGTGAGAATTATAAGGCTTGACCCACGGGTAGCATAAACACCCAAACACACGTAGCTTGGCATAAGCTAGACGTGTAGAGAAAATTTTCTCAAAGGGTGATGACATACCTAGGAAAGGAGTTGACATCCTATTAATTAAATACATTGCTGTTGTAAAAGCATAGGACCAAAACATAAGAGGTAGTGATGCATGAGTGAGAAGTGAGAGACCCGTTTCAACAATGTGACGATGACGACGCTCGAAAACACCATTGTGTTCCGGTGTGTGTAGCAGTGTGGTGTAATATGAGATGCCATGAGTAGAAATTTTTTTTTTTAGGGTGATGTATTCGCCACCATTATCACTATAAAAAGAGACAATTGGGTGGCCAAAATCTTTTTCAACAAGTGTTTTAAAATGTGTGAATACATCGTGAACATTAGACTTATTTTTCAAGGGGTACATCCATATATATTTAGTAAAATGATCAACAAATAAAACATAATATTTATAGCCATCCTTTGAAACAATAGGGGCGCTCCAGACATCAGAATAAATTACTTCAAGAGGTTTCGAACTATGAACAGTTGAAACCGAAAAAGGTAATTTATGAGTCTTATTACATTTGCAGGCATCACAATGCATACTAGACCTAGAGAAAGAAGAAACAGACAACTCCTGGGAAGTCAGTAATTTATTAATTATTTTGGAAGACGGATGACCTAAGCAATGATGCCAATCTGGAATGAGGCTTTGACACTGGAAAGGGCAATTATTGGGGGAGGTGGAGGCTTGGCATGAGACGGCCATTCATAGACACCATTTTTAGTTTGTCCTTGCAGAAGTTGCGCCCCTGTACAAAGATCCTTCACAGCAAAAGAGAATGGTGAGAATTCAATAAAAACTTGATTAGCAGTGCAAAATTGAGATACAGAGATAAGATTTTGTTTCATATTCGGAACACAAAGGACATCAGAAAGTAAAAATGATGTAGTATTATAAGGTAAGTGAAGGGAACCAGTGTGAGTAATCTGCAAGCCTGAGCCATCGCCAATCATAATGTCATCAGAGCCATCATACGGAGAGTGAAGTGACAAATTGTTAAGGTCTGAGGTGACGTGATGAGAAGCACCAGAGTCGAGAAGCACCGGAGTCAAGAAGCCACTTAGGAGGAGAAGAGGGATTTGGTGCAGCAAAGTTAGCTCTTGGTTGTGATGAGGTCGTTTGTGTACTCAACAAAATAGTAATAATAGAGATTATGGTTGATTCTTGAAAACTCTTTTAAGGCCACTTAATCCTTTTAAAATGTGATTTGATAGCAAAATAGTGAGCAAGTTCGTTCCACAGGGAATGAAGTGTTAATTAGATAAATTGACTAATCTTAGAGCAATAAAATAAATCATATTGTTTGATAGATGTGTGGTTTCTAAAACCACAAATGCTAACTACTCAAATGAAAATACACAAAATATGTTATGAAAAATAGAATACTCAACACCTTGATAAGAATTATGATAGAAATCAATTAATGAGATAGCTAGAGAATAGATCGATTAACAATTGAATGTGGGTAAGCTAACTAGCATCATTAATGTATCAATCTCATTATGTTAACCACTTAGAGGCTTAGATTAGTGGGGTTGGTATACCCACCACTAATCTATCCTATCCAATGGGTTCTTAATCACACAAGGATTGTCAATCCATATGTGAATATATAACAAATTACTCCACTCAAGATAGTAATCAACAAGTGATATACAAGTCAATTATAATGAATGGAATCTAATTAATTTGAATGAATAGAACACATAAGAGATTCATTACAAGCTAAGCTAAACCCACAACCAATTGATCCTCAAATCTATCCCCTAGATTAGGGGTTTAGTTACACATATTTGCAATAAATGAAAAGAAGTAAATGATAAGGAAATAACCCTTGGGTCACCTTCTTTAAGCTTGATCCTTCTTCTCCTCTATGCTCCTAGATGCAAGGAATGGAGGTTGAGGAAATGTCTTGGAATGTGGGTGTTTTGGTGGAAAGTTACTAAGGATTTTGGTGGAGAAATGGTGGGATGAGGAATGATGTAGTGAAGTAATCAAGGTTTTGTGTTGAGGGTTGGATGGATTAGATGAGTTCAAGGAGAGAAATGGAGGATGATGAATAATGTTCCATGGATGATGATCTAGATCTGAAATGAGTGTTCTCTGAATTTTTATCTCTGATTTTCGATGCCTTGAAGATGGAGAGACGCTTCATATATATACTCACTCATGGACATGTACTGGTAACTGTTTGATTCGCTGATGTGGAGCCTTGGTCGCTATTTGGTCGCTATGGCGACCCTGGAGCGTAAAACGGTTAGATGAAAAGGTCGCTTCGAAAACCATCTTTCTCGCTATTTGTCAAGTGGCGACCATGACCATTATGTGTAGAGGTCGCCACTTGTAACCTCTAGGTCGCCATGGCGACCATAAGTGGCGACCCTGGAAAAGTGAGAAGGTCGCCATTTGCACCATCAAGGTCGCCATGGCGACCCTAAGTGGCGACCATGCCTTGAGTGCACTAGGTCGCCACTTGCAAGGGAGGTCGCCATGGCGACCCCAAGTGGCGACCCCACCTGATTGTTTTTGTGACTTTCTGTCGCCATGGCGCTCAAGTGGCGACCAAGTGGCGACCTTCTGATGCCTTTGGAGAATCCTCTGTCGCCATGGCGCTCATGTAGCGACCTCTTATGTCCAAGTGGCAAAAATGCCCTGTTTCTTCCCATTTGTGAGACATTTTCGCACAAGTCCTCCACCTTCATCTCAATTGCTTCTGAAACCTAATAAAACCTGAAACACTCAATTTAACAACATTAAACACGGGGAAATGCCCGAGAATCAAGCAAAAAGAATCGGAAATGAGGGCCAAAATCATACCAATTTTGGCTTGATCAAATACCCCCAAACCAATCTTTTGCTAGTCCTCGAGCAAAAACAATAACAAGCACACCCCCAAAAACATGCATAGAGATATTTCAAAGGTTATCACTTCAAATGATCAATGTGCGAAGCCAAAATGAAGAGATTAAAACAGTTATGCCATGGTGAGGATTTAAACATGCAAGAGCATGTATTGTTAGGATTAAAAACGTGCCACCTTAGACATAATTGTACGCAATGCGATCTTACATTCAAAATGCTAAAGCTTCAAAGCAAAGGTGCTATTAGTTTAGAATGTAATTCGCTTTGATACTAGACCTCACCGGATTCTCTCTTCTTTTCTCCAAGACTCCTAGGTTCACTCAAATTTGTACATGTGCAATATGAGTTCATGTTATGGCAACAAATTGATTGCACATGCTAATCATTAAAACGCAATTTCCTGAAAAGTGATCTCATGAATGGAATTGCAAGCCATGAATTAGAAAGAACATGCATCAACCAAATTGTGCAAAATGGACAATCCTAAAGATCATGAAGGTCTTTTCTTTGGTTGTAATGGGGCCTAAGGTTATGGTGAAACAAAGAATGGAAGAAATGGATATCAAGGGACCTAATGATTACATTAAGGCATACATTCTAATTCTTTAAGTTCCACAAGATTCACACACATTGTTCACACTTCAAGGTGTCCAGGCTCACAATTACACATGTGTATGCTACTCCTATTTTCAACTTGAGTAGTTCAACTACTTCTCTTTCTTTTCTAGGCCCTTTGTGCCTAATTTCTTGATTCTCTTTTTCTTTGCTTTTCTTTGCTTGCCAATTCTTTTCTTTTCATGCTTTTCATCATTTTTTCTTTTCTTTTCTTTTCTCATTCTTTACAAGCTTTTGTTTTCTTTTCCATTTTCAAACATCTCTTGCTTTGCAAGACTCTTACACACATTCACATGCCTAGGTACACACCTTATATTTATAAATTCAAAATTTTACATTGATTTCCTAAGCCTTAGTGAATCATTTGGTCAAGGTAGGTCAATTATTATAAGGCTATAAGGTTCATGTAGATGTGGTTCATGAAAGAAAAGCTTCAAATGTGTTTGGCTTCAAAGGGGCTTGGGAGCACACATATTCAAATTGGTTGGAAGTGTTTAGGCCAAAGAGGTTTTCACATGCATCGTCTAAAATCATTTCTAAAGATTCGTCCATTAAGCAAAATAAGGCATCCACAAGCAGACTATAATATTCTATGGCAAACAACATTTAGTGCAAATGAGACCAAAACATGCTTGTATGAGTGTTTGAGAGTGAGTGTTTAAAGAGTGAATGTTTACAACTCAACGTATGCTTTTTAAAGGCTGTGTTTGTGATCCTAACGGGAATCTCCACTATTAATTCTTAGCCTTCAAGCAAATTTGATCATTCACTCAACATTAAGAGAAAAAGATTAACGCATTTTGTTCAATGACACCCTAAGTGGCATGGTGTTAATCTAAACCAAACACTCTCAAACATGCACAATTCCTCACTACATCATGTAAAGAACAATCTCCACAAACAAAGCATGCTCAAATATGGCAATATCGTAAAAATTTTTGAAAATTTTGGCACACAATTCTTTTGAAAACCAAGCATCATGGCGTTGCGCAAAAGCACCCCCAAACCTAAATTTGACATTGTCCTCAATGTTCAAAGGTGGAAAAAAAATAAAGACAACAAGCGCAACCCACTAAGTTTCAAGCAATAATCCAACAAGCAAGAGCAAAAACAAAATATCCAATCATCCGGCATATTGCCCTCCAAATAATCATACACAAAATCCCAACAACACATATAACAATGAAGCACAAATGTCCTAAATCCACTACCAAAATCCAATTCACACCCTTATTCTATGCGGAAACAAAATAAAGGCAACAATGAGAAATAATGATTAAAAGGAAAAAGAAATGCGAATAAACATAAATCAACAAAAATATCCAACAAAATAATCCAAAAGTAAAAACATAAAACTAGCAATGTCCCAATAAAATGATAGAAAATGCAAATGATGAAAAGATAAAACAAATCCTAGGAATGCTAGTAGGCCAACTACTCTGAATCATCCTCCTCATCCTGCACTACTCTACCCTTCCCTTTCGGGTCCTTCCTTCTCTGCTCCCTAGCTAATGCTGCTCTCCTAGACTGCTCCTCTCTCCATTTCCTCTGTGCGGCTGCCTCATCAATAGGAGGACCTCCCACATAACGGGGCCCCTGATCAGTCAAGGAACGGGCCATGGCCTCCTCCAACTGTGCTGCCTCCTCAACAGCAGACTGTGCAGTTTGAAATACGAAGTCAGGCTCATCTGTGCTATGTCCTGAAGGTACAGTGGGGGTAGGTGGAATCACTGTGGCAGGCTTCTTCGGCCTCCTGACATAAGGGGTGAGCTTTAGATCATGGCGGAGGTCTGTAAAACCTGTGATCACTGTCTCACTCAAATCTTGAATAAGGTTTTCCAACCTCAGCTGCCTGTCCTCCAAGGCCTTCTGCCTTCCTTCAATATCAAGTTTATCAGCATGAAGGATATCAAAATCACCAGTCTGAGTCTTCCTAATGCGTTGTACACCATCTAGAATCCGAAGACCCAACGGCTGCCCATGATCATCACAAATAGGAATCTCCTCCTCCTCATCATCATCGTCCTCCTCAGGGACCACTCTCTCAAATTCTTCCCTAACACTAGTGCCAGCCTCTGAACTCCGTACTCTCCTACGTTTCCCCCTAGTAGGTATCTCCCCACGCTTAATCATCAAACGTCTCTAGGTGGTCAAGTCCATATCTGACATGGGGGGCTTAAGTATGTCCCCGGAGATATCTCCACCCGCCAACTTGCAGGCCTCTGTGATCAAACAAGGGAAAGGGAGGATATCTGTCTCTGATTCATTCCTCCCAATCCGCTGAATCTCCATCTTCACGATAATTCCCACATCAATAGGCTGCCTCTCACTAATACTGTGTAGAATCCTGGCTGCCTCAAATGGAACAGTGGACCTATGGGAAACCGGTCTAAGGGAAGAGGTGAGGAAAATGTGCCAAAAGGCATGCTCAATCTTCAAGTTTGACTGCCTGAGAGGGAACCTCTTCGCCATCCATATGGTCATAGCGATGGTCATAGTGTTAGCAAATTCCACCAAATTCTTCACATACAAAGGATTTGTGGTGATTCCTTCCACCATCCTCTCACATAACCCCTCAATTTCCAACAATGTCGTCCTAAAATAGATGTTAATGTCCGGTGCGTTCAAGTACACGGGAACCCCTCTCACTAGAATGGGACCACCCCTCATATACTCCCCGGGATTCATTCCCGCATAGAATTCTTTTACCAAACCCTCGCTGTAATGTGGCGGAGTAGCTGCTAATCCTCCTCATCCCATTTCATTCACTGTTGTTGGGACAGGGGTATCCCTCAAATTCTCCAAATCAATGCCCCTCTCAGGCCACATTTTCTTCTCAGCAAATGTCTCCAATCGTTCATCGAAATTCCTATTTAGTTTGCATTCGGGAACTACTCTCCTCTTAGGAGTGGGGGTCTTGCTACCCTTGCCCCCCTTGTTCGGCAATTTCATCTTCGGAGCCATTTTTCACACCCAAATTCAGACTAAACTCTCTGACAGAAATCCGGCAGCACAACGGCACTACAATAACACTCCGGCACTCACCAATGTGCACCACAATCAACCAAAACCACTTCAATACTATCACAATCACTTCTATATGAATCAAACCACACAAAAATCCAATCCTAAGCACTAATCACTTCAAATCAAACTCAAAACCACCCTTAGTGATTCTAGATGCTGTTGGTACCTGGGGTTACAGATTGCGCAGCGGAAAGGTTTTAAAATTTTTAAAAGCAATCATCAAATAAACCCATTTGTACAGTAATAATCGAAAACAATAAGAAGGAGATGAAAACTATTTCATACCTACGTAGGAGGCTCCTTCACTTTAATACGGTCTGCTCCTGATTTGAACCACTTGATCTTCCTCGCTATGACCCTGAATTGGTAATGGCGTGTGGGCGCGTCACGGTACTCAGGAACAAAGAGGATGTAGAAGAGAAGAGCACACAAAAGACAACTCTTGTTCTTTTGTTGGTGAAGTGCGGCAACAAAAAATTCTCTAAAAAAAATAATAAGCCCCGTTTTTATTTTTCTTTTCTTTTCTTCTTTTTATCTTTCCTCTTGCCGCCCCTATTTCTCTCTTCACCTGATTGTTGTAACTAATGCATCGGTTTTCTTTTATTCTACCATTAATGCATCAATTTTCTTTTATTCTACAATCAATGCATCAGTTTTGTTATACCATATATATCAAATATATATGTTATAAAACTAATCGATGATCTCTCTTTAACACCCTCCTATCTAATGATTAATTACACAATTAAATAATCTAATTATTTAATTAACATAATCATTAATATTCATTAATTGAATAATCACACTATTCAATTAATTCCCGAATAGACATGTGTCACTTTTGTAACATAATTAATTGGACAATCCAATTAATTAACCGTGACCCTTGTTACCTAAATCGACCGGGCTAGCAAGGGGACCTAATGGACCTACAGTATTTTGAGCTCCAATAATCCTTAGAAATAAATAATTAAACTCTTTAATTAATATTTCATGATTATTAACTTCGGTGTTATTCCACTAAAAACCCGAAGTTGCACTCTCTCAACTGTAGACGTTTTTACACAAACCAATAACTCTTGATGTCCATTGATATAGCTATTACATATGGTATAATCCTCCACAGGTAGTTCATAATTAGAGCTAGGTCATAATGTCCGTTATACCCCTCTAATTATATCTTTCCATTTAGTACCCTTGATTCTCTAATGAACAATAAATCCTACATTCCTTACGGAATTAGGAGAGCGCTCATATTGTTCAAGCCCCGAATCAACCCTTAAGGGAACTACTATCTACTTCTCACAAGAAGGAGTGGATTCCTCTATTGTGTGCAGACCTTCCCAGCCACAAGCCAAACCGCGATTCCAACATACGAAGTTATTGACCGGGAATGCAACTCCGATCTCACCCATGGTATATCAAAAACCACGATCTAACCTGAAGGAGTCGATAAGACACTCAGGATTAAGATCACCCATATATAGCCATCATTTGTTGATATATATGAATTTCATCTTTTAACGGATCTTTGTGAGAGATTCATATAGATCATGGCCCAGTCCTATATGATCAAATCATATAAGGTGCCTCCATTCTCATATCTCCATATGAATGATCTAGGATAAGATCACCGTACATTACGGAATGGACAGCAGCTGTAGATTGACCACAAATAAAGTACCCAGCTTTATTTGCTATCTACGGACTCTTTAGATTGCTCCTTTCAAACTGAATCCATCTATATATGACATTCATATACTCAGTTTGAAATTACATCCGGCAATCTTGGATGTTAAGTACACATGTTATTATAAATGTATGAGACAATTTGAATGAATAAATTACTTCTTTTATTTCTTGTTCAATTCACATTTACAAACTACAAGCTTTAGGGCAAAAACCCCAACAATCTCCCACTTGCACTAAAGCATGTGAGGCATGTCTTGTAAACCTAGACTCTCTAGGTGACCCGTAAACACTTTAGCCGGTAAGGTCTTCGTAAATGGATCAGCATGATTATCCTGTGATTCTACCTTGGTCACGGTCACATCTCCTCTCTGCACTATCTCTCTGATGAGATGATATTTCCTCTCTATATGCTTACCTCTCTTGTGGCTTCTTGGTTCTTTGGAATTAGCCACAACACCACTATTATCACAATAAAGTGTGATGGGCTTATCCATATTCGGAACAACTTCCAGATCACTCAAGAACTTGCGGAGCCAAACAGCTTCTTTAGCAGCTTCACAAGCAGCTACATATTCGGCTTCCATGGTGGAATCAGCAATACAAGATTGCTTAACACTCCTCCACACAATGGCTCCACCACCAAGGGTGAATACTGATCCAGACGTGGATTTCCTAGAATCCTTGTCTGTCTGAAAATCAGAATCCGTATATCCTAACGGGATCAAATCCTTTCCAGAATACACTAGCATATAGTTTCTCGTTCTCCGAAGATACTTGAGAATAGTCTTGACAGCAACCCAATGATCTAATCCGGGGTTGGACTGGTATCTGCTGGCTACTCCCACTGCGAAGCAGATGTCCGGTCTCGTGCGTAACATAGCATACATGAGACTACCTACTGCTGACGCATAGGGAACTCGTCTCATATCCTCAACTTCTTGAGGTGTCTTAGGACACTGTTCCTTAGACAAGTGAACTCCATGCCTGGAAGGTAAATTACCTTTCTTGGAGTTCTGCATCGAAAATCGCACAAGAATTTTGTCGATATACGATGCTTGAGACAGTGCTATAACTTTGTTCTTGCGATCCCTTATAAGTTGGATCCCTAGAACATAACTTGCCTCTCCCAAATCTTTCATTTGGAATTGGCTGGCCAGCCAGCCCTTTACATTAGACAATACTCCCACATCATTCCCAATGAGTAGGATGTCATCTACGTATAGGACCAAGAAAACTACTTTCTTGTCAATGATGCGCTTGTAGACACAAGGCTCATCAACGTTTTGCTCAAACCCATAGGTTTTGATCACATCATCAAACCTTATGTTCCAAGATCTAGATGCTTGCTTAAGTCCATAAATGGATCTTTGCAACTTGCAAACTTTTTGCTCTTGATCTGGAGACACGAATCCCTCTGGTTGCATCATGTAGATGCTCTCATCAAGATTGCCATTCAAGAATGCAGTCTTGACGTCCATTTGCCAAATTTCGTAATCAAAATAGGCAGTAATGGATAAGAGAATCCGAATAGACTTAAACATAGCTACTGGCGAGAAGGTCTCCTCATAATCGACCCCCTCCTTTTGGGTATAACCCTTGGCCACTAGCCTTGCCTTGAAGGTCTCTACCTTCCCGTCTACTCCTCTCTTTCTCTTGTAGATCCACTTACACCCTATGGGTTTCACCCCATCCGGTAAGTCTACAAGTTCCCAGACTGAGTTAGAGTACATGGACTCCATCTCGAGATTCATGGCTTTAAGCCATTCCTCTTTATCAGGATCTTCCATTGCATTCTTAAATGTCAATGGATCATCCACACTATCAGCAGAGACAACATCTTGTCCCTCACTTACACCCAAATAGCGTTCAGGCTGTCTTACAACCCTCTCACTACGTCTAAGTGGTAGTATATCCTGACTAGGAATCATCTGACTCTCAGATGTTAATGGATCAACAACTCTTGTTGATTGAGAACTGGTCTCACCAGGCTCCAACTCATTCAATACAATTTTAGAACGAGGCTTATGGTCACTAATATAGTTATCCTCAAGAAATGTTGCATTTGTCGATACAAACACTTTGTTATCTTCAGGACTATAAAAGTATCCACCTCTGGTCTCCTTGGAGTATCCTACAAACAAGCAGATCACAGACTTGGGCTCTAGCTTTCCACTTCTGTTCTTCAGCACGTGTGCTGGACACCCCCATATGTGAAAATGTCGCAAACTAACTTTACGACCATTCCACAACTCTAGAGGAGTCTTAGGAACAGATTTGGATGGCACTACATTCAAAATGTATGCCGCTGTTTGTAATGTATATCCCCAAAAGGAATTTGGTAACGATGAGAAACTAATCATAGATCTCACCATTTCCATTAGGGTTCTATTTCTCCTCTCCGCGACACCATTCTGTTGAGGTGTACCAGGAGCTGTGAGTTGGGACACTATCCCATACTCGACCATGAAGTCTTCAAACTCTTGGTCAAGGTACTCACCTCCACGATCCGATCGTAGAGTCTTGATAGTCTTTCCTAACTGATTTTCAACTTCAGCTCGGAATTCTTTGAACTTTTCAAAAGTTTCTGACTTTCGTTGCATTAGGTAGACATATCCGTATCTTGAGTAGTCATCTATAAAGGTGACATAATACTCATAACCACCCCTTGCTTTAACATTCATCGGTCCACAGACGTCTGAATGTATGAGCTCTAATGGTTCTTTAGCTCTCAGCCCTTTTCCAGTAAAAGGTCTCTTGGTTATTTTACCTTCTAAACAGGATTCGCAGACAGGTAAGGTGCCAACCTTTAACTCACTTAAAGGTCCGCTTTTCACTAGTCTATCTATCCGGTCAAGGTTGATATGGCCAAGTCTTAGATGCCATAGATACGTTTTGTTTTCTGGAGAAATCTTTTGTCGTTTAGTTTTTTGGTTTTTCAACCTTAAACATTTCGGTGTTGAGCAGTGTTGTATGTATTAACGGTCTTAACACATATAAATTGTTTTCATTAATTCCTGAACAAATATTCAGACCATTCTTTGCAATAATAACTGATTTATTATCAAAAGAAACAGAATATAATTGTTCTAACAATTTAGAAACGGAAATTAAATTCCGTGTAAATCCAGGAATGAAAAATACATTGTCCAACAATATGAAATTATTATTACAAAAACGCAATCTAATTATGCCCACTGCTCGTGCCGACACGACATCCCCTGACCCCACACGCATAGAGAAAGCTCCCTCCTCAAGTTGTGTCCAAGAATCAGTCCACTGCAAAGAAGAACAAACATGGTTAGTGGCCCCCGAATTAACTATCCAAGGTGAAGAATCATTTTCCACTAAACACGATTCAAGAACAAGTAAATCATATTTACCTTTCATTTTCTTCTTCTTGGCTACCTCCTCCAGATATTGAGGACAGTTCCTCTTCCAGTGCCCGACTTTGTCGCAATGGAAACATTTTCCTTTGCTCTTGTCGATGGAGGCGCCTTTCTTTTTGCTCTGGGCTTTCTTGGGTTTGGGCTTACCCTTCGCCTTCCCAGCAGACCTCTTCCTCTTTTTGTTATTGGAGGAAGATGGTTCGGCAACATTTGCCTCACCGGTCCTGCCCTTGCTGTCCTTAGTCAAGGACTCAAAGGTAGTGAGCTCATTGAGCAACTGTGTGAGACTGAACTTAAGCTTGTTCATCCCATAGTTGCTCTTGAACTGATCGAAACTCTTCGGAAGAGTCGTCAGTATGATGCTCACCTGACTGGGTTCATCAATGGCCCCGCCATTGATTTCTGTCGTGTTGAAGTAGGACATCATGTTCAGGACATGTTCCCGAACTGATGCACCATCCTTCATACGAGCGAGCATAGCGGAACGAACAGCTTCATGCCGCTTTTGCTCAGAGGGTTGCCCGAACATAGCCTGCAATGACTCCATTATTTCAAATGCAGTACCCATTGCTTCGTGCTTAGTGACAAGCACGTCTGTCATACTTGCTAACAGATATGTTCGGGCTTTCTCATCTGATGAGACCCATTTCTCATATGCCTCACGAACAGTTCGTGTGGCATTGGCAGCAGGCATTGGAGGACATTCCTCCGTAAGCACAAACTTAAGGTCCTTGGTGACCAAAATTGCATTGATATTGTGTTTCCATTTAGTGTAGTTATCACCAGTTAATTTGTCATTGGCTATGATTTGTAATAGTGCAGTTGACATGGCTGAAAAAACATAAATAAAGAATTCATTCATTCATACATTCAAAACATGTGCGAATGTTCGTCATAAAATTAAACATGATGCATGAAAATGTTTAATGAACAAGAACAACCCTAAAAAGTGTTACTACGCCACGACAATCCAACATACCACAAGCAAATGCTGCCTTAGGATCAGTCAAATTCTTGCATGTTGAATCGAGACATTCTCAATCAAATGTTATACCAGAATAACTCTTATTCCTCTAACATTCAACCATCGTATATTTCAGTCAGGTTTATAATTAACCAATTTAATTAAAACCTTATGAGCGTAACCCATCATTTCAGATCTCATGAGCTTAACTCGAGAATTGCCGCCTTAGGGTCGGTCAATCCCGAAATCCCCTCAGCAATCCTATCCGTTAGGAAGTCAACCTTAATATTGATTCTTATGGAAACCCTCCTTAGGGAGGACGAAAACAAAGCCGTCACGAGGCCCCACTCGAATCTTACGGTGTTGAACTAATGATGGAGACCGTGGGATATAATGTCATATATCCCTCTCCCACTCACTATTTTATAATAAGGGTTTTCTATTAATATTAATGCACCTAGAAAAAACTAGATTAAACGGCTAATTTCAATCTAAGCGTCAAGTGCATTAATCACAAATTCTTAGAATCCTATTCCAATAACTAATAAACTAATTTGATTTTTAACTCTTAAAAATCTAGTTCATTAGTGAAAATTCTAATCTATGTAAATTATTTACTAAGACTAGAATTATAAAAAAAAATGTATTTACCAAGTTTTAACTATTAAAACTAAACACATTATTGGGTCCAATTATTATTAGGGGCTTAATCAAATTAATCCTAATAAATATTAAAGGACCCTACTAATCTAAGTAATTAAACTCTTTAATAATTAGATTAGTGATTAATGAGAATTACCAAGTTTTTACTCCTAAAACTAATCCCATTAATTTATAGCCATTTATGTGTATAGCCCATTTTAATCACATTAAAACTAAAACACATAATAAAATAGGCTAACATGCATGTATGATATATCACCATATATTTATGTGTAGGCACAACTAATTTAAAACACGTGTATGCATGACAATGCTTATTCATCAAATAATAAAACACATACATGAGTTGACCGAGTGTTGTGGATTATTTGACCTAAAAAAAATTGAAATCTAATTACAAAAATATTCCCAAGGCATTCCTTGGTCTTCTTGTAATTTCTGAGTCTTCCAGTATCTTCGGGTCACACAGATTCATCTCATGAATCCAAAAAAAAAAAATATGCATGGAACGCACTAGGCAACACTTGCCAACGAAACTGTGCAACCGGGACACACCTCGCTTGCATACCAACCAGCAATGTTGCACAAAGCAACATGCATAGTCTTGCAAAACGATGTGCGTGGGTATGCACAATCGCGCAAGTCAATATGCGCCTCACCCTTCTTTGACTAAAGTGGATCTTCGTGTATACCAGGTCTTCATTTGATTACATTAAATTTTTTTTATTTTATTTTTTTTTATACAATAAACAGTAAAATATATATATATATAAAAATATAAAAAAAATATAAAAACATTATACAACCCAGAAACACTCTAAATCCACAACACCATAAAAAATTACGATCAACCATGTTTTTAAATAAAACAATTTAATCAAAAAACATCATACATTCGTTAAATTTGTGCCTACACATTCACACATGCAATCAGGAGCAATCGAATTCGATTATACTGTACAAAAATTGGCTCTGATACCAATTGTTGGTACCTGGGGTTACAGATTGCGCAGCGGAAAGGTTTTAAAATTTTTAAAAGCAATCATCAAATAAACTCATTTGTACAGTAATAATCGAAAACAATAAGAAGGAGATGAAAACTATTTCATACCTACGTAGGAGGCTCCTTCACTTTAATACGATCTGCTCCTGATTTGAACCACTTGATCTTCCTCGCTATGACCCTGAATTGGTAATGGCGTGTGGGCGCGTCACGGTACTCAGGAACAAAGAGGATGTAGAAGAGAAGAGCACACAAAAGACAACTCTTGTTCTTTTGTTGGTGAAGTGCGGCAACAAAAAATTCTCTAAAAAAAATAATAAGCCCGTTTTTATTTTTCTTTTCTTTTCTTCTTTTTATCTTTCCTCTTGCCGCCCCTATTTCTCTCTTCACCTGATTGTTGTAACTAATGCATCAGTTTTCTTTTATTCTACCATTAATGCATCAATTTTCTTTTATTCTACAATCAATGCATCAGTTTTGTTATACCATATATATCAAATATATATGTTATAAAACTAACCGATGATCTCTCTTTAACACCCTCCTATCTAATGATTAATTACACAATTAAATAATCTAATTATTTAATTAACATAATCATTAATATTCATTAATTGAATAATCACACTATTCAATTAATTCCCGAATAGACATGTGTCACTTTTGTAACACAATTAATTGGACAATCCAATTAATTAACCGTGACCCTTGTTACCTAAATCGATCGGGCTAGCAAGGGGACCTAATGGACCTACAGTATTTTGAGCTCCAATAATCCTTAGAAATAAATAATTAAACTCTTTAATTAATATTTCATGATTATTAACTTCGGTGTTATTCCACTAAAAACACGAAGTTGCACTCTCTCAACTGTAGACGTTTTTACACAAACCAATAACTCTTGATGTCCATTGATATAGCTATTACATATGGTATAATCCTCCACAGGTAGTTCATAATTAGAGCTAGGTCATAATGTCCGTTATACCCCTCTAATTATATCTTTCCATTAAGTACCATTGATTCTCTAATGAACAATAAATCCTACATTCCTTACGGAATTAGGAGAGCGCTCATATTGTTCAAGCCCCGAATCAACTCTTAAGGGAACTACTATCTACTTTTCACAAGAAGGAGTGGATTCCTCTATTGTGTGCAGACCTTCCCAGCCACAAGCCAAACCGCGATTCCAACATACGAAGTTATTGACCGGGAATGCAACTCCGATCTCACCCATGGTATATCAAAAACCACGATCTAACCTGAAGGAGTCGATAAGACACTCAGGATTAAGATCACCCATATATAGCCATCATTTGTTGATATATATGAATTTCATCTTTTAACGGATCTTGGTGAGAGATTCATATAGATCATGGCCCAGTCCTATATGATCAAATCATATAAGGTGCCTCCATTCTCATATCTCCATATGAATGATCTAGGATAAGATCACCGTACATTACGGAATGGACAGCAGTTGTAGATTGACCACAAATAAAGTACCCAGCTTTATTTGCTATCTACGGACTCTTTAGATTGCTCCTTTCAAACTGAATCCATCTATATATGACATTCATATACTCAGTTTGAAATTACATCCGGCAATCTTGGATGTTAAGTACACATGTTATTATAAATGTATGAGACAATTTGAATGAATAAACTACTTCTTTTATTTCTTGTTCAATTCACATTTACAAACTACAAGCTTTAGGGCAAAAACCCCAACAGATGCAATGTAGGAAGGATTTGATCAAAAGAATTGAAGAACTAGAGTGATTTCTTACTGGATTTGGAGATTACGTGCGTGCCACGACTTTGGAATTGAGAGAAATTGAGAAGAGAGAGCTTTTGTTTGTGCGGCGTTATGTTTTGAGCAGCAACTTTATAAGTGAACGCCCTATGTCGCCACTTGTGTCACTCGGTCGCCATGGCGACCAAATGGCGACCAAGAAGAAATTTCATGTTTGCATGTGGTTGCCATTTGCACAAGTAAGGTCGCCATGGCGACCAAATGGCGACCATACCTGATAACAAAGGTCGCCATTTGCAACATGTGGGTCGCCATGGCGACCATGTAAGTGGCGACCTCTGAATCCTTCATGTAAGTGAGGTCGCCATTTGCGTGCAAATAGCGACCAAATGGCGACCCTGACTTAAAGTCCTCTTCTGAATGTATTTTATCATCTGCAATGAAACAAAATCCACAAATAAGCTCATATTTCAAACCACTATCAAGAATTGATGGACATTTATTCAGAAAAACAAAACAAACAAAAGAAAAACACACAACAAGCAAGATTAAACACAAACATTTTTATTCATGGCATGAAATGTAAAAACCAAATGTAAATCCAACTACCGCATCATACTATGCGAAATGGAATCATGATGCTCATCATCCAAGTCAATCACATTATAACTCAATTTCTTCTTGACTACCCAAATTGGACCTATAGACTCATCCCGGACTTGATTTACCAAATCCTTCCTAACCCAAATTTGCTTAACATGGTTAGATCTCCTTATAGGTCTATTTTTATCATTATTGGCATGCTTCAAAAATTCAAAACACCTAGACTTTACATGACCCTTTTTATGACAAAAATAACAAGTTAAAGGATATGAAGGAAATCTTCCCTTTTTCATTGGAGATTTAGGCCTTGAGGGACCGTTATTGGTGAATTCCTTGATGGCTTGATCCATCCGATCTATCTCCACCAAAAAGTTACAGTCCTTTACCTTAGCAACCTTCAAGGACATCTCCTTCTTGCTCAATTCCTCCTTCAACTCCTCAAGTGCCTTGTTCTTGGCATCTACACTCATGAGGGCCTTCCTCATCTTTCTTAAGGATTCTTCCTCAAATTCTTCGGTGAGCTTAGCCAAATCCTCAAGCTCTTTCACCGTCACCTCATTCTCCATTGTGAGAGACACGTTGACCTTCTTAAGCTTGTGATTTTTCCTTGCTAGGTCATCAAGCTTCTTTTCCAAGGCATACTTCTCCGCCTTAAGAACCTCTACCTCAAGCATGAGCTCTTGGTTGGAATTCTTGAGCTCTTCAATTTCAGAGTCACCGATGCTCTCAACTTCGTCCTCTTGGCTATTCTTTTCAAACAATTGCACCAAATCACATACTTTTCCACCCGTTGACCTTGGTGGTTGCAACTCAACCACATAGCAACTCTCAATGCTTTTTAGGTCATTATTGCATATGGTTATATCAATCTCAAGTTCTTTCTCAAATGCATGCATACAAACTTTCCTCTTGCAAACATCGATCTTCATTTGAGCGGTAGCCATGAATGGTCTACCAAGGAGAACTTGCCACTCCCTAACATCTTTTGACTTGTCACCAATGTCTAGAACTACAAAATCCATTAACACCACTACTCCTTCAATGACAATTGGGACATCCTTTATTTCACCACTTGATGAAAGTGAGGTTTGATCTGCTAGCATAAGCTTCTTCCCGGTTGGCTTCAATCCTACCAAACCCAACTTTACATAAGTAGATAGGGGCATCATGCTCACACTTGCTCCTAAATCTAGTACTCCTTTAAGCACTCCACTATTTCCTATTGATATGGGAATCACAAAACTTCCTAGATCTTCCAGTTTCTGGATGTATGCTTCTTCAAACAACAATGCCTCATCTCTAGCTCCATCCTTCTTGACAAAACTACCTTCTTTAGCTTGCTCTGTGTGGCTTGGAAACTTCCCCTTTTCTTGCTTTTGAAGGGCCTCGGCAATTTGCCCCATTTGGGTCTCCAATTTCGCAAAAGATGCCTCTAGGTTGCCAAACCTTTGGCCACTAGCTTGCATGAAGCTTGTCAAGGTATTCTCAGCTCTTTGGAAGCCTTGCATCATACCTCTCATTTCTTCATCAATATTTCGGCGAGGTTGATACGAGCTTGGTTGAGCATTGTTGTTGTTGTTCCATTGGTTTCCTCCCCATTGATTTCCTCATTGGGGGAATCCTCCTTGTGATTGATTTTGACGATAGCCTCCTTGTGAGCTACTTCCTTGAGTGTTCAACCCTTGTTGTGGATTCTGACGGTAACCCCCTTGTGAGCTACCTCCTTGATTGTACACCCCTTGTTGTTGATTTCCTTGTTGTTGATTTCTTGGTGGTGGGTTTAGAATGTTGTTGTTATCTGACCAAGAGAGGTTTGGGTGGTTCCTCCATGGTTGAGCATAGTTGTTGGGATAGGAGTTGTTGCCTTGTCCTTGAAATCCCATAGCTTGAACCTCCTCTTGCTCTTGACTTTGAAAAGTGTCCTCAAACCCTTCATTCTCGTTGAATTGCCCGCTAGAGCCTCCTTCTTGCCTTCCTAGCAACTTAACTCCCGCCTTAGGAAATCCCATACTTTCAATATGAGAAGTTAAGGTCTCCACCTTCTTGTTTATCCATGAGATTTCGATGGCGGCTTCCGTACTAGCATTCACATCAAACTTCCCACCTCGAATACTGTTGGTATTCCTTTGTTGAGAGTTTTGTGCCAACATCTCATAGATGTCGTAGATCTCCGAAGCGGTCTTGGTATCATAAGAACCTCCACAAGCATTATCCACCAACACTTGGGAGAACCGAGTTAGACCTCCTTGGAAACAAGACACCTTGTATTCCTCAGTGAACATGTGAGGAGGGCATTGGGCCACAAGGCGTTGATACCTCTCCCATGACTCATGAAATAGCTCCCCCTCACTCTCATAAAAATCGGCTATCTTCACCTTTAACTCCTTTTCTTTCCTAGCCGGAAAGAATCTGTTGAAAAACACCTTGCAAATTTGGCCCCAACTTGTCAATGATCCCGGCCTAAGCCCCATGAGCCATGTTATAGCCGCATCCTTCATACAATACTGGAAGCAACGCATTTGCAACTGTTCGCGAGTGAGTCGCATGATGGGGAAGGTCTCAATAATAGCACTGTACTCCTTCATGAACTGGAGGCAGTCTTCATTCAACTTCCCATGAAATGATGGCAAGAGGTTGACGTGCATTGTCCTCAACTCATAACCCCTAGCAACCGGGTCTAGCACGATCGGTGATGGTTGGTTCCCGATATCCGGCAAGGCATACTCACCCATGGTCATCCTTTGACCACGGTTGGTTTGAGTCTCTTCCGTCATCTCCTCTCTAAAAGGAGCTTCGTCTTCCCTACCATGTTGTTGTCCTTCGGTACTCATAGCTTGACTTGGAATTGGTTCGAACTCTCTCACATGGCTAGTGCCTTCTAGTGGGGGATGAACACCTCTACCTAGAGATCTCCTACCGTGCATAAAACTGAGCACCTGAAAGAGGAATAAATAAAGAGATACAAGGAAAGAAAAAAAGTAAAAACAGCACTATGAACAAGTCAATAACCACAAAACAAAATATTAAACTAACAATCTACAAAATACCAATAAAATGTGAAGAAAAGTCAATCTATGTAATCAACGCTACCACTCCCCGGCAGCGGCGCCATTTTTTGATGAGGTCGTTTGTGTACTCAACAAAATAGTAATAATAGAGATTATGGTTGATTCTTGAAAACTCTTTTAAGGCCACTTAATCCTTTTAAAATGTGATTTGATAGCAAAATAGTGAGCAAGTTCGTTCCACAGGGAATGAAGTGTTAATTAGATAAATTGACTAATCTTAGAGCAATAAAATAAATCATATTGTTTGATAGATGTGTGGTTTCTAAAACCACAAATGCTAACTACTCAAATGAAAATACACAAAATATGTTATGAAAAATAGAATACTCAACACCTTGATAAGAATTGTGATAGAAATCAATTAATGAGATAGCTAGAGAATAGATCGATTAACAATTGAATGTGGGTAAGCTAACTAGCATCATTAATGTACCAATCTCATTATGTTAACCACTTAGAGGCTTAGATTAGTGGGGTTGATATACCCACCACTAATCTATCCTATCCAATGGGTTCTTAATCACACAAGGATTGTCAATCAATATGTGAATATATAACAAATTACTCCACTCAAGATAGCAATCAACAAGTGATATACAAGTCAATTATAATGAATGGAATCTAATTAATTTGAATGAATAGAACACATAAGAGATTCATTACAAGCTAAGCTAAACCCACAACCAATTGATCCTCAAATCTATCCCCTAGATTAGGGGTTTAGTTACACATATTTGCAATAAATGAAAAGAAGTAAATGATAAGGAAATAACCCTTGGGTCACCTTCTTTAAGCTTGATCCTTCTTCTCCTCTATGCTCCTAGATGCAAGGGATTGAGGTTGAGGAAATGTCTTGGAATGTGGGTGTTTTGGTGGAAAGTTACTAAGGATTTTGGTGGAGAAATGGTGGGATGAGGAATGATGTAGTGAAGTAATCAAGGTTTTGTGTTGAGGGTTGGATGGATTAGATGAGTTCAAGGAGAGAAATGGAGGATGATGAATAATGTTCCATGGATGATGATCTAGATCTGAAATGAGTGTTCTCTGAATTTTTATCTCTGATTTTCGATGCCTTGAAGATGGAGAGACGCTTCATATATATACTCACTCATGGACATGTACTGGTAACTGCTTGATTCGCTGATGTGGAGCCTTGGTCGCTATTTGGTCGCTATGGCAACCCTGGAGCGTAAAACGGTTAGATGAAAAGGTCGCTTCGAAAACCATCTTTCTCGCTATTTGTCAAGTGGCGACCATGACCATTATGTGTAGAGGTCGCCACTTGTAACCTCTAGGTCGCCATGGCGACCATAAGTGGCGACCCTGGAAAAGTGAGGAGGTCGCCATTTGCACCATCAAGGTCGCCATGGTGACCCTAAGTGGCGACCATGCCTTGAGTGCACTAGGTCGCCACTTGCAAGGGAGGTCGCCATGGCGACCCCAAGTGGCGACCCCACCTGATTGTTTTTGTGACTTTCTGTCGCCATGGCGCTCAAGTGGCGACCAAGTGGCGACCTTCTGATGCCTTTGGAGAATCCTCTATCGCCATGGCGCTCATGTAGTGACCTCTTATGTCCAAGTGGCAAAAATGCCCTGTTTCTTCCCATTTGTGAGACATTTTCACACAAGTCCTCCACCTTCATCTCAATTGCTTCTGAAACCTATTAAAACCCGAAACACTCAATTTAACAACATTAAACACGGGGAAATGCCCGAGAATCAAGCAAAAAGGATCGGAAATGAGGGCCAAAATCATACCAATTTTGGCTTGATCAGATTGCCAAGATCGAGTGGATTGGTTCGTTGGTGGCCTAGCGTTTGCAGGACTTGACATAAACATAGAGCACTGCTTGGCCGTGTGTCCTTGCTCACTGCATAATTGACAAAAACTACGATACGAGCGAGGTTTATTAGATGAATTTGGATAATATCTGTTGTTATGATTCTGACCGGAATTGACAACCTGTTTAGCAAAATTGTGGGATTGATTTTGAGCTTGTGTGTTGTTGGAGTTGTAGTACCGTCGATTTGAGGTGTTGGTATAACTGCCGATTGAGGGCCTAGAGGCATAATTGGCAGTGATTGGTAGTTTTTGGTGGTTGGCAGCCTCTTGTTTCAGTATCGCCTCACAATTGATGAGTTTTTCATGAAGTTCTTCAAAGGTTATTGCAGTGTCACGGGCACGAACAGTTGAGGAGATATCTTTGAACTCATCACCCAGTCCATTCAAAATTTTTACGGTAAGATCTTCGGAGTTTTCCGGTGCATCAAGCATGGCTAATTCATCGGTAATACACTTAATATGTTGCATGTGTTCTGTAATGGTCTGAGTTCCTTTTGTAACATTGGTGAGAACACTTTTGAGATGCATGATGTGGCCTCTAGAGGGCTTTGCATATGTGTTGGCAAGCGTAGTCCAGGCATCACGAGCGGTTTGAGCGGAAGCAATGAAGGGGATGATAGATGGAGAGATGGATCCAAGAATTGCATTCAAGAGCAATTGATCTTGTCTAGTTTATAGGTGATGTGCGCCGGATTGGCTGTAGTAACATCTCCGGTTGTAATTGTTGTTGGTGGACATGGTTTTTGACCATCAACGAATCCCATAAGATTGAACCCAATAAGAAGAGTGTGGAATTGTAGTTTCCATGATCGATAATTTGTAGCTGTCAGCTTTAGAGGGACTTGAGCAGCCACATTAATGGATATTATTGTGTTTGAAGAGGTGGTGATGATATGGGAAGTAGAGGACGATGAGATGATGGTGGTGTTGGACTCGGTTGAGCCGGTGGTGTTGTTGAGTTCGTTTGAGGTGGTGGTGGACATGGTTGAATTAATTGGATCAGATGACTCGTTTGAGTTTGGGATTGGCTCTGATACCATATACAGAAGTGATAATAATCTCTGTTATTATTGATCAAGGTATATTGATGTATTTATACAAGATAAGAGGACTTCGTGTCCTTGGAGAATAGAAAGACTTAGTAGTTAAACTAACAACTGAATACAAATACAAGTTAAACTAATATAGCTAAGCTAGAAGATAAATACAAACATAATCAAACTGAATTATCCTTAATATCTACAAGAGTAACAATTTTTTATTTTTTATTTTCATATTTCGATTTTTTTTATAAATAAAAAAAAAACAAGGTACTTTTTTTTTACATACATATGGTTCATAAAAATCAAGCTTATTAGTAAGTTTTGTTTTTTTTTTTTTTTTCTTAACTGTTAGTCTTGCTTGAGAAAGAATGGAGATAGAAAATTAGAGATATTTATTGAGAATAGAGAGTTTAATATGGTAATTAAATATTTAGGAAAAAGTATTTAATATGTAATAATTAATCTAATGATTTAGGAGAGATAATTTCTTTTTTTTTAATAATTTAATTCAAAAAAGATAAAAAGGATAATCTTGTAACAAAATGAAGTGTCTTTATAATTTTTTAAAATTTAAATTTTGAGAATGAAGTGTTTTTAGAAAAGCAGTGTAAAAAGAAAAAAATGGATTGTCAAAAGAAGCTCTCTATTTGAACCCTATTTTGGATAGCCTAGCATTACAGCATTACTCTTAAAATTAATAGTATTAAATTAGAAATGTTTTTATTTTTTAATTTAAAAAGTTACGAAAATGATTTTGTTATAAATATTCAAATTGGTTTATTTTTATGTAAACTCGTTTTTGTTGGAAGATATCAATTAAATGCATCTCACTAAACTATTTTCATATTTTATTCTAAAAAAATAAATTTTATTCAGATTGGTTATCAATCGACAATCTAACTAGTTGACATCTTTCAAAATAATTTAAGTAAATGTTTGATCGAAGAAACAAATCCATGTTATTATAAAGGACTAATTACACAAACATCCCTTGACAATAGACCTAATTATATATATATGGAGCTTTTACTCATAATTACACGAATATCCTCTATCATCAGTTGACTTCTGTCAACTCTAACCATTGACCACAATTTCAGCCGAAAATGACTAAAATACTCTTATTTACTTATTTTATCTTTTATTTAATATTTGAAATTTGATATTTAATTTAAAAACTTTAATAATAATAATAATAATAAACTATTTATGGTACTGTTTTCCTCCCCATTTTCTTTTTCTATCATCTTCAATTCTTCATTATCAAATTTGCAAATTTCATTCATCTTTCAAAATAGATAAAATAATAAGTTAATAACTATCTTCATCACCCAAAATCCCGCATATCTTCATGAGACAATCATCAAGGCCACAAATAAAAGATTTATCATCAGACAAGTTAAAAAACTTTTAAACAAACAAAGAACACAAAGTTAATCATCTACTAAACATTTGTTATTCTTACATTTTCTCACTCCAAACACACAATCCAAATTTCTTCAAACCAAATTCCATAACAAAAATCTACAAATCAATTCCACAAACACAACTCAATTCCACAAAAGAACCCAAATTAATTGCAATAATCCGTATATTCTCCTTCAATTAAAACCACATAAATTTCAAAAGTAAAAAAAAAAAAAAAAAAATACCCAGAAATTCAATCTAGAAAAATGGAGCAACTTTGTTCCAATATTCCCACCTGTGCTCCATCGCCTCCATCATCTTCCCATCCGCTACTATCATCTGAGGGCTCTTGGCATTCTGCTCATTGTATGGTGTTCCATCTTCACGTGAGGAGTTGAACCCCATCTCCATTTGTCTCACTAAGACGAAGTGACGCTCTGGGAGATGGAGCACAATCTCCATTTAAGATAAAGAGGGAGCACCCAAGAGAGAGTTTGACCAGATCTTAGTTTCAAGATCTAATATATATATATATTTAAATATTTTTTATTCTATTTATTGTTTAAATATTATATACTTATTTTTCATGCATTAAAAATATTATTTGATATTATTTCAATCTAACATGTATTAGAATGACCATTTTACCCTTCCTCTATTAAGTGCTAAGGGCAATCCATTAACGGTAGGGGATATTCGTGTAATTTTGAACAAAAGTTCCATATACGTGCATTTAGACCTAATGTCAAGGGACGTTTGTGCAATTAGTCCTATTATAAACAATAAATGTATTTATTTATTTTGTCCTTATCCGTACGATACAAAAACCAGATGAAATTCACTCGAAGCTCTTATAATTGCAACATTTAAGACTTTATGATTATGGCTCATGAGAGTGAAAATTTTACACAAGCTATAGGGAAATGTTAATTGATAATAAGTGTCCACCATCCTTTTTTTTTTTTGACATTATCTATTTATTCGTATAGACGACTGTACTAAACTCGCTTTGCTAATTCTAATTGGAATCAACAAATTGGATTCCTTGATTAACATATATAATCAAGGGTTTCATATTTCTCTAACTAGAACAAATAATAGTTGATTATTATTGCAAATGATAATCAATTAAAAACGAATTAAGGAATTAAATAGTGATAATAAAAAATTTCACATTAGATATTGCAAAAGAAACCCTAGAAAGGTGAAGCCACGACCAAGAGTGGCAATGCCAACGCAAGTACAGAAACAAAGTCATGGACAAGAGATTAAGGGCGTGTCTTGTATGTGTTTTTCATTCGTTGTTTTTTGAAAATAAAAATGAAAATGAAAACGGTGTTTTTGGTTTTGGTTTCGAATTTTGAAAACGAGTCTAGTAGCATATACTGAAAGCTGTATTTTAAAAATGAACATCCGGTAGGTTAACCAAAAATATTAAAAATTGAAATATCATTTTTGTATTTTGTTTAATATTATAAAAATTATAAAACAAGTTGGTTAAATAATTAATCAATATAATTTTTTTATTGTAATTTATAAATTTGAAAGAAAAAAAAAAGTGGCTCAATAACAAATCACAAATAATAATCAATTAATCAAACATTCAAAACAAAACTCATTAAAAAAATATTCATTTTTACAGTATTAAATTTAAATAACAATAAAAAGTAATAAAATAATAAAATAATAAAAATAATAATAATAATAAAAAGACAACTCGGATGCCCTTTACTTGTATCTGGCAAAATTGATTTTTTGTCCATGATAATCAAGTTATAGGAGTTGCTAATTAGTTGTAGTGCAAATGTAATGCAATATTGATTTGCTTTTAAAAATGAGTTTGAAAATTGCATATATATATATATATGTAAAAGATGACATCCAACATTGGAGGAAGAAGACAGCCAGATCAGCTGAAGAACAAGAAGAAGAAGAGCAAATTGGCAGTGAAAAAGAGTAGAATGGTAGTGAATAAGAAGAGCAGCTTAGTGGGCCTCTGGCATTGGAGCTAGATTGGTGTCACCAGAGAAGAAGAAGAAGAAGAAGAAGAATGACGGTAACATGCCAAAGAAGAAGAAGAAAAAAGTAAAATTAAAAAAAAAGTGAAAAACGGAATGAAAAATATGGAAAACATCTAAAAGTTGTTTTTCTAAATTTTCACTTTTTTTTTTTTTTTTTTAAAAAAAATAAAATGAAAAAGGGTTAATGAACGTGAATTCGAAAACGTTTTCGGAAAATAAAAAACGAAAACGAGCTAAAAAACAGTCGTAGGACAGGCCTTAAGGGTGCGTTTGGATTCATTTATAAAACTGTTTTGTTCTTAAAAACAAAAAACAACTTTAAAGTTGTTTGGCCAAGTGTTTTTTTTTTTCTTTGACAATATCGCTATTAATTAGGGACCAGATATTTTTTGGAAAACTTTTGCTATTGGTAGGATTCAAGTCGCTACCATGAGAGTCATTTGTTAAAGCCCCAAACTCGTTCATCTACTAGCTGAGCTACGCCCCAATTGACAAATCTTAATGTGTTCAAACTATGTATTAAGAATATATAATTATTTGCAACAATGTTATGTATCTTAAATAATAAAAATTAGTGGAGTAGACCAGGTGAGGTTGGGGCATCTGAAATCGCTAGGTATGGATGGTCTTCCTGCTTTATTCTATCAGAAGTTTTGGCCCACGATTGGGGAGTATGTGATGAAGGTATGTTTACACTACTTGAATGAGGGATTGCTGTTGGATACCAAGAATAGTACACTGATCGCCTTAATTCCAAAAGTTACAGATGCCATGTGTATGCAAGGCTTTAAGTCGATAAGTCTTTGTAATGTGATACACAAAATCATTGCAAAAACTATAGCAAATAGGTTTTGAAAGGCCCTTGGGGAAGTGATTTTAGAGACTCAAAGCGCATTTATTCTTGGGCGTTAGATTGTAGATAACACCATTGTTGGCATTGAGTGTATACATGCTTTAAAGAGTAAAAAGAAAAATGAAGGTTCGATGGCTATCAAGCTAGACATGTCGAAGGCGTATGATAGGGTGGAATGAGGTTTCATCTATCAGGTGATAAGGAAGCTTGGTTTCTTTAGAGGTTGGATTGATCGGATCATGAGACATGTTAGTTCAGCCTCATATTCGTTCGTGGTTAATGGGGAGATTTGTGGGATTATAAAATTGAAAAGGGGACTTAGGTAGGGGGACCCCTTATCCCATTACCTGTTTCTGATCTCTGTTGAGGGGTTGTCTTCCCTTATTTCGAAAGCCTATGAAGCTAATGTTATAACAAGTTTCAAGAGTGGTAGGTTTTGTCCAACCGTCATGTATCTATTCTTTGCAAACGATAGTATGTAGTTCTCAAAAGCTGATTTTGCTAATTGTGTGGCAATTCGAGATGTGCTTGATAGTTATGTGAAAGCGTCTGGGCAAGTTGTAAACTTTGGTAAATCTGCTATATGTGTAATTTCTTATGTGGATGATATGGAAACTAAGAGGTCTTCGGCAATCTTGGGTGTTCGAGTGATGGAATGCCATAACAGGTACCTTGGGCTACCATGCTTCATTGGTAAAAATAAAAGAATTTTATTCACGGACATTTTGGATAACATTTTAGAGAGAATTAAGGGATTGAAGGGGAAGTTGTTATCTTCTTGGGGGGGGGGGGGGGGGGGGGTGGAAGAAATTCTGGTCAAAGCAGTAATCCAGTTGGTTCTGACTTATGCTATGAATTTGTTTAGGCTTCTGCATGGTATTATTAAGGAAGTGGAAAAGATGTGTGCCAGATTTTGGTGGGGTGGTAGCCAAGAGATTAGGAAAACTCATTGGGGTGGTTGGAACCGCCTATGTAAACCGAAGAGATTTAGGGGTTTAGGGTTCAAGGATCTTGCAATTTTTAATAAGGCAATGTTAGCGGATTTTAAGAAATCCTAAATCGCTAGTAGTGAGAATCTTGAAGGGGAATTACTATGGAAGAACTGATTTTCTGCATGCAAGTGTTCAGAATTCGAATTCTTTCCTTTGGAATAGTCTAATTTGGGGTAGAGAATTGTTGGAAAAAGGTATGTGTTGGAGGGTGGGAGATGGTGCATCAATTTCAATTTATAAGGATTGATGGATTCCTAGGCTCTTTACATTTAAGACGATTTCTACACCGATTATATGAGAATTTATGATAGTTCGAAACCTAAATAGCCTATCTGGTTGCTGGAATTCAGAGCTTATTAAAGCAAGTTCCATAGAGGCAGATGAATATGCGATTTTAAGTCTTCCTCTAACTGCGACAACGACTCCAAATTCAATTGCATGGCCTTTTGATCAAAGTGATGAGTTTACTATTCGCAGTGGGTAAAGAGTGAGCTGTGATGTGCTGGATTCTCCTTCTACCTCTAGTTTGAATGGTGCAGTTTCATTGTGGAAGTTCTTATAGAGGATCGACATTCCTTTAAAAGTAAAGTTGTTTGTTTGGAGAGCCTGCAATAACTGGATCCCAACTATGGTCAACTTGGAAGGGCGTGGTTTGAGAGTGTCAACTAGGTGCCCAGTGTGTGATTATGGGCATGAAACTACATGGCATGCCTTGTGGGGCTGCAAGAAGCTTAAACCAGTTAGAGATTCTATGTTGATGGCGCAACATGTTGGTAGTGGTAAGAATATTCAGTTCTATGATTTCATGCAAGTTTGTTTTAATGTTGTGAGAATGGAGGATATGGCTATGGTTTTTATGGTAATGTGGCGGAACTGGTTTCGTTGTAATCGGCTTGTTCATGGGATGCCAGATTTGGATTTATGTAATGTGGTGGCTTGATCAAAAGCTTTTGTGACAGACTATTGGAAGGCAAATGTGGTGGTCAGTCAGATGAAGACTCATGTAACCAATGATAATGTGGTATGGCAGCCACCATTCACAGGGAGATATAAATTAAATACAAATGCAACAAGTGATTCAGATGGAAAATTTGTGGGGTTTGGGGTTGTTATTCGTGAAGCGGAGAGGATGGTGATTGTGACAAGTTCCTAATGTACTATGGCAACCTACCATCCCTATGTGGCTGAGACCATTGCATTGTATCGGGGCCTCCTTCTGGCTAGTGACATTGGGGTGTTTTGTGTGGAAGTTGAGTCTGATGCTGCAAGTGTTGTCAATTGGGTGGTTGATTGATGTAGAACAGATGGCAAAGTCCTTCATGGCTTTGATAGACTGACAGAAATTCAAGCATAAATGAATTCTGGCGTTGGAGTCAGAATGGTGTGAAACTTTCACGGTTGAAGCGAAATGACGATTAATTATTAAATCAAAGCCTTTGGCGGTGAGGCACAACCTTTTTCGGTCAAATTCCATCGTTTAAGCCCCGTAATTGTTGTTTTTACTATTTTAGGAAACTTTTGTTTTGGTAATAAGTTGAGTTTTAAAAGTGAACATGGGGTAGAGGCCTTGTGGGTAGCAGTAGAGGAGCAACGATAACAAGTGAGGGAGATTCATGAACTGCTTGTCGGGTTGAACCTCAATGCTAACAACAGGCAACCAGTTGATAGAGCGCATGTAGAAGGGTTTGCCCGAGGCCAACCTGTTAACAGAAGATGTCTTCCTCCTCATCGTTAACCTGATAACGAGGATGAGTCGAAAAACGAAGGTGATAAGGGATATGGTGTATTTCAATCGGTGAGACAATAAAGAGAGCATGACGATTGCCGGACGAAGGCAGATATTCCAATCTTTAATGGAAATCTGCGTATAAAAGATTTCCTTGATTGGGTAATAGAGCTTCGCTGTAATTGTTGTACATAATATTCATTGAGAGGACACGTCACCAGACAACGTGGATCAATCTTGTCATGTAAGCAGAGAGTCAAAAGTATCAGTCAAAAGACATGTAAGCCTCCCATGAGGACAGGCTATATGGCACTAGCACGACATTAATGAAGAAAAAGACAAGGCTAGCAACGCCGAGTAAAATCGAGTAAGCTGAGCGGAAGACCATGTTCACTCGGCTCTACTCGGCATAAACATGAACGATCACATTAAGCGTCTCTCCACCATATACAAATTATACAGCCATGACAATCAATTATGGGTCAACTACTACGTGACCACCAGGAGTCCAACAAGGAAACAAACAGATCTTCTCTTCTAAATAATAGGCAATTAGAGTCTAAGGCAGATTCGGAATTAATAACATTAAATATGTGATAGGAAAAGAGCCCTAAAACTAACTCTGTATTCCTTTACTTGTACGCCACAGCTCAAAACCCTAGCAGTTCAAAACCCTAGTGGCACCACATATAAATACACCTGCAAAACACAATAACCGTGGGTGAAAATCTTAGCAAGAGAGAGAGAAACCAGAGTGTGTGTTATTTAACAAAATAGTGGATTTGACTCAGTTGCTAAGGCAACAACCCATAGACGTTTCTCTGATCACCGGAGTTTTACCATGTATCTTGTCCTTATTATTATTTACTTTCGTTGCGTTCTTTATTGCATGTTATATTTGTAAATTTTTACTAACTTAAATCGTTGATTGGTTGACCGTCGAGAAATCACCGTCAACAATTGGCGCTAGAAGAAGGGGGAGCTACATGATTAAACTCTACGATCTCTTACGAAACAATGGCTGGAGAATGAGATGGCAACAATTCCAGATACAGTCAAGAATTACCAGACGGCACGGTGGGAGACACCACTCTCAACGTCATGGAGGCCTCTCTAACAATTGAGAATTAATCAACACCCGTGGCTGGCATTTAGCAGTTCCTTCCCACCAGTGAGGAAATTGCCAATGATTTTGGGAGTCTCTGCAACAACTTATGTCTGATGCGGCCAAATAGAGAGTTATCCTTTCCACCACAGAAGGCTTAACTTCGTCGGACCACCAGCAGCAAGGTAGGTTGCACTCCATAATAGTTGGCCCAACACCGGATGCACCACTAAAGATGGGACGAGAACCATCAGACCAATCGGAGACTTTGTTGGAAAGACAGGCCCGAGCCAATAGAGAATCCAAGGGGGATGAGCGCCCCCATAGGGAGCACGATTTTGATCAAGCAGAGCAAGACCAAAATCAACCTGGAAAGCGTACCCGTAGGAGAGATCGGTCATCATTATCAGGAGAAAGTTATCGGCATCATCGCCAAAAACATCAAAAGGGAACAATCCGGCTGCACGGTTTAGACCGTGAAACCCGAAAACTAGATGTTGAGGAACAAAGATCGGGATTAACCATCAATCAAAACTGCAATCCTAGTGGAGAGCCAGAAGGCGACACAAAGTTTGACCTGAGAAGTGGAGAAAAACCGGTGGCAGATGGATGCCCTAGTTAGGCGTTACAAACACAATGAGCTGTCAAACGATGAATCAGGCAGCCATTTCACCAATGTCGTCCTCTGGATGCCATTCCTGGAAAGATTTAGGATGCCACATGTGAAGCAATTCAAGAAAGACACGAAACCGAAAGAGCACGTTAGGAGATATAGAAGCGTCATGGCCTAGTACATTCACAAGACGCCTTGCTATGTCTCAACTTCTTACAGACACTTAGGGATTTAAGTTCTCGATGGTTCGGGAGACTACTAGTAGCAAGCATAAGTAGCTTTAGTGAGTTAAGCAAGGAGTTCTCAAGGCAATTCTTCAGGAATGTACATAGAAAGAAGTCGGTGGCTCACCTGTCCCAACCCAAACAAGGAAAAGACAAGTCACTCAATAAGTACCTAGAAAGATTCGGTCAAGAAATGTCAAAAATCAGAAGCGCAAATGACGAAGCCATCATCGTGGCGATCATTAATAACTTACAGAACGGTTAGCTATCTTTCGATCTGAGGAGAGCCCGCCTAACCAGTTGTGCAGATATGATGGACATGGCTAGGAGGTACGCGCTAGCCGAGGAAGAAGAGATCACCACGGGCTGGTAATTTGTACATGGCGAACGGCCAAATGGACCCAAAGCCAAGGATAATGTGTCCAAACTCAGAACACTCAGAACCATAAGGGCTCGTTTGGTACGCTGTATTGTACTGTATTGGATTGTATTGGACTGTATTGAATTGGATTGTATTGTATTGGACTGTATTATTCTTATACAATCATGTGTTTGGTGATATTTTGCATTAGATTGTATTATGCTATATTAACTAATACAACCTTCTATTCTGTATTAGATAATACAATATCCATCGTATTAGACCAATTAAAATGTATTAGCTAATACAATACAGTAAACAGTGCAAAATAAACCAAACATTGTATTGTAGTGTATTATTCTAATACATTTTAAACTCCTAATACAATACAATGCGGCGCACCAAACGAGCCATAAATGAGATAAACAGAATAACAAAGGTTGGGACGGTCAGGATGGTCGCCATAATTATGACCAAAAGATCGATCAAGCATATAAGAGGTTTTAGGGGAAGTTCACAAACTATACCCCGTTGAAGAAAAATTAGGAGGACGTACTTGCAATCTTAGAAGAAAAGAACATGTCAAAAGAACCCCCTAGGCAGTCACATTTCGCTCAGAGAAATACTACGAAATACTGTCATTTTCATAAGGAGAATGGGAATGAAACCTTAAAATGCTTCCAACTCAAGGACCACATCGAGACCCTCATCTGAGAGGGACACTTGAAAGACATCATCTTAAAGAAGATCGAGAAAACAAACGAAAATTGAGATAACTAGTAAGAGAACTGGGGAAAAAAGCTGAGCCCAAAGAAAACTGAAGATGAGAGAGTAATAAACACCATCTTCGGTGGACTAGCAATTGGTAAAAGCAACAGAGAAAGGACACAGGAAATCCAGAAAGCGATGGAAGCTAGAAGGGACCTCGATGTAAATTCTATCGAGCTTGACCCAAAGAGAATTAAGGAAGGCTAAGACCCAATAATATTCACTGAAGCCGACTCACACGGTATAGATGTTAGGCCAAATGATGCACTAGTCATAAGTGCTCGAATCGGTCAATAGAGAGGTTCACCAAATTCTGATCGATAATGGAAGCTTGGCTGACATTCTGAGTGTAGAAGTATATAACCAGCTAAAACTAGACAGGAAAGACTTGCAGCCCTTTAATACCCCATTTTGAGGATTTCACGAATTAGAGGTAAGATCTCTAGGCACAGTCAAACTACCGGTTAAGATTGGAAAGGCCCCTTGCCATAAGATAGTATTGCTTGACTTTATGGTTGTAGACACAGAATTAACCGTACAATGCACAACTGGGCCGACCATTCCTTAACAAAGCCAAAGCAGTAATAGCCATCTATGCCCTAATGATGAAGTTCCCAACAAAATATGGGGTAGGTGTGGTCAAATGGTCACAAGAGATGGCTCGAAGAGCAAATCTTTCGGTCTACAAGGACAAAGAAGATAAGGAAGGTCACCAAGTATGTGCGATTCTGTCATCCGAGCATAACACGGAGGGATCAAAAGATCAAGCAAAAATACCTATAGGATTTGAGCTTGACCCATGAGTCGAGCCCGAAGCTAAAAAAGATGAGTCAGTAGAATATGTGATCCTAGATAGTAGTGAGCCGACAAAAGTAGTCAAGTTGGGTGCAAACTTGCATGAAAACATTAAAACTGACTTAACTTGCTTGCTAAAGGAGTATAAGGATGTGTTCACCTGGAGTCATGAAGATATGTCTGGGATTAACACAAAGGTGATATCACAATACTTGGCCGTCGACCTAGAATTTCAACCATTAGTACAAAAAAGGTGTTGTTCAACCTAGAAAAGAGCGCAGCAAGTGGAGAAATTACTCACCTCAAGATCAATAAAAGAAAATAAGTACCCATAGTGTGTAGTCAATGTGGTACTAGTCAAGAATAAGAATATCAATGGAGAATATGCGTGGACTTCACAGATTTAAACAAAGCATGCACGAAGGATAGTTTTCCCCCATCGAGAATAGACCAATTGGTGGACAGGCCATGAGCTACTCAGTTTTATTGATGCTTACTCGGGATACAATCGAATCTGGATGAATAAGGTAGATGAAGAAATAACGGCGTTTACCACAGACCAAGGCCTATATTGTTACATGGTAATGTCATTTGGCTTGAAGAACGCTGAAGCAACATATCAAAAGTTAGTAAACAGGATAATTGCTTGGCAAATCGGAAGAAATATGGAAGTCTACGTGGATGACAAGCTAATTACAACTGTCATGGCAGAAAAACATACGTCGGACCTGAGAAAAACCTTCAACGTCCTAAGGAAATATAAGATGAAGCTTAACCCGAACAAGTGTGTGTTCGGCGTACCATATAAGAGGTTCTTAGGCTTCTAAGTCCACCAAAGAGGAATCGAAGTAAACCCTGACAAAATCAAGGCTCTTGCAGACATGGTCTCACCAAAGACATTGAAAAAAGTACAAAGGCTAACAAGATGTCTCGCTTCGCTTAATCGATTCATATCCAAATCAACGGACAAATGCGCTCTGTTCTTCAAAGCAATAAAGAAAGGGAAAAGGCTCGAGTGGAGTGAAGAATGTGAATAAGCCTTCCAGAAACTGAAAGAATACTTGGGACAAGCACCAATCCTCTCAAAACCAATAATCGAGGAAACCCTGCATTTGTACTTATCCCTCAAGGAACTAGCAACCAGTTCTATTCTGATTCGGCTTGAGGAAGGAGTACAAAAACTCGTGTATTATACAAGTAAAGCTTTGCTGCCAACCGAAACAAGATATTCACCAGTAGAGAAAATGGCCCTCGCATTGGTCATGGCAGTGAGGAAGCTAAGGTTGTATTTTCAGGCGCACACAATAGAAGTAAACACCGACTGCCCACTCAAACAGATCCGACAAAAACCAAAATTATTAGGACGATTGACTAAATGGGTCGTAGAGCTGAGCGAGTTCTATATCAAGTACACTCCAAAAGTAGCACCCAAAGGACAAGCAGTGGTAGACTTTATGGCCAAATTTACCGAACCAGACATTGAGGTAAGGAGAATGATAGAGGGAAAAGCAAGAAAATTATTTCCAATGGAAGTTACATGTTGACAGATCGTCAAACACCCATGACAGTGGGGCAGGGATAGTGATATCAACCCCAAAAGGAGATGATGTAGAATGTACCATGAGGTTCTACTTCAAAGCAACCAATAATCAGGCCAAGTATGAAGCTTTGTTGGCCAGTATAAAGGTCTGCATAGCTTTAGGAGCGGATGAGATAGAAATTTTCAGTGACTCACAAGTTGTGGTCAATCATAGCTTGGACGAATACCAGCGAGAGATGAGTGCATGATAGTCTATCTAGACATAGCAAAGAGGTTGCTCAGGCTTTTCAAAGAATACAAGATCACTTAGAACCCGTGAGAAGAAAATGAGAAGACAGATGCTTTGTCCAAACTAGCTTCAGCAACAACCTGCATTAGATCCAAAACAATACCAGTCACCAGACTGAGCACAGAGGAACTAGAAGAACTCATAACAATGAAAATCCGACCACACCCAAGCAACTGGACCACTCAATTCAGGAGATACTTAGAGGAAGATATTCTACCAGAGGATACTCTGAAAGCAAAGTGCATTTGGTATAGATCGACCCGATACATGATCATCGATGGAGAACCATACAAAAAAGAATTTTCAAAAGCATTGCAAAGGTGTGTTGCGGATGAAGAAGCTGAACAGATCATAAAAGATGTCCATAATGGTGTATGTGAAAACCACACAGGGGGTAAGAGTCTAGCACACAAGATACTCAAACAAGGGTTTTATTGGCCGACCCTGTTCGCTGTAGCTCAACGATTCGTGGAAAGTTGTGAAACTTGCCAGAAGATCACCAATGACATTCAGTAACCACCAGAGCTACTCAAAAGCCTCACATCACCCTGACCATTCACCATGTGGGGCCTCGATCTTATACGGTCAATGCTTACATGAATAAAATGAGGAGCAAAGCACGCCATTGTAGCAGTGGATTACTTCACCAAGTGGGTAGGGGCAGAAGCACTCGTGCATATCACCGAGGCAAACACCACTAACTTTGTCAAAAAGAACATACTTTACAGGTTCAGGATCCCAATTACCATCATAACCAACAATAGCACCCAATTTGACAAGAAGAAATTCATGGAGAAGTGTAGAGAACACAAGATCTCAAACTACTATGCCTCGTCCGCTCATCCTCAAACCAATGGTCAGATAGAGGTAGTGAACAAAGTAATCAAGCACACCCTGAAGGCAAAGCTGGACATAAAAAAAGGAAACTGGACAGACAAGCTCCATGAAGTGCTATGGGCATACCAAATGACCGCAAGGACCTCTATGGGAGAAACACTCTTTTCCCTGACATATGGGACTGAGGCCGTCATCCTGGTAGAAACAGCTTTTACCTTTCCAAGAGTTCGCCTATATGACCCAGATCACAACGTCAACATGCTGCTACAAAATTTGGATGAACTAGAAGAGGCCAAAGACAAATCCCAAATAAGAAACACGGCGTACCAGTAAAGAGCAGCAAGGTACTACAACTCCCATGTCCGTGTACGAAAGTTCCAATTCGGAGACCTGATACTAATGAGGGTATCCCCAAACACCAAGGATAGGGCAGTAAGGTCTCTCACTGACAAATGGGAAGGACCGTACATTATAGACAATATAGCAGGGCATGTGGCCTATATAATGGCCCAACCATGAGGTGGTGTAGTACCCCGACCATGCAATACACAGTACTTGAAGACTTTCTATCCCTAGGGGGTTCCTACCTTTATTTCTTGATATTTTTAGTGTTTTATATCTCTTAGCTCTTTTAGACATCTGGTTTTTAATAAATGTAACAATTCACTGAAATTCACATGTTCAGTCCAGTTGTGCGGAAATCTTCCCCAGGAAAGATCAGCTGATGTCTTAACGAAATAAATAGTCTTAAAGAGAGATAGAAAAAATTAGTATTAAGGTAGACCCAGAAAAGTCTCATAAGAATAAGAACTCGAGCTCCATGAAATCGCAAAGAGCGAGTGGATAGTGTCCGAAAGGCGGAGAAGCTAAAAAAGCATGCCAGCCTAGTTGAGTCAATGCAAACGCATCACCCAGTGAGAAGGCACGCCTGAGGCACCAGAATACCTGGAAAGATGCTTAGGGCGTCACCATAAAAGTCTGGTGAGAAGTGCAGTTGTGTTGGCCGGTATACACTACCCTAGCGGTTCAATAAACCCCTATAACAGATAAAACCTAGAAACGTCCTAGGTGACTTGTATAAGGACCCAAGTGTATGGTCGGTGTGAGCCTTGATGTAACACTTGGGTGAAAAGAAGAGTGCGAAATACCAAACTACCAATTAATAAAATACTCGACTTAAGTTATGGTGTGATCGTATTCAAACGAAAGCTCTAACTGCCAATTAATAAGATACTCGGCTTTGTTGGGTCACGCTCAGTCCAAACGAAAAAGATCATGCTAGTTGAATAATATACTCGGCACAGTCCACTCGGATTGAAAGAATATATCATATAAATGAAAAATATATCATACGTGCCTAGAATAAATAAAGGTTTGGTAATGATTCATGTTGCTTTTATTTAAGTCTATTTGAATGTACAGGCACGGCGCTCGGGACGGTTATTTAGAAAATATCAACACAAACATTCATAGAGAAAGGTATTGTGATATTAAATAGGTATTGTAATATTAAAAATTGTATTAATATTAAACAATGTATATGTACATATGCCTGAGAAGGCTCAGCCGAGCTACATTAAAAAATTAGTCAAGGGAACTAAGACGATGCTGGGGGTTGAGAGCTACTACTACCAATACTCAGATCAAACACCATTTCGTATTCACTTAGCAGGCTTTCATCGGAGGGCCATACTATCTCGTCCACCTCATTGTCCATCTAGGGGCTGTAATCTTTCCTAACTACTAGTCTAACGTTATGCTCCTCACCATTTATCCTAGCTTTCTAGCATGCAAGAAAGGTAGAGAAAGCGTTTTCAATAGGAACTTCTAGGTGTATAGGGTGAGGCACTTTGCCCTTGCTACGATAGTATGCTCGCCACTCCCTCATTTGGATCTGAAGGGCCTTCAGGGACCTGTCCACACGCTTCTTGATTGATAAACTCTAGTTAGTTCTAGCCTAATCAGTCACCTTATTTTTCACCTTGAAGAACTCTCCGGTCGAAACCATCCCGTGGTGAAATTCTCTGAGAAGCAGGGCATCATTGGCTAGTGACCTCTTAAAATGATCGACTCCTTGGATTTCTAGTTCCAGCCTAGCCTCTTTTGACAGCGACTCAAAGGTTAGGGTCTAGCACTCAAAATTTTCAATCCTATGCTCATAGAACGACTTAGCCTCTTCCGCTCTTTGCTCGGCATGAAGCATCGATTCCTAGGATGAGGACAACAGATCCTTAAGAGTTTTGGCCTCTTCAGTAGCTAAGGAATCCCTTTGTTCAGCCTTCATCCGACTTGCCATGCACCGGTCCACAAACTCCTGATGCGATCTGATTTATTCCTGATAAGCCCTCTCAACCTGAGCTCGGTGGTCCTCACTTTCCTTCAGTTGTGCTTCCAGGCATCTTATCTTATCTACCTAGGCATGACTCGCCTGGTAAGCCTCTGCCATCTCAACAATCATCTACACAACAAGACAGTGAAATGAAGGAAAGGGAAAAAAAATCATAAACAATAAAGAAAAGCGAGGACAAAAGAGCTCTCATAAGAGACTGTTAAAAAAGTTCTAAAGCCTATCCGGCGATATACCAGTTCTAAAAAGGCCCCAGTGGTCATCACCAATATAGGCGTAACCCGAGGACATAGCCCTCAACATGACCTGAAGAGTGGGTTCCCCATATTGGACAGTAGTGCCGGAACTACTTACATTTACGTCAGGCATAAAGGGGTGGATCCTTGACATTTAAATTAGTTTTCGAGTCCACCCTGGGGGTTGACCGGTAAGATCCTCAACAAAACTCTCCGTTTGGATTTTCAGAGAAGCATGTACTCTTGTCTCCATGACCCTAACATCGGCATCCTCGTCGCCCGAGAAAGAATCAACGTACTCCACCACTTGTGGAATTTTCGGAAATGGTTGGCCAAGCAAAAAAAGAGCTTTCCTCTTCCCAAAATGTCTCCCGCGAGTGTCAAGATCAGCGGCTGGATCCTCAATCTCGACATTATCTGCGTCAACGGTTGAGGAAGTTTCAGGAGAAGCATACACAATAGGACTAGAACGCTCCCTAACCTTCTGTTTTCCTGTATGGCCACTCGGCTTGTTTAACTCCTTTGCCACACTCAGCTCCTCATTTTGGCCGTGAGTCTCCTCAGGCACATATTCAGGCACACCCATAACAGCTTCCTCCTCATGAGTTTCCTTAGAAGTGCTCCCATCTGATTCTTCTTGTGGAGGTGTAACTCCAGCATCCCGTTGACGAGCTACTTCCCTACGACTCGTCTCCCCAATAGCCTTCATTCGGTGGGCTTGAGCGTCGCAGACGATATTTACATCAAACACTAAATAAAAAATTATGTTAAAAAATGCAATTAGCTCAGCTCAGAAATCAATGATCAGAAAAAAAAACTAAATGAAGAAGACTCACATCGTTTACGAGCATATGGAATTCAAGGAAAAAGACGAGCTTGATCATCTTCTCCTCATCAAAAAGATAATGCATGCCCCTCTTTTCCAGAGAGCACACGACTGCTTTAGCCAGGTTGGTTAGCTCACCATCAGTGAAGGCAGGGGTCGCTCGATTCCAAGTCTCTAGCGAGCAAAAATACCAGGGAACCTTACGCGTCACTCGAATGCCATCAAGGTTTAAATCGATTGATTGACCCAAACGTCCACCCATGAAGAACCAGCAATTCTTCCAAAACTTGGTAGATGAAGGGAAGCCCCATACGAAACCCTTCATCTTATTGTTAGTGGCCGTCTCGACTTCCCTATGAATTGTCACACCCTTTGATATCTAGTGTTCGGGTTTAATGGAGAGAAGAAAGTAGGTTCCCATCTTACCCAACTGCCTCAATGTATAGAAGTGCCAAATCTTATGAGGAGTTGGTGGAGGCAGTCTCATCTTGTGCCACATATGCCATATACACATCAAAACCTGGTAACTATTCGGGGCCAGCTAGGCCGGAGAGAGCTGAGCCTCAGCCAAAAATAAGGCAATAGAAGGCTGGAGAGGGAACGTAACACCACAATTCAACATCGCCCCATAAATCTCCACCATGCCAGGCAAGGGATTCCACACGGCCCTACCTTTCGTCGGTTCCAAAGAAATGAGATCACTAGCCAAATCAAATCTACGCGTGTACTTTTTGATCTCAGTAGGGCCGACCACATTCGGCTCGACATTGTAAGCACACATCCGCTCGGTCGAAAAAATGTTACAAGTCGCTTTGTGCTCTTTCTCCATGTCATCCTCGACTATCTTCTGAGTCCCGATCCTACTCTCGCAGGAATATGCATCTTTATATACTTGGCGTTTACTGTTGTGTTTTCCCATTCGTTTCCAAGGATGAATATCATTGCTGGCAGAAACAGAAGGGTCAGATTAGACCTCAGATTGAGGAAACTCAGAAGAATTTGGTGTAGAAAGAACTCTGCAGAAAAGCCTCGAGACATCAACATTCAAACAATGAGGCTGATCTGAGGGTTAATCCTCTAATAGTCTATGAGTACGCTCGACTGTAAAAGTGTTATCGCGCTTAATAGCAGCCATCCCAATAAAATAAAAATAAAAATAAAAAAGAAGATGCCTAGCTATAGGATCCATAAGAACTAACCTCGAAGAGATGATAGCTGTATAAATCGAATGAACTGCAAGACGAAAACCTTAAAGCAAGAACCAAAGAGTCCAACGAGTGAGGAAATATGGGTTAAAGAAGTATGAGTTCCAGTGAGTCGTGGAAAGACAAAACAGGAAATGAGGATGCAGAAACCAAACAAAGGAAGATGAAGAAACTCGGAGAAAATCTGGTTTTAGAGTTTGAAGATTAGATAATCTGGGTTTGAAGTTTGAAGGTTCAGCGAAGTTTTAAAGTTTGAAGGTTCAGCAAAGTTTTTGAAGTTTGAAGCTTAGAAAAAAAGTGATTTAAATCGCTCCCAACACAAGCTTAAATAGGTAGGCATTTAAATAGGCACAAGGGTATCAGTTTCAAAACCAAAACCCTAAGACAACACAAAAAGTAGGAAACAAAAGGACACCGGTGGTGACATGCGAGACAGCACGAAGGTCGTGTCCCATAACTGCCTCATGACATACCAACCCACAATGAGACAGGTGGCAACACAAGAGGACTTCAAGCCGTCAAATAAAAGTCTCCAAACGTTGCCATCAAAAGATTTCGAATGTATGCGGACGCCATTAAGACACGTCATTAATGTGTCAAATCAATGTTTTGAATTTATAAGAGGTCATAATCGCTGCATTTATGAGGAAAACAACAAACTCAAAATGAAGCCTACCTTTGAGCACCAGGTTGGATCAAACTGAGTGTTGCATGGTCGAACAAAACCCGAGTGAATTCTTTAAATACCTTTTGCCGAGTAGAAATGAACCAACCCATTTAAAGATAAATAAGTCCACTCGACTTAGATATTTATGGGGGTATTGTTGTACATAATATTCACTCATAGGACATGTCACCAGACAACATGGACCAATCTCGCCACTTAAGCAGAGAGTCAAAAGTATCAGTCAAAGGACACATAAGCCTCCCACGAGGACAGGCCATCTGGCACCAGCACGACATTAATGAAGAAAAAGACAAGGCTAGCAACACTGAGTAAAACCGAGTAAGCCAAGCAGAAGACCATGTTCGCTCGGCTCTACTTGGCATAAACATGTACGATTACATTAAGTGTCTCTCCACTACATACAAATTATACAGCTATGACAATCAATTACGAGTCAACTACTACGTGACCACCCGGAATCCAACAAGGAAACAAACAGATCTTCTCTCCTAAATAACATGCAATTAGAGTCCAAGGCAGATTCGAAATTAATAGCATTAAATACTTGATAGGAAAAGAGTCCCAAAACTGACTATGTAATCCATTACTTGTACGCCATGGCTCAAAACCCTAGCCGCTCAAGCACTTCAAAACCCTAGCGGCACCACATATAAATACACCCGCAAAAAAAACAATAACCTTGGGCGAAAATCTTAGCAAGAGAGAGAGAGAGACCAAAGTGTGTATTATTTAACAAAATAGTGGACTTGACTCAGTTGCTAAGGCAACAATCTGTGGACGTTTCTCCAATCACCGGAGTTTTACCACGTATCTTGTCCTCATTATTATTTACTTTTGTTACGTTCTTTATTACATGTTATATTTACAGGTTTTTACTAACCTAAATTGTTGACTGGTTGACCGTCGAGAAATCACCATCAACAGCAATCAAGGAGAAACCGTGCACTGCGCCAGTATTGGCTCTGCCTAGTTTTGAGAAAGTATTTGAAGTTGAGTGCGATGCTAGTGGTGTGGGAATTGGAGCTGTCCTATCCTAAGAAAAGCAATCAGTAGCATTATTTAGTGAAAAATTTGAGTAAAGCCTGCAAGAAATGGAGTACCTATAATCAGAGTTCTACGCAAATGGTCCGAGCTTTGAAGCACTGAGAGCACTACCTGGTACAAAGGGAATTTGTATTGTACACTGATCATCAAGTGTTTAAGTTTATTAATAGTTAGAAGAACTTGGACAACATGCATGTTAGGTTGGCCACTTTTCTTCAAAAATTTCCTTTTGCTATTCGGCACAAGTCAGAGGTTTTAAACCAAGTTGCTGATGCATTGAGCCGTCGTGCCAACCTGCTTATGACCGTGGCTTATGAGATTGTTGGGTTTGACTTTTTGAAGGAGTTATTAGGGAGGATGAGGACTTCAAGGAAATTTGGTCGAAGTGTATTAAGAAGCAACATGTTAGTGATTTTAGTGAGAATGATGGGTATTTATTTTGTGGGAACCGTTTGTGTATTCCTAAGACTTCTCTATGAGAGAAATTAATCTGTGACTTGCAAGGAAGAGGGTTAAGTGGACACTTGGGCAGGGACAAAATAGTGGCTAGTTTGGAGAAGCGGTACTTCTAGCCTCAACTGAAACGAGATGTTGGGAATTTGTGAAAAGATGTTATATCTGTCAGGTGTCTAAATGTCAGTCACAAAATACTGATCTTTATATGCCTTTGCTAGTTCTTAACAATATTTGGGAGGATTTGTCTATGGATTTAGTGTTGGGTCTTCCTCATACCCAACAAGGAGTAGATTCAGTGTTTGTGGTTGTTGATAGATTTTTGAAAATGGCTTAGTTCATTCCTTGCTGGAAGACCTCAGATGCTTCTCACATTGCCTAACTATTCTTCAGGGAAATAGTCCAACTACATGGGGTACCTCAATCAATTACTTCTGATCATGACATAAAATTCCTTAGCCATTTTTGAATGACCTTATGGAAGATGTTTGATACCTCTTTGAAACGCAGTACTACTGCACACCCACAAACTGATGGGCAAATGGAGGTTGCGAACAGAACCTTGGGAAATCTAATTCGTTGCATTTGCGGAGATAAGCCAAAACAGTGGGACCATGCATTGCCCTAAATTGAATTTGCCTGCAACAACGCTGTGCATAGTGCCACAGGAAAATCCCCTTCTGCTATGATATATGTGACACCACTAAGGCATGCTGTGGATTTACTACGTTTACCAAAGGGTCCTGGTGTTAGTATTACAGCAGAGAACATGGCTACACAGGCTCAAGTAGTGCCTGGAGAAGTGAGACAGAAGCTGGAAGAAACTAATGCTAAATATAAAGTAGCTGCAGATAAGCACAGGTGTCTAAAGTTGTTTGAGGATTGAGATTCAGTGATGGTTTTCTTGCATAAAGAGAAGTTTCCAATTGGGACTTACAGCAAATTAAAGCCCAAAAAGTATGGTCTGTATTTTGAACAAGATCGATGATAATGCCTATGTGGTTGACTTACCAAAGACCATGAGAATTTCCAAGACTTTTAATGTTCCAGACTTGTTCCAGTATCATGCCAAAGAGTCTCTCTATCTTGAGCCTAACTCGATGTTAAGTTCTTTCCAAGTGGAGGGGACTGATATAGAATAGGTGGTGGAGTCCTTCATGGCTTTGGTGGACCGACAGAAATTCAAGCATAAATGAATTCCGGTGACGGAGTCAGAATGGTGTGAAACTTTCACGGTTGAAATGAAACGACGATTAACTATTAAATCACTGCCTTTGGCTGTGTGGCACAACCTTTTTCTGTCAAATTCCATCATTTAAGCCCTGTGATTGCCGTTTTTGCTATTTTAGGAAACTTTTGTTTTGGCAATAAGTCAAGTTTTAAAAGTCAGAATCGTTTACTCTTAATTCTGTCTTGATTTAGGACTTTAGTATTATTTGTTTCCTCTATTATCTCAATTTTGCTATTTTTGGTAATTTCCCTAAATTTGGCTTGTTTCCTTGCTCAACAAGAATTAGGGTTTCATTTATTTTAAAGAGGCTTGTATGCTAAAAGGCAAAAGAAAATCAACTTTTATCTAATAGAAATCATATTCTCTTAAAGAGTTTTTTCTCTTTTCTTGCGGATTCCAGTTTATCTTGGAGTATAGACGTTGTTCTTATTCCTTCATTGTTTCATGTTGCGTCATCGATGGTGGACATACAAATTCTAATGTGGGTCTAATTTTGTCTGATATTCGACTATTGATGGAAAATCTAAATTTTTGTTCTATTAGTTTTGTGCCTAGAAAGGCAAATTGTGTAGCTCATTCGTTAGCCAAGATGGCTCTTTGCTTGTTTGAGGATCGTTTCTAGTTAGAGGACTACCCTTCTTATCTTAAAGGGTACCTTTTGAAAGATCTTCCAGGGTGTTTGTAACCCTTTCTTGTTTTAATGAAATTTTCCTTTTCAAAAAAAAAAAAAAAAAAAAGGTTGCCTTTCACAAGCTCACATTAATTGTCTTTTTTGGGTTGCCTTTTTATAAAAGTTATAACTAAAAATGAAAAACAAATTTTTATTGTTTTTCACTATTTTCAAAATACATTATCTTTTTAAAACAAACCATAATTTCCTTCCAAACAATTATTTTACCCATTTTAAAACAACACCAAACACATTTATATCATTTTCCCTTTTTGAAAACTACTTTTGAAAAATGTTACCAAATAAATTTCGTTTTTAAAAACATCATTTTTAAAACAAAATATTTATTTATTTTTAAATAGTTTTCAAAAACATCATTTTAAAAATGACACCAAACACACCCCGCTCTTCGAAGCACTTAGTGCAAACAAGTAATGTACTAGCCTACTAGGTCACTGAAAATATAATATATTGTTGATACAATTATCACTCGGTAATGCACCCAGTGCATTGAAAATTTTATGTGGACCAGAACCACAAATTAGGAGTTCTTGATTCTCTCAAATAAGTTTAATTAACACTTAATTAGACAAGATAAGACTGATCTAGTGGTTTGTCCCTCACACCTACACCATAAGATTATGAGTTCGAGTCTATTCCTTACCTCCAAATCTCGAATTATTGTAATATTTTTTTAAATATATATATATATATATGCAAAGTAAGAGAAAAACTATATTTGAAGTTTGAGAAATCCCGCTTAATCCATAATCATTAGCTTAATTTTTATTTTATTTTTGACACTATCTATCCAACTATCTAGATTAGGTTTTTTATTTTTTATTTTTTATTTTTTTTATTTTTTTATTTTTTTTTGAAGCTCTTTGTCATTGGTAGGTTTCGAATTGCTGACTTAGGAGCCATTTACCTAAGCCTCAAATTTGTCCATCTACCAACTGAGCTATACCCCTAGGGGTATCATTAGCTTAATTGACATGGAAAAACCATAGGTTACCAGCCCACAAAATCTCAGCCGGAAAATATTCAAAGATCATCATTCATCATCATCTAATAAAATTTAGTGGTAATAGTGTTCATTCAATCTAGAAATATTTTAGGTTCAATTCACTGCCACCCGCACATGTGGTATTTAAAAAAAAAAAATGCAATGATCATTATTTATTGTTATTTATATATAAAGTTTTATTCACTGAAATCTAATCAATCTCTCCAATGTACTTGCTTCTTTTTTTTTCTGTGGGGGGGGGGGGGGGGGTGTGGGGGGTTTAAATTATTTTATTGTTGTGAATTAAATTGAACCAACAAATAATATAATGGAAGCAAAATAAGGGAGTAATAATGTGATAAATTAAATTGAAATAGAAGAAGAGATGATAGATGAGATGCAAGATAGATAGAAGAGAGGAAGATGATTGCCTTTTGTTATATATTTCTGAAAAGTAAAAGTTGAATAACGAAACAAAAGACTAAAACATTTACAAGCCAAAATCAATTTATAGGTGGGAGAATCAATCAAAATGTGCCAAACAAAATGCCACTCTTCAATGTGCATGAGAAGAAAGAATGTGGAGATGGCAAGTGTACTGGCTTCTTCAAGAAGCCAAAGGGCAAATTGTGGTGGAAAACCACACGCATGTCATAATATTTATTATATTTTTATATGAGCTTTAATTATTAATCTTTATTGGCTGTCCAAAGTCTTATATATTCGTTTGCTCCCTTTAAGGCCAAGAATCATAAATTTGGGTAAGTTTTGCTACTTGTTTTGTGGACAAGGGTTTTAATAAATTTCATTTCATAAAAAGTTTGAACACATTTTCTTAATTTAAGAAAGATTTTTGATGAATTTTAAAAATTATATATGTTTGTGTGTGTTGCTAGGGGACCACTTGCACATCAGTTGAAGTGAAGACTTGCACAACAGTTGAAGTTAAGACTAATTAGTGGTATAAATAACAAAATGCTAACTTTAACTCTATAAAGACCCTTTTAAGAACAAAATGTTCGATGGATAAAGTGGACAATACCTATGAGTCGCGACTACATATGTACACAGACATATACGGTGTGTATTCAATTTATATTACGGTCTCTAAAATTAATTTCTCACTTTTCCTTCATTGAATATAAAAGGTTTATTCTAAATTTCATAAATTTATAGGAAATTTTAACAAGTTTCATTGTAGGTCAAAAAGTGAAGAAATTGAGTGATATTAAACCAAAATTCTATATATTAAAAAAAAAAAAAAAAAAATCTTACTTTAATTTAAACCATAAAACGTGGTGAAATGATGTGGTAAATCATGATAATCATTAAAGATTATGAGAATGGAAATGGGTCATCTAGCTAGTGGCATACATATTACAGGGGACCCTCAAACGGTCATAATCTTAATTATTCATTCCACACACACACATTAAAACCTTTTTTTTCTTTTCTTTTCTTTTTTTGCTTCTTTTGACAAGAGCAAATCATGATCTAACCACCAAAAATTAGATGGCCTTTGACATGTGGACACCTTATTATTGGTTATAATGACTCCTTTTTTATCATGCTAGGCTGGTACTTAGAAGAATTTTTGATCTTCTACAATGTACTCACATCATATTTTCTCAAAGTTTCCACATTGAATTTCAATATTGTAAGTGAGATTTTTTACTCTAGAATTATGTATTGTTTTTCCAAATATTTGTCATACAATTATATAAGTAGTACAATAAAAATGCGAATCAATTCGTCCAAACCTTTGATGTAAGTGAGATTCGATCCGAAACCTCTTGAGAAAGCATAAAGCTGTATATTAATTTGAGAATTAACATGTTTTTGGTCTGACAGCTGATACTATATTTGGCAACAGCATTGCTAAAAATATTCATTTCTAAGTTTCTTTCTTGGCAACAAAAACATTTGACCAAGTGTAGCTATGATTTGTCCAAAAAGAAGCAGCATCACATCTTTTCTTGTTTTTTTTTTTTTTTTTTTTTTCCCATTTTTTGCTTTTTTTGTAGTAGAGGTGACCCCAGTTCTGGTTCGGAACCAGCAGTTCTGATTCCAATTCACCCGGTTTAGGTCTTTTAAAAAAAAATATTATAAAAAAAAACATGTTAAATATGTTTATTGGGTAACCAGCAATTATATATATATACATATATATGATAAATTAAAATAAAAATTGAAATAAAACTATAAAAAAAAATTAGGTTTGCCTTGTACTTAATATTACAACAATTAAGTTGCTTACGTATCCTCGCTTTAGAGGAATCAAAGGTCACGTAGTTCTCTTACCTTTTATTCAAGGTTTGATGTTGAAAGTTGGAACCCAGAACCGTAACTAATCGCTGCCAGTGCCTTCCGTTCCATGGTTTGGTCATTGTCGAAGAAAACATAAACTAATTCTTGATCGATTTCTTGTTGTCTGTATTGCATCTTACTCCAATCATCAACACAAACTTGGACTTAAATTGATTCTAAACTCAAAACCGAACATCTTTCATACAAAATATTTCCACCGGCGCTAAACTTTTGTTCTATATCTATGGTAGAAACCGACGCTCCAAGAATTTGTTTGGCTATAATGACCAAAATTGGAAAATGCCTTTCATGCTCCTTCCACCATTGCTGGATTTTTAGATAAGTTTCAACCTCAAAATATGAACATAACCCTAATGAAGAATCAGTTCGTAATTTTTTTCTTTGGAATAAGAGTCGAGACCCTAACCCTTTTAATGTGGAGGATGGAGGAGCAAGAGATGTAGTTTCAGTTTGTGGAACATTAATGTTCAGTGATGGACCATAAATTCTAAGATATTCATCATATAATTCAGAAAATAATTACTTAATTTTAGTACATGAACAACAAACATCAACTTCTTCTTCTAATCCTAAACATTCATAATAACATTTTATATACTCATTCAAACTATCTACATTAAAACGTAGATCAAAACACAGTGCAAGCAAATAAATAGATGGAAACTCCCTATAATAGTCTAACCATTTTGCTTTCATAACATCAATGCAAGGATGTAATTGTTCATCGATTGCACACTCAGAAAATGAACCAATAATATTAATACTCTCAATAATAAATAAATGAGTAGTAGGATAATAAATACCATAAAAATTGTTAGTGGCCTCATTAAAGACTTTTAGCAATTGAATTTTTTTTCTACAAATATCCCAATGTTGTGAATGAAGAATAATGTTAGAAACATTTAGTTGCATAAAATTAACTAATAATTTCCTACATTTGTAACTTTCAGCAAACAATTTAAAAGTAGAATTCCAACAAGTTGGAACATCACGAGAAAATCTAATGGGACGTCTACCACTTGATTTACAAAATTTTATCCATGGTTTCATTATAGAACATATTTCCATAAAAAATGAAGAGCGTCTCTAACAAGTTTAATATAATTTTGAAGAACCTTTAATTCACTTTGGACATGTAAATTTAAAACATGGCAAGCACATATTTGATGCAAAAATCTACCACCAAAATAAGGTTTGCATAACTCACATAACAAAGAACTAGCTGCGGTATTGTTGGAAGCATTATCAAAACTGATTGCAAAAATTTTGTTTTCAATTTTATACTCTTCAAAAATAATTTTAAGTATTTTATAAATATTATCAACATTATGTGAATCATCAAAAACTCTAAATGCAAGAATTCTTTTTTGCATTATCCGTATAATGGCAAGTGACACCCAAGTATGAATGCACCACCCAATGATCACTCCATATGTCGGTACATACGGAAACACGACCTTTATAATTATCAAAAAAATTTGCAATTTCTTTTTCTTTTCTATAAATATCATAAAGTGTACGTGTGAGAGTGGTTCTAGGAACATGACATGCAGCGAGATTTAATGCTTGTTGACAATAATTAATAAAACCAACTTTTTCACCAAAACTAAATGGTAAGAGTTCTACATTAACCATTCTAGCTAAATGTTCTATATTATTTACACCACTATATTTAAATAATTTATGGTTAGAGGAAGTGTACCTGGTAATTTAGCTTTGTGAAGGGCCAATGTCCTCTTCGTTTGGTTGCTTGGTTAATATATGCTTTCGATATGTGTCCTATCCTCCAGATATAGACCACTTAAATTCTTTGTTGTAGTAATTGCAAACCACCATAACACTTCCATCCTCTTTAGTAATTTTCTTCATATGGATTACGAAAAGATCAGATTTGCGCTACTTCTCTTCATCATGTGCTTCAAAAGTCGTATATTTTGTTATTGGCTTTCGTAGTAGGGGGTGGAATTGGGTTCATTCATTGTTAGAAGGGGATTATGAGGGTTTAAGGATTCAAGATAGGCTTTATGTTGTAGAAACTCATGATAAGCGATGTCAGCATAACCGACATCGTCTTGCATAGGACCTTTGTTGGGATTTATGCCCTAAAGCTTGTAATTTGTAAATGTTTTAAATCCATTAATAAAAGAAGTAGTATTTTCATTCAATAAATATGACTCATACGTTTATATTATATGTTCTAAACATCCAAGATTGCTAGATGTAATCTCAAACTGAGTATATGAATGTCATATACAGAGGAATTCAGTTTGAGACGTGCAATCTTAAAAGTCCGTAGAAAGGAAATAAAGTTGGGTACTTTATTTGTGGATAATCTACAGCTGCGGTCTATTCCGTAATGTTAATGGTCTTATTCTAGACTACTCATATGGTGATGTGAGAATGAAGGCACCTTATATGATGTGATCATATATGACTGGGCCACGATTTATATGAATCTATCACCAAGATCCATTAGTTGAAAAGATTCATATATATATATATATAGACAATGATAGTTGTATATGGGTGATATAAATCCTGAATGTCTTACTGACTCCTTCGAGTTAGATCGTGTTTCGTAACATACTATGAGTGTAAGATCATTTATTTGTATTGGCTTGATTCCATTGTAAAACTCTCTTTATTTGTATTAGTTGTTGCTTAGGTGATTCTTGGAAGAAAGAAGCCTCAAAGGTGAAGAAGCAACATCTTGTGCAAATTCCGTCTTCAAGGGGAACATCGCTTACTTGGATACTAAGGTATCAAGATTATTCTTCCTCTTGCAATGCGTTAGCGCACACACACACAACTCATACGTGTGTGCCCCTGCATCTTTGTTCAAACATTTGGTATACACTTTCACACACATTTAGAATGCACATGCATTCATCTCATTGTTGACAATCTTGTAAAATTGCATGTTTTCTCACTATCGCTTAGATATGGCATGCTTGTATTGCATAGTGTTTATTTGTTTGTGTTTCTTATGTTTTGGACTTGAACATGATCTTATTTGATTCCTTATTGAATCCTAGTCATTTCGGTTACTCATACATTTGATTTCGAGTCCAAACAATGTAGCTACGCTACTTTTCATTCTTATTCGTTGAGTTGTGTTCGTCTTCTTTTCCGAGATGAATTCTCAACCTTTTGTCAAAGTTTCATAGTCTTTATTGTGCGTGAGGGAGTCACAATTCGTAATCCAAAAACGGATTTGAAATCAGAGTTCGAAGGCCCGGATACTGCCGAAGAATGCATACGGAGCACGAAAGAGGCTTGCATGGCCAAAGGCCATGCTTAGGAGGCCACGTGTGAGCCACGCGTGTCACACGGGCAGAACACCTCTCTGCCCACGTGTGACACACGTGCCTCACACGTGGAGCTAATATGGCTGCAGCTGATTGGCTACTTCTTCCCTCTCTTGAAATCTTTTAAAACTCCTCCATTCCCTCTCATTCATTCTAAGGAGAAAATTTTGAAAAAGAAGAACACCATAAATTTTCTCTCAATTTTTGTTTTGTTATTTCAATCATAACTTTTTCATACAAACTCGAAATTGAGTGATCCAAAAGCCAAAATTGTTGGTCTCGACGAGAGCTATAAACTCTAAGCATTTTTAGACTTGGTTGACTTCGCCATTTCTCACAGTGATCTGATTTCAGTCCGAGGTTCAACTCTGTATGTGATACTTTCTCTTCTTTCATTTCTTTTGATAATCTCTTTTATTCTTTCCATTTGATTGATGAAATGTGTTGAGAAAAATGTTAATACATATGCTAGGGTTATATGATTGATTTTTTTATTGAGTTTTTAGTCTTGAATCTCATTTGAGCATATTTTACTAAAACTTGACATATCTTGAAATTGATTCTAGAAATAACATATATGTTATGCCTTATGACATTTTCTAGGTTTAATTTCATGATCTAAGAACTAAGATTTTTTGTTTGATATATTGAATATTCATATCTTGTTCTTAGTGATATACATGCTTTGATTTCTAGGTACTTTTGTGATTGATTGTTGAAAGCATATCCTAAAATGTATCTAAGCATGTTCATAGAGCTTAATTGATCATCTAGCTTTATTTGTTTGTAAGTGATTCATCTTCTTCTTACTTTCATTGTTGATTATCTCTCTAATCTTCTTATTTGATTGATGAAAATTAATATGAATGATGTTAATTCACATGCTAGAGTTATAGATTGATTGATTTTTGAGTTTATCTTTCTTGATTTCATATAAACATACTTTTGATAAACTTGAATGACATGAACTTGATTCTAGAAATACTTTGTGATCATGAGCTTGATTGTTGATTTCTAGATTTAGTTACATGTTCTAAGAGCTAGAATACTTTGATTGTGATATTCTATAATCTAGTTCTTGATTGATTCACATGCTTTGATTTCTAGATAGATTTTGTGATTGTGTGTTGATAGCATATTCTAGAATCTCTAAGCATGTTCATAGAGTTTGATTGATCATGTAGCTTTATTTGTTTGTGATTACATCATATTGCTTGTGTACACTTCACTTAGATCATTGCCTTGTAATAGGTTGAAGTCTCTTGTTAAGGTGAGTGAAGCCATAATTTGAGCAAGAAGACTTGGCTAGGAAATGATTCCAAATAGCCAAGCAAGAAGCCTTAGTTAGGATCAAGAGGATCTGGATAACTAAGGAAAAGTCTTAGCTAGGAGTGTGATTCTGGATGGTTGAGTTAGGGAAGCTTGACTAGGATCCTAGTGATCTAGATAGCTAAGCAAGGAAATCTTCCTAGAGGCTTGATAGTCTTGGATAGGGAGTTGCTCTCTAGAGGAATAGGATACACCTTGGATAAAGAGTAGACTTAGTGATTCACTAGCCCGAGGGTAGATTAGGATTTGATAGCCTTGAGTGTGTATGTCCTTTTCGTATAATGGATTTGCTTTACCGGTGGTTGTGGTATCAACCCGTGGATATTTCCTCTTTGAGGTTTTACCACGTTAAAATAACTTGTGTCTCATTTTCGCTTTATATTTCTTTATCTTCCATATGTTCACTTGTATTGATTCTTTTGTATATTGATGATTCATATGTATTGATTCTTTCTATACAATTGCTATATCATTTCAAGTATTCATTTCACTCTTATATTCCGCATTTTTGAATATTATAAGAATTTTGAAATATACCTATTCACCCCCCCCCCCCCCCTTCTAGGTATAAAACACTATTGCTTTAAAGGGAATTTCAATGAGTGAGATCGGAGTAGCATTCCCGATCAATAACTTCGTATCTTGGAATCACAGTTTAGCTTGTGGCTGGAAAGGTATGCACACAATAAAGGAATCCACTCATTCTTACGAGAAGTAGATGAGTAGTTCCCTTAAGGGTTGATTAGAGACTTTAACGATTAAGAGCGCTCTCCTTCTTCCGTAAAGGAAAAAATGATATAATTGTTCATTAGAGAATCAATGGTACTTAAAGGAAAATATATAATTAGAGAGGTATAACGGACTTTTTGACCTAGCTCTAATTATGAACTACTTGTGGAGGATCACAACATATGAAATAGTTATATCGATGGACACTGATATTTTGGTTGTATAAAACATCTACAGTTACGAGAGTGTAACATTGAGTTTTTAGTGGAATAACTCCGAGGTTAATAATCGTGAAATATTAATTAAAGAGCTTAATTAATTTTTCTAAAGTATTATTGGAGCTCAAAACTGTGGATCCATTAGGTCCCCTTGCTAGTCCTTTACGATTATTAATAACAAGGCTCACGGTGAATTGGATGGTCCAATTAATTATGTTACGAAAGTAACTTAGATACATTCTGGGAATTAATTAAATGATATAATTATTTAATTGATTAATTAAATATAATTAAATAATATGATTATTTAATTGATATATTAATAATTAAGAATTTTTAATTGTTATTTGGAGGTTACAAGTTCGAACCTTGAAGAAAGCAAAGGAATAAAATAATAGAGATTATTTTATTTAGTTTAAAGAGGTCAAAGGTTCAAGTCCTAGTTGTGACCGAATTAAAAAAAAGATTTGTAATCCTATTTTAACTTGGTTAACTAAACCCTAGGATCCTGGTATATAAAACATACTTACTAGGAAACAAACTAACCTAACCCTAATACAGAGAGAGAGAGAGAGAGAGAGAGAGAGAGAGAGGTGCGGCAGGGAGAAGAAGAAAAAGAAAAGAAATTTGTTTTTCTTTCTTTGGCTCAAGACTTGGCCGAACCCTAGCAAGAGGACAAGGTGTTGTCTTCTCTATCTCAGTAGCCTCCATTCAAGAACTCCCGTAATCCATGATGTGCCCACACATAGTTGTTAGATCGCAGGTCATAGCTCGGAAGGTTAGTGATGAAGGATCAAAAAGAAACGAAGGAGAGATCTTCAAAGGTATGAAAAAAAATCCCTCCTTATATTCGTGTATACAAAAAGGTCCAAGATAATTTTTTTTAAAACCTATCTACTTTTTTCCGTGCACGACTTACAACCTTTACCTTTGTTGGAGAGCCTTGAACATGATCCACCACTTGCTGTTGAAAAAATTGAATTGAAAACTTTCTTGGAAATCAATTTGAAAAAAAAAATTGTTGGAAATAAAAATGAAAATTGTATTGGAAATAAATTTTTAAAAAATTGTTGGAAATGAATTTCAATTGAGTAAACAAAAATGTAATTACTATTTAAATATTTAATTGCAATAAAAAAAATATTGAATAATTGAGAGAATATTTGAGATTTGAGAGAGAATTCGAGAATTGAGAAAGAATTGGAGTAAGGAGAGAAATGAAATGGGAGGGGTATTTAGAGGGAATTAGGAAAAGGGTTAATTAAAAAAAAAAAAAAAAAAAAGACAGATTGCACTGTCAGTGGCCTAACGGTGCAAATCTTGTATTTAAAAAATAAAATAAAAATAATATTTGAAAATAAAATACGGTGTGTCTGATACAACCTAGAGGGGGGGGGGGGGTGGCGGTGGGGGTGTGAATGGATTGTTGATCGATTATTACCAACATTTTCGATTAGTCAATATTAGCAATAAAACCTATAAGTTCCTCATTTTTTATTGACGTATCTTGTTGACAAACCACATTTTGGGGCTATGATATAAGGGTAGCTTAGGTGCTTAATTGTTGGTGATCAAGCTCAAATGCCCTCTTAAAACCTCAAGATGATAAGCACTTCAAAAGTAAATCACTTGTGCTTAATTTCATTGAAGAGGCTTAGTTGCACACACACACACACACACACAAAACTCATGCATTTCTATACTTCTTGTGTTTTGTGTGTTTTCATGATTGTGTACATTCATGTTCTTAAACTATCTTCATGCATATTATAATTGCTTGCATTTTAATTGATAAATGTCATGTCATTTTAGGCATTATAATAGGCGTTGTACAACCGTTAATGGCTTGTTGTACATACAGCGCCTATTAAAGGCATTGTACTTTTTTGCTCTTACTTGCTGTACAATCGTTGTACGTACAGCAGGACACCTGATTGTTTTTACAATCGCTAGTGTATCGCTATTTAGCCGCTATACGTATAGCAAGTGAACATCGGCTCTCCAAACCTGAGAGCAATCACCCTTGAGTCACCCAAAAGTCACCTCATGAACAGTGGTTCTCGAAGAACTTGTTCTTCACTTTCTAGGCGAACCACTATACAGCCGTTGTACGTACAGTGGGTGTATAGCAGTCAAGGAAATTTTTTTTGCAAATTGATCAAAATGATGTAGCTTCAACTTGACCTCATATATATATGTTGCTTTCTCTCTAAGTCGTTTTTAAGAGTTCAAAACCATATTTTTGAGAGATAGCATTTTCCAAGAGAGAAAATAATCCAAGAACTCACATTTGATCATTCAAACTCATTCCCATATGCATCAAACATCATTTAGCATCATCTAGTTTCATCTAGGATGTGCTCTTACATGTGTCTTCTTCAACACATATGAGTTGGTAAGTTGAACACCATCTTAATCCATTTTAGTGTTCTTACTTAGCAAGAAATCTCATTTATTACTTGTATGCATCTAGATTAGATTTTATCTACAAGATTGAGATTTTTGTGTTGATTGATTGAGTTGTTGTATTGTGATAGCTATTGCTTCTAGGATTGCTTTTATCTAATATAGCTAGGTTTTATATGACATGTAGCCACATGATATCTAGGATTGCTCTTATTGACATGAATTTCTAGATAAGCATTTATTATAGCTTAGTATTATTTGCATTTAGAATATTATCATAATATTTACATAGATTGTTGACCTTTTCTTTGAGAAATGAAGCCTTTTGACTAAGTTGCTTAGTGCGCAAGCAAGTAGGTCTAGAATCGCTATTAAAGGCCTGTTGGGTAGAGTGGAATGGTTAGTGACCAAGCATGGTTTGAATTGAGGTCAACCTAGGTTGTAAACTTTCATTCAAGTAATGGATTTGAGTACCGTGTGTGGCTAGAACAATAGCCCGTGAGTTGTTCCTAGTTGTGGGTTTCTCACGTTAATCAATCAACGTGCAATTTATTGTTTTCCGTATTTAGATTTAGTTGATTGTATTTTGCTTAGATTGGGTGTTTATTGAATATTGACTAATCAAGAAAAATTGGTAATTAACTGTGTTAACTGCCAAAAATGGCAAGGGTCAAAAGAAGAATTTTTCATCCTTGCCAAGATTAACTGAAGTAGAGGAACACTACAGGGAGTATCTAGCTATCCCGAGAAGAAGCCAGAACAGTATGTCCAAATATACCTTCTACCAATCCAGATCAAAATCAGGGACACCTAAATCCTCAAGTACCAGGAGACAAAGAGGTCAAGGTCCTAAGGACCCCATTACTGTGTTGACCCGGTATCCCGGTACCCCGATACTCCGCTACTCAAAGGATACTAGTACCTTAGTCCAATAGGGTGCAGGATACCCGAATACCCTGACCCCTCCTAGAATCGGGCTACCAGGCAGGGAAGGCCGAGGCAAAGAGAAGATTATCAAGGAAGAAAGAACCAATACACCAAGAAACCGGATTTATGCCGCCAACTTTTTAAATACAAGGAAAGTTAACTTCTCCCGCAATTTTGAATGGGATTAGCCAACTCTGTCAAGATCACTATGAAAGGAAACAGAATCACTTGATTATGGGAACTATTCCCATGCCTAAAACAAAGCCACCATCAATGTCCCAATGATTGCTTAAATTGATTGATTGATTACTAGAGTAATGAGCAAGAAAAAGGACCTATAAATACAACGAGACTCTCGAAAGAGAGGGATCCGATTTTTGAATCCATAACCCTACAGTTTTCTACTTATTGACTAGCACGATATCGCCATCGTTAATTGTGTCAGGAACCTCCATAACAAAATACCTCAAAAAACCCCCATTGTATCAAACACTGTGTGCTATCACCATTGTATCATGTACTGTATTTGATTAGTCAATAAAACAATGTTATTCCTTTATCATTGATAATATTTATATACTGTGTTAATTGGAATTTGGCCTTTCTAACATTTTCCTGCTAACAAACTTGATTAAAACCTATTCACACCCCCCTTCCTCTAGGTATATTTAGACATACCTTAATAGTTTCAATAGGTATTAGAGCGGGTTCCTAGACATATTTAGGAGATCCTTGCTTTTGGTGTATCTTGCATCTTGTGCGTTTTTGATTGATACATACATTTGCATTTATCTCATTTATACATCTAAACACTATGAGTGGGAATGGTGGTGGAAATTATGGTGCTTTAAGCACAAGACCTCCTTTGCTCATCAGGATAAATTATGCCTCTTGGAAAGGCAAAATGGAGTCGTATATTTGCCAAATTCTTGACCATGCTTGGTTTGCAATTGAAGACGCCTATACTCCACCAATAATGACTCCTATGAGAGGTGGAGAAGATGTTCCCAAGCCGAAGGCACAATGGAGTACTCAAGAGTTTGAGGCCACGAAGTGGAACAATAAGGCGATGCATGCCATCATATGTACTATGGACGACAATCCATACAAATTGATTCAAACCAATAGGATCGCAAATGAGGCATGGGGCATCCTAAAGACGACACATGAAGGAACCAAAATGGTTAAGGACTCCAAACTCCAAATCCTCCAAACTCAATTTGAAACCATTATGATGGAGGAGAATGAGTGCTTCAATGACTTCAAGGTGAAGTTGATGGACATAGTGAACCAAAGTCATCAACTTAGTGATCCTTACTCAGATAGAAGGATCAAGCAAAAGATTATGAGATCCCTTCCCAAGAGATTTGAGTCCAAGGTGACGGCTTTAGAAGAAAATAGTGATTACAAGAATATGAAGACGAGTGAAGTTATTGAAAGACTTCTAGCCTATGAGTCTAGAAAGGGTCCTACCTCTACACCTCCCAAGAAGCAAAAGGGAATAGCCTTGAAGGTTTCCAAGGTTGAGAAGAGGATAATGATGACTCGGATGAAGACATTGTCATGATAGTGAGAAGGTTCAAGAAGTTTGTCAAGTTCGAAAAGAAGGGTTTTGGATCTAAAGGCCAAGACTTGAAGAAAAATGCTCTCTTCAAGAAGTTTGAGCCAACTCAAGAAAAGAACAATAGAAAAGGCATCCAATGTTTTGAGTATGGTGGCATAGGACACATCTCTCCCGATTATAGAAATTTGAAGAACAAGAAGAAGAGAAAGGTGATGGCCGCCACTTAGAGTGAAAGTGATAACTTGGAAGAGGGAGAAGAATCTTCAGATGATGAAGATCAAGTGGCTAACTTCATAGCATTTGCATCCTCTCACAAGAGCAAAGAAGTTGATGATGAAGAGGAAGAGAGTCAAGAGGAAGATGACTCAAGTAATGATGGCTCCTCATCTCACTCCACAAATGGAAATGTGGAGAGCATGGATCTTGAAGACTACATCACCAAGTTCGAAAGCTCAAGGATGAAGAACAAAAAGAAGATTCGAAGGTTGAAGGAAGAAAACCTTGAGCTATCAACCAAAGTGACCCACTTAAGTGAGGAAGTAGTGAGATCCAAGAAGACTGAAGATAAGTTAAGAGATAAGATAGCTTTACTTGAAAGGAATGAAGAAGGAATGAAGAGGGAGCTTGAAGAGGCTAAAAAGTTAATGACTAAGATGGCTTCAAGCACCGAGAAGCTTGACCACATGTTGGGAGTTGGAAAAAGACCAAGTGACAAGAGAGGTCTTGGGTACCTTGATGACAAGGAGGCATCCTTCTCAAGCACGATTGTGTTTGTCAAGAGCATGAACATCAACAAACCTCTACTTCCACAACACCCTATGAAGAAAATTGATCTATGAGAGTGTTCAAGAAGTGCCCAAGTAAATGTGGCACCAAAAGGTCAAGCTCTAGCTCAACCTAAAAGGGCTCCTCAAGCTATCTTTCCTCAACACAAGGTTCACCAAGGCAAGAGGCCAATCATGCAAGCTCAACCAAGGAAGCAACCTAGTCTTGGTCAACAACAAAGATAGAAAAAACCATTCCAACAGCCAAGACAACCTAAAAGACATGGGAAAGCTCAAATGCATTCACAAGGACATGGTATGACTCCTTACTTTACCATTACATGTCATTTTTGTGGTATTTATGGTAATATGAGACCAAATTGCTTTCATTACATTAAACTGCATAAAGTTGAAAGTATGATCGAAAAGAAAAAGGCTAGAGCTTAAATGCATGTCCCTAAGAATGGTAGAACAAATTTGCATGATCCTAAGACCTCTAGAGTCAATGTACCAATGACCACTAGGAAGGAAAATGTTTCACCTAGGTGGATTAGAAGAGATGAATATTTTTGCTATGTTGCTCAAATTGCCTTGAAGGCAAATTCTTCTAATTCTTGGTACTTGGATAGTGGATGCTCTAGGCACATGACGGGAAATAAGAGTTTATTTGAAACTCTTGTCATAGAGGAAGATGGATTTATCACCTTTGGGAATGGGTCTAAGAAGAAAGTTATAAGGAAAAGAAGCATCTCTATTCCCGGTTTACCTTCCTTGTCCAATGTTTTATATGTTGATGGCTTACAAGCCAATCTTATAAGCATTTCTCATCTTAGTGATAAGGGACTTTTCGTCTTGTTTAGCAAGAATGATTGCTCTATTCTAAAGCTCGATGGACAAACCTTATTGAAAGGAAAAAGGTCTAGTGACAATTGATATTGTCTTGAAGCTAATGACGTCTCTTGCAATATGTCCAAGAGTAAGCAAATTGAGTTGTGGCATCAAAGACTTGGCCACATGAACTATCGAGATTTAAGGATCTTAGATAAGTTCAATGTTATGCGTGGCCTTCCCAAGCTTGGGAAGAAAGTTGATGGTGTTTGTGGACCTTACCAACAAGGTAAACAAACCAAAAGCAAGCACAAGAAAGGTAAGTATCTCTCCACTAAGAAGCCCCTAGAGCTTCTCCACATGAATCTTATGGGTCCTATACAAACCGAGAGTCTCGATGGCAAGAGATACATTTTTGTTTATGTTGATGATTTCTCTAGGTTTACATGGACATACTTTCTTAAAGAAAAGTCCGAAGCTTTTGAAAAGTTTAAAATGCTTTACACTAAAATTCAAAATGAAAAGACTCTAACATTAAAAGAATTAAAAGGATTAGGAGTGATCATGGAGGGAATTTGAGAATGCTTAATATGAAAGTTATTGCAATAGCTTAGGCATTTCCTATGAATTTTTGGCTCATAGGACACCTCAACAAAATAGAGTTGTTGAGAGAAAAAATAGGGTCCTTCAAGAAATAGCCCATGTGATGTTGCTTAGCAATAATGTCCCTATGAACCTTTGGATCGAACCTGTCAATACAGGTTGCTATATAGGAAATAAAGTCTTCTTAAGGCCAATTATTAAGAAAACCACTTATGAGTTGTGAAGGGGTAGAAAGCCAAATGCTAGTTATTTCCACTCCTTTAGAAGCAAATGCTACATTCTTAATGACCGTGATCAACTTGGCAAGTTTGATGCCAAGAGTGATGAGGGAATTTTTATTAGCTATGCCTTAAATAGTAGAGCATATAGAGTTTTCAATTTGAAGACTCGAAGTGTCATGGAATCTTCTAATATTGTCATAGATGATTGTAGGCTTAAGACTATTGGCCATGAGGAGGATGTTGTTGAAGTTAATGATTCTCCTTTGGAGAAGGTTGGTGAGACTCCTATTGATGTGAGGTCTAACTTTGATGAAGAGGACACTTAACCTCTTGATAGAGTTCCTCCCTTAAACTCTAAAGAACCCACTCCATGCGTTAGGCATCTTTATAACAAAGATGAAGTTATTGGAGATGTCAATGATAGTGTTAGGACTAGGCATCAAATAACTAATCTAATTAGCTTTACTTGCTACACCTCTCAAATTGAGCCCAAAAATGTTGTTAAGGCTTTGAATGATGAGTTTTGGGTTCTTGCCATGCAAGAAAAGCTAAACCAATTTGAAAGAAATGAAATTTGGACTCTAGTTCATAGACCGAAGAGCACTAATGTCATAGGCACCAAATGGGTGTATAGGAACAAATCCGATGAGGATGACAACATTATGCGTAACAAAGCAAAGCTTGTTGCACGAGGTTACTCTCAAATTGAGGGTATTGGCTTTGAGGAGGCCTTTGCTCCCATTGCCCATCTTGAGTCTATAAGGCTTCTCTTATCCATATTTTGTGTGCACTTAAAATTACACCAGATTGATGTGAAGAGTGCCTTCCTCAATGGCTTCTTGCAAAAGTAAGTGTTTGTTAAGCAACCTAAGGATTTTGTGGATCCACATCACCCAAACCATGTCTATCACATCAATAAGGCTTTATATGGGTTGAAACAAGCAACGAGGGCTTGGTATGAGCGCCTCACTCAATTTCTTGTTGACAATGACTACACAAGAGGTAGTGTTGACAAAACCTTATTCATATAAAAAAAAAACAATGATGAGCTATTCATAGCTCAAATATATATTGATGATATTGTGTTTGGCTCCACCAACAAATCCAAAGTCTAACAATTTGTCGATGTCATGTCTCATGAATTTGAGATGAGTTTTGTTGGTGAGCTTAATTACTTCATAGGTTTGCAAATTAAGCAATTGGATGATAGGATTTTTATAACCTAAGCTAAGTATGCAAAGAACCTAGTGAAGAAATTTGGTCTTGAGAATGCCAAACATTGTGACACACCCATGAATACCACTTTGAAGCTAAGCAAGGATGCTAGTGGAAATACTGTGGAACAAACTTTATATATGGGCATGATAGGAAGTTTACTTTACTTAACCGTAAGTAGACCCAATATCTCTTTTTGTGTGGGTGTGTGTGCTAGGTACCAAGCAGATCCTAAGGAGTCCCATCTCTCCTCCATAAAAAGAATCATTCGCTATGTGAATGGGACATCCAACTATGGGATATGATACTCTTTTGACACTAATGCGAGTTTAGTTGGCTTTAGTGATGCAGATTGGGTAGGAAATTGTGATGATAGGAAGAGCGCATCGGGCGGTTGCTTCTTCCTAGGAAATAAGTTGGTGTCTTGGTTTTGCAAGAAGCAAAATTCCATTTCCTTGTTCATGGCTGAAGCCGAATAAATAGTCGCCGGGAATGGTTGCACACAACTCCTTTGGATAAAGCAAATGCTTATCGACTACGAATTTAATCAATGTTCTCTAACTCTTTTTTGTGATAACATGAGTGCCATTAATATTTTAAAGAATCTAGTGCAACATTCTAGGACAAAGCATATAGACATCTGACATCACTTCAGAAGAAAACTAGTTGAGAACAAATACATTGTACTTGAGTATTTAGGTACAAATGATCAACAAGTGGACTTATTTACTAAAACTTTAGATGCAACTAGGTTTAAAGCACTTAGTAGATCTATTGGGATTTGTCTTGTGGCTTGATGTGGTATGGAAATATACCCTATAAGGGGAACTCAAGCAAAGTGAGCAAACTTGCATACTTGTCACATGCAAAAATTTGATAAACATTATGTTTCTTCATTAATTGCTTGAGTATCTTGGTTGCACATATGCTTATATGATATTTTCTTCAATAAGTGTGAACTTTTGCTTTGTTGGTAATCCATGTCATATTTATGTTCAAACATACATTTTTGGACTAGGAGATTTACTTTGGAAGTACTCTTTGAATGATTTATAATTAATCTCCATGACATGATGATTCTTTTCTAATAACATGCTTAAGATGAAAAGCATGGAATGTTGATTGCAAATCTTTAAATGCAAAATTATGTGTGAAAAGCAAAGTATGAGACTCAAATGAATAAAGGATCTTGTATCCATTATAAGGATTTTAAAATCCAAAGTCTCTCTTTCTTTATTAGTTACACATGGCTACTATCATATGGGTATCTTACTCGGAAAAATCGAATAGGGTGCAAAAGTCGCTCATGCCTTGTTTTATTTATAAAGTTGAATATAGTTGCTCCTTAAATTGAATTCCTTGTATAATCTATATCCTTGTTTTAATTCATGACTGTTAACCGCCAAAATTGGCGGAGGACCAAAGAAGAATTTTCCACCTCGACACAAGAAGGCTATAACAGTACCCAACCCGGATACCATGACAGAGTGAACCCCGGTTAACCCCAACACATACCTCCACCAGCGGGATCCACCCCGCCAAGCATCTTAGCTCAACAAAGAAACCGAGAGCCAAAAACACTCACTAGAACTCACAGCGAGATCAAGACCGGCTATAACCGGGCTTCCTATGAACCCCGCTGCACCCCGATACAGCTTCCTATGAACCCCGCTGCACGGCTATAACCGGGCTTCCTATGGACCCCGCTACACCCCGACACGGAGTTCTACTGACCACCTTACTACAAAGCTGGCTAGATGTCCCCCTACTGCCATCAGTAGGATGCTAACTAGATGTTGGCAGCCCGCTAGAACAGAAGAGCACCAGGAAGCAGCAACCTAAACGTCAAGAACTAAAATCTCCACAACGAGCCAGTAAAACGTCACCGTACAAAGGAGGCATATTCCTTCCCGCCAAAGGGTCCTAATTTGAGCAGGACATTATAAATAGGAATCCTACTAGGAAGGTGAGTGATTGACTCCTCCTGGGAAGGAAAGACTGAATTCAGCGTATTAAAGCTCCGATTTTATTTCCTAAAAAGGAGGATCCTGCAAGCAGCCAAACCCTAGTCCGAGATTGTAGGAGTGCATGGCAAGCAAACAGGACCTATATGTATAACAACTTATTCATCATGGATGGGGGGACCGGAGACTCTACTTATCGACAGGCACAGATTTATCTCCACCATCATCCCATTTACCGACTGAAATATCCGTATTGCTACCATGATCCTTATTTTCAATCGAAACCTTCATGTAACCTAGTGTTTTAATAGATTTATGGTCAGTGTATTCATGTAACGGAGAAGAGAGATCAATAAGACGAATTCCAATTCAATTTCACGTATTCTTTATCATGCATGCATTGACAGGGACCTAGTCGGTATCGAACCACTTGATACCCCTCCGGCCAGGATCAATCTCGATCTTGACCCCTTTAGAGTGGTTATTTGGATTATCGTCCTTTTAACGATTTTCGGATAACAATGACAAATGGTGAAATTGGTTCGAATTATTTTGGAAACCTTTGTCGTTTGCTTTGCTAAATACCATTGTTTTTGGACTTGAATGCAACATTTCTTGCATGCAAAACATTATTATAACACATTTTCATAAAATAAATCTCTTTGCTTCTCTCCTGATTAATTGAGTTGTATAAAGTTTTTGTATATGACTATGCAAATGTCTTGTATGCTACTATCTCTCTTTACTACAAGTGACCTGATTGGGGAATACTCATTTGTCTATCTCATGACAAAAATGGGGAGTAGTGTGTGATAAAGAACTTGTAGTAGTTGATTGGCATGTTGGGGAGAATTGCTAATTTGAAGGGGAGTAACCTATTTTGGGGGAGCATTGCATTATATGTCATTGCATGATGTTGTTTGTTTTTATTGTCTTGTTTTAATTTCAATTGATTCCCTCACATACACTTGTCTTGGAAAGTGTAGTCATTTTGTTTTAAAAGAATAGTTGTTCTACAAGAAATTGAAGACTTGAAGTTCTAGCTTTTAAATATCTCTTTGTAATGTAGAATAACTTTGTTGACCTTTAATTTCTTTTTTGTGAGGATCAATTGTGAGTGGTGGTTTTGTCACAAAATAGCCAAATGGGGAGATTGTAAGTTCCTCAATTTTGATTCGCTTATTTCGTTAACAAACCACATTTTAGGGTTATGATGTAAGGGTAGCTTAGGCACTTAGCTGTTGGTGATCAAGCTCAAAGGCCCTCTAAAGACCTCAAGATGATAAGCACTTCAAAGATAAATCACTTGTACTTAATTTCATTGAAGAGGCTTAGTTGCACACACACACAACTCATGCATTTCCATACTTCTTGTCTTTTGTGTGTTTTCATGATTATGCACATTCATGTTCTTAAACTCTCTTCATGCATAGTATAATTGCTTGCATCTTGATTGATAAATGCCATGTCATTTTAGGCATTAGGATGCATGTTTTTATAATAAGCGTTGTACAGCCATTGGTGGCTCGCTATACGTACAACACCTATTAAAGGCATTGTGCCTTTTTACTCTTACCCGCTGTAAAATCGTTGTACGTACAGTGGGACACCTTATTGTTTTTACAATCGCTGGTGTATCGCTGTTCAGTGGCTATACGTACAACGGGTGAACAGTGGCTCTCCACACCTGAGACCAATCACCCTTGAGTCGCCCCCATGAACAGTGGTTCTCAAAGAACTTGTTCTTCATTTTCCAAGTGAACCGTTCTATAGCCGCTATACGTATAGCGGGTGTACAGTCAAGGCAAAAGTTTTTGCAAAATGATCAAAAATATGTAGCTTCAACTTGACCTCATATATATATGTTGCTTTCTCTCTAAGTCGTTTTTAAGAGTTCAAAATCATATTTTGAGAGATAGCATTTTCCAAGAGAGAAAATCATCCAAGAATTCACCTTTGATCATTCAAACTCATTCCCATATGCATCAAACATCATCTAGCATCAACTAACTTCATCTAAGATGTGCTCTTGTATGGGTCTTCTTTAACACATATGACTTGGTAAGTTGAACACCATTTTAATCCATTTTAGTGTTCTTACTTAGCAAGGAATCTCATTTATTACTTGATGCATCTAGATTAGATTTTATCTACAAGATTGAGATTTTTGTGTTGATTGATTGAGTTGTTGTATTGTGATAGTTATTGCATCTAGGATTGCTTTTATCTAATATAGCTAAGTTTTATACGACATGTAGCCACATGATATCTAGGATTGCTCTTATTGACATCTTGAATTTCTAGATAAGCATTTAGCGTAGCCTAACATTAGCATTTAGAATATTATCATAATATTCACATAGGTTGTTGATCTCTTCTTTAAGAAGGGAAGCCTTGTAACTAAGTTGTTTAGTGTGCAAGCAAGTAGGTCTAGAATAGCTATTAAAGGCACGTTGGGTAGAGTTTAAGGGTTAGTGACCAAGCATAGTTTGACTTGAGGTTGTAAGTTCCTTAAGTTTGATTGGCTTATTTTGGTGACAAACCATATTTGGGGTTTGTGATGTAAAGGTAGCTTAGACATCTAATTGTTGGTGATCAAGCTCAACAAAGGCCCTCTCAAGACCTCAAGATGATAAGCACTCTAAAGGTAAAACACTTGTGCTTAATTACATTGAAGAGATTTAGTTGCACACACATACAACTCATACATATCTATACTTCTTGTATGTTGTGTGTTTTATGTATGTGCATTCATGTTCTTGAATTCTCTTCATGCATATTTTAATTGATTGCATCTTGTTTGTTAAATGCCATGACATGTTAGGCTTTAGGATGCATTGTTTTAGTATGGGCATTGTATACCCGCTGTTGGGTCGCCCTACGTACAGCGCCTATGAAAGGCATTGAGCAAATTTTCTCTTACCCGTTCTACACTCGCCCTACATACAATGAGACACCTGATCGATTTTAAAGTCGCCAGTGTATCACTATTCAGCCACTGTAGGTATATCGGGTGAACAACGGCTATCCAAACCCGAGAGCAATCGCATTTGAGTCGCCCATTTGTTGCCCATGTGAACAGCTGTTCATGAAGAACGTGTTCTTCATTTCCCAGGCGAACCGCTGTACACCTGCTATACGTACAACGGGTGAACATTGGTCAATGCAGAAGTTTTGAAAAATAATCGAAACGTCATAGCATCAATTTGACCTCATATATATATCTGGTATTTTGACCATAGGTTGTTTTTAGTGAGTCCAAATCATATTTTTGATTTAGCATATTTTCTAAGAGAGAAAATCACTAAAGAACTCACCTTTGATCACTCAAAATCATTTCCATGTGCATCAAACATCATCTGGTATCATCTATGATCATCTAGAATGCATCTATGCATGGATTTTTTCCAACACACTTGACTTGGTAAGTTGAACACCAGCCTTATCCATTTTAGTGTTCATACTTGTCATTTAATCTCTTTAAATTACTTGTATTCATTTAGATTAAATTCTTTATACAAGATTAAGATTATTGTATTGATTGATTGAGTGTTGTATTTTGGTAGCTATTGCCTAGGATTGCTTTATCATTGATAGCTATGTTGTATGCCATGTCATTAGCAATATTGATATCTAGGATTGTTATTATTAACATCTTTCATCCTAGATAAGTATTCGGTGTAACCTAGCATTACTTGCATTGAATATCATGATATTCACTTAGGTTGTTGATCTCTTCAGTGAGAATTAAGTCTTGTGGCTAAGATTGCTAAGTGCGCAAGCAAGTAGGTCTAGAATCGTTATTAAAGGTCCATTGGGTAGTAGTGGTGGGTTAGTGACCGTGTAGGATTTAACGATGGTTAACCTAAGTTGTAAACATCATTATAAGTAGTGGATTTGAGAACCGTGTGTGGCTAGCATACTAGCCCGTGAGTTTTTCGCTATTGAGGGTTTCTCACAAAAATCAATCAACTTGTAATTTATTGTTTTCCGCACTTAGAAGTTGATTGTATTTGTGACTAGATTGGGATTTTTATTGAATATTGACTAATCAAGAAAAATTGGTAATTAACTTGATTAAAATCTATTCATCCCCCCTAGATATATTTAGACACACTGTCATATTTGTTTTAGAGGTCAACCTAGGTTGTAAACTTTCATTCAAGTAGTGGATTTGAGGACCGTGTGTGGCTAACACAATAGCCTGTGAGTTTCTCACATTAATCAATCAACGTGCAATTTATTGTTTTCCGCACTTAGATTTAGTTGATTGTATTTTGCTTAAATTGGGTATTTATTGAATATTGACTAATCAAGAAAAATCGATAATTAACTTGATTAAAACATATTCACCTTCTCTATGTATATTTAGACACACCTTAATAGTTTCAATTGAAACCCAATTCAAACATACAACAAAAATCAAGTAAAGTGCGAAGATATAAAAAACACTTGATTTTACATGGAAACCTTCCAACTGGAAAAAACCACGGGATTAGCTACGCTAACCACTTGAGCCACAGAAATCCACTATATGAAAAAAAAAAGTTACACTCTCAAGTGATACACGGACTCTCACTCTCGATAACCTCAGGCTATGAACACTACCACTCACCACTCTTGGTTCAATCCCTAGTGATATCCCCTGATCCACTACTTTTGGCGTGAGTATCTCTTACTTTACCCGCATGCCTTTTACACTGGCACTTGGTAATGCTTGCCAGGTTGCAAGACTTTACTTACTTGTGCAACTACAACCCGTAGCCACAAGACTTTGACTCAATGAAGAAAATTAAAAGTCTAGGTGAATATGAATATTCTATATGCAACAATGTGTAAGACCACACACAAAATTCCTAACTAGATGTTATAATGCAATTCAACAATCTAGTTATCAACAATACCTACATGCCCATACATAAGGACTCAATTAGATGTATAGATAAAATCTAACAACCTAATTGTCAAATAAAGTCCAACCAACACAAGTTGTCACAACATATAACAAGGGCTATAAATATGCAATCAAAAAATGCAATTAATGAGGCATAAATATCAAAGTCTAAATGCAAGGCATAAAGACTAGGGATGGCAATTAAACCCAAACCCGTGGGATCCGCCCAAACCCAACCCGCGTAAAGAGGGTTTGGTTTGGGAAAAGTATACCCGTGGGCGGGTTTGGGTTTAAAAATTGTACCCGTCACGAGTTCGGGTTCGGGTATGGATTTGGAAAAAAATCCATACCCAAACCCCTATACCCGCGAACAATAAAAATTATATAATATTTTATTATTAAAAATATTATAAATTTAAACTCCAATAAAAACTTTTTAATTATATATAGCATAAAATGTAAACATTTCAATCTATTAAGTGTTTTTATTCTTTAAAATTATAATATTTAATATATTTAAATAATATAGAAATAATTTTCAAAAAAAAAAAAAAATTGGCTGGTTCGCGGGTTCACGGGTTTTACCCGTGGACTCGCTTGTTTCACGGGTTTGTGGGCGGGTTTGGGTGTCCCCCAAACCCGCGGGTCAAACCCGAACCAGAACCCGTTTATTTTCGAGGGTTTGTGGGCGGGTTTGGTAGACATAAAATTTCGCGGGTTTGGGTTTGGATTTTGCTAAACCCACCCGAACCCGCCCCATTGCCATTCCTAATAAAGACATAGCTAAAGGGGTAATATGGTCCTAAATTCTAGCTATCACGAACAAACCCCAAACATGTCATAACTTCAATAGATAAACAATAATTATGAAGATTTGCTAACCTAAGCAATAAATGACATGTTTTGATGAAATAGAACAATAAATGAGCTATGATGTTTGTTCTACTTACCAAGTGAAAACACTAATGAAGACCCATGCTTGAATGATGCTATGGATGCAAGATGAAGATGGGTTTTGGGGTTTGGAGAGTTAAAGAAGCAATCTTGATACTTTCCCTCACTAGGGGAACTCTTTCTCTCACTAAGATTTGGAAATTTTAAGTTCTAAGTTGAAATGGGAGAAGAGAAAGTTTATATAGAAGCTCTAGTGAAACTATGTCGTTTTGGAAAATTAGGCTTGAAACTGGACATTGCGCGGGTCCAGTGCATGGGTATAGACCCACGCACTACCCGCATACTGCATAGGTAGAACCAGCACACTACCAGCGCACCGAGACCTAGAAAAACAATATGAGACCAGTGCACGGGTAGGACCAGCGCACTACTAGCAAAGTTACCAATGCACCGAGACTTGGAAAAACAACCCTAGTGCACTACGTGAGTGGTGAGTGGGTAGAGACCCATGCACAAGGACCCACGTACTGGGACCATCTCCAATGGTCATTCATCGCGCTAAAACAAGCACATCATCGTGCAAGCACTGACATTTCCGATCAAACATTGGGAAATGAATTACAACACATAAAACCACACTTAGATTTAACAATCAAGTGCACGTGTGAGAAATGTAAGGAAAACACACATACAAGCAATTAGAACACAAATGCAATATAAACAAAGCATGCACGAAGTGTGTGTGTGCACCCAAACTCTTAAAGAGGCAAAGTCAAGTGAATATACCTTTCGCTCTTAAAGTCACGAAGATGCTTGGAAGCTTGCTTTGATAATCATCAAGAAGACCTAAGCTACTCATTACACAATCATGCCCAATATGGTTTTTCATGAAATAAGGGAATCACAAAATAGAGGTACTTACAATATTTAACTACTAGAACCGGTTGGAACCAGTGCGTGAATCGCTAGTGTGGAACTGCTACTTCCACCCCAATTATGAAAAAATATGAACCGAAACCAGAACCTTAATGTTTCGATTTAGGTTCCAGTTCCGGTTCCGGTTCTATTTGAATTGTAACAGTTTCGATTTGAACCGGCGGTTCAAATCGAACTATGGTCACCTCTAGTTTGTAGAGAGGTCTTAGTTGTTCACAAAAGCATGAGTCCATGGTTGAGTTGTTCAGTCCCATAAGGTTAAGTTCATTTGCAACGTAAAAGAGAAAAAATGTTTAATTTTCACTTTTTTTTTCCTAAAATAATAATAAAAAAATCTATGTTTTTTTTTTGGCGAAAGGGAGGACTAAACGCCTAGTAGCAATAACAAAAACAAAGAGGCTAAATAAGCAAAGCCACATGCCTAGCCAAAATAAAACCTAAAACATCAGCCTCAAAATCTATAGCAACCTAAGAATGAGGTTCATAAAAAAAAAACACAATACCAAGACCTATAGTATGACCTATATTCACAAGGTTATTAGGAAATTTGTTCCTTTCTCTATAAATATGTTGCACCTTACAGCACCAATCCGCATTAATCATCTTTTTTACATCTTAAATGAGACTAAATATGTTTTGGATCAGCAAGCGTATCTTCTTCTTTTTCTTTCTTTGGAGAGAGAGAGAGAGAGAGAGAGAGAGAGAGAGAGAGAGAGAGAGAGAGAGAGAGAGAGAGAGAGAGAGACATATTTTTAAGCAAATCATTTTATTTTTGTTGTGAGATGCAAAACATAATTAATAAAATTCTAAGCTCTTGCAATTTGGGCCATTAACATCTAACAATGGCCCATATTTATAAATTTGAAGCCCGGCCCAAGTTGCCCCCAAAACATCCTAATTCATTTTGTTGATCTCTAGAGATTTGAGAAGGTTGGGCTTGAACGTGACGTATAGACTTACCAACTATAATATATATATATATATATGAGTATAGACTTTTTTTTTTTTTTTTTTTTTTTTTTTTTTTTTTTTTGATAGGATATGAGTATAGACTTACCAACTAAAAATTTACTAAAATGGAAAACATTTATTACAAACATTTATTTATTATATCGACTAAAACAATAGATGTAATTAATATTGTTCTTTTTGGGTATATTTTAGTTGTTAACATATGTTAACACTATCATATATATATATATATACATAGATTTTCTATTGTCAGTTCGTCCTGACAATAAATATATTAAGACAAAGAATGTGGACCGCTGGATTTATATACTTTAACTCAAAGTATATGCACTTGTCAAAACTTCTTTATAATCTAGGGGTAATTACCCCGGTGGCCATCGACTTTTGCCACCACTATCAAAATGGTCATCGGATGGGGAATTGGTTTAGAAATGACCATTTTTGGCAAATAATGTTACACTAATGGCCATTCCGTTATAACACCGTTAACTTTGTCTAAGAATGTTACACTAATAGCCATCAATTTGTTCACTTGGTATCAAAATGGCCATTATAATCATTTTTCTCCAAAATTACTCTAGTGACCATCCATTTGGTCAATTGGTATCAAAATGGTCATTATAATCGTCCAACTTATTTTAGAACATTTGTATTGACCATCAATTTGGTTAATTGGTATCAAAGCAATCATTATATGTACAATTATATTCGGTTAGAAAAATAGAGTAAGCAATCATTAAAAAAAAAAAAAAAATCATTCAATAGAGAAAATGAAGAATTCATTTGATTTAATATAATTTAAGTCTCATACACATCAAATACTACTAGTCAAACTACACAAGTATACCGAAATACCCTACACAAGTATACCAACTTGTTCCTTTTAATCTGAAAACTGTTCAAAAACCATACCCGATTGCACCATATTCAAAACCACACAAAAGTTTGACAACCAATTTTCATGGTATACTTGTGTAGGGGATTTTGGTATACTTGTGTAGTTTGACATGTAGTATTTGATGTGTATGAGACTTAAATTATATTAAATCAAATGAATTCTTCATTTTCTCTATTGAATGATTTTTTTTATTTTTATTTTTATTTTTTTTTAATGATTGCTTACTCTATTTTCCTAACAAAATATAGTTGTACATATAATGATTACTTTGATACCAATTAACCAAATGGATGGTCAATACAAATGTTCTAGAAAAAGTTAGACAATTATAATGACCATTTTGATACCAATTGACCAAATGGATGGCCACTAGAGTAATTTTGGAGAAAAATGATTATAATGGCCATTTTGATACCAAGTGAACAAATTGATGGCCATTAGTGTAACATTCTTAGACAAAGTTAATGGTGTTATAACGGAATGGCCATTTTGATAGTGGTGGCAAAAGTCGATGGCCACTGGGGTAATTACCCCTATAATCTATGATCCACATTCTTCGTCCTGATATATTTATTGTCAGTTTGTCATGATATAAAATATATCAAGACGAAGAATGTGGATTATTATATTTACATATTTTGACTCAAAATGTATACACTTGTCAAAACTTCTCCATAATCTATGGTTCACATTCTTCGTCTTCATATATTTTATATAAGGACGAATTGACAGTAAAAAGACTATAGATATTTCAATTTTGTGACAATAAACTATTAGAAGTTAGGACATACGGTTGAATTACCATTCCCATAATAGATGAGAAAAGTCTACTCTCATTTGGATAATTGGATCCTTCTCCGCCTCTCATCAAGAGGGGGATGAGGAGGTGGTATAAAATCAACTATACCAAAATTAGGGTGTTTGCATCAATGTAACTTGAAGGTAAAAAGTGTTCATTTGGCAATACTCTAGGTTCAAGTCGTTAAACCCATATGTGATATATGATAGGAAAAATAAGAGTAATTATTCAAATCCGAAACAGTGATGACATGTTGAAGTATTGTAATCCCATAACCATATAAGATTATTTCAAGTTTAATATCATCAGTCTTTGTTGAAAAAAAATGGTACAATTCAATCTCAAATGGAATTATATCATAATATTTTTGGATACCATACTTCAACATTTCAAAATGTTTTCAAAATCTCAATTTCTTTTAATTATGAAGAAGAAAAAACAGAAGAATCCAAGGTGGTCGAGCTGGCTAGTGTCAGAGCCGCCATTGACAGACCAATTAAAGCAGTGAATTCTTGACCATTATTTTAACTATATAAAAATTGTCTTGCTGTTTTTGGGCACACAATTCTTTAAAAATTAAAATCTTTTTACAAAGTATAAAGTAATACAAATACAATGCATGTGTATTTATGATCACCATTAATGGTCTCAAGGCCTTAAAAAGCTAAAAAGAAGCTAAAGCCATTGATAGAAACTACTTTTATATCATGGAAACTGTTAATCATGATTGTATGTGGGTATAGTAGTTAAGAAAGAAGATGGTGAATCAGTGATCCTTCCTTCAATGTTCCATAAATTATATTTATTTTAAAGGTAGCGTTAACACATATGTCTTTATGGCACATGATAACAACCACTTTATTGTCATAAAAGGGAAAAAAAAAATCACTGCATTTATTGTAACAAGATAATAAATAGAGTTATTATATGTGTTTTTATTTCCTTTTATAGAAATAAAGTGGTTATTAACTAACACGGCCCTTATTTTAACTATCTTCTTTATCAGTTAACCCTATAACATAAATTCATAGTAATTGTAGTAGTAGATTAGTAGTGTAAACCTTTCAAAGGAGCCAATCACCAAGTTGTGTTGATTTGTTGTATAATAGTTCATCTGGTGAGAAAAATTTTGGGTGTAGCTGAAAGCGTCATGCTTCTCTCGCTACGATCCTGTCATGTAGCAAATTTTTTCATTTTCTACAAGTTCCACAACATATGAGTGAGATTCTCTAAAAAGCTAGGGTCGTGGGTGGCCATAGCAAGATTGTTGTGGGAGATACATGGTGCATCCACTGTACCCAAGTTTATCTCCAACAATTGAGATGTTTAAAGGGAAAGTATCAATCCCCCCCACCCCCCATATGCCATATTAATATTTGACCTCAGTATTTCCATTAATGGCTATTTCCCCCCATGAAAATGATAATATTTGCCATATTCCCCTTTTTAGTTTCATTAATGTCTAAACTCCCCCCTATAGGTTTTCATATTCCCTATTTACCCCCTTACATCGTTAGGTATTCTGTTATAAATTTAAATAGGCAAGGGTAAAATGGTAACTTGATAAGAAATTAAAATTTAAAATTATTTAACCAATTATTAAAATAAAAAATAATATTAAGAAATTAAGAATTATATATATATATATAATAAAATAAATATAATTGTAATTCAAAAAAAAAAAACTAAAAAAATATTAAAAAAAAAATCTTCAGTCTCTCTCTCACAACCAATCTCAATTTCTCTCTCTCAACTAGCTTAAAAAAAATCTCTCTCTTAACCAATCCTCAATCTCTCTCCCTCTCAACCGTAGCTTGGCCGCCGGCGAGGAGCGGTGATATCCCTTACTTTCTCCCGCTTCTCTCTCTCTCTCTTTGTTAGATCTCTTTCGATTCGAGCCGATCTAGTGGTTTTGGGGTTTTGATTTATGGGTTTTATTTCTTTCTCTTTTTCTCTTTCTGGGTTTGGAGTTCTGGTTTTTGCATTTGGATTAGGGTTTTAAATTGAGGGTGGTGGCTGTGGTTGTTTTCAATTAGGCTTCGGTGATTTGATAATGGTAATGGTTTGGTGTTGGTGACTAGAATTTGATGATAGTGGTTTGGTGATGATAATGGTGGTTTTTTTTACTGATGATGATGGCTATTTTTGGGTTTGAATTTATTTTATTTTTTTGACAGATATGGGTATGATTTTATTGGTTGTTTGAATGTGAAGAAACTATTAATTACTTCTAGAAATAAGGGGTAGATCTCTCCATAGTTGCTATAAAAGAATTAAACAAACATGTAAATTATATATATATATATATACGGTCATGTTCAAATCAGTGCGCACTGATGTAACTACATCAGTACCAATGCATGTGGACCATTGATTATGGAGAAACTTTGATAAATGTATATACTTTGAATCAAAATATGTAAACCTAATGGTCTACATCCAACGCACTGATGAAGTTATATCAGTGGGCACTTACTTGAACATTTATGTATATATATATATTAAATTGAAAGAATTATGTTAACAGGTATGAATACATGTGGTATGGCGGTGCAAGAATTGGCAGCTAATTGAATCTGTAAATGTTTTTCAATTCTATTTTATTAAAATATATATGTATATGTGTGTGTATATATGTATATCATTAGGGGGAGAGGGGGTGGCATTAATAGAAATACTAGGAGGAGGTTTACTAATATATCAAAATATAAGGGGAAAATTGATACATTCCCATGTTTAAATGATGGAGATTTTGAAATCGAAGGTGTCGAACTAGAGGTGACCGCAGTTCAGTTCCGGTTCCTTTGGGAACCCGAACTGGAACCAAACTGTAGGGGAACCAATTTCGATTTCAGTTCCGGTTCTAGTTTCGGTTCACCTGATTCCTGTGACAGACTGGGTTCCGAACATTTTTTTTTTAAAAAAAGTTTTTTAAATTAAAAAAATAATTATTAGAAAATTAAAAGACATGTTAAATCAATTTATTGGTAACCAGAAATTAATATATATATATATATATATGAAAAACTAAAATAAAAATTGAAATAAAACTAAAAAAAATTAAATTGGGCTTGCCTTGTACTTAATTTTTACAACAATTAAGTTGCCTATGTATCCTCTTAGGGTTTAGAGAGTCTAATGCTATGTAGTTCTCTTACCTTTTATTCAAGGTTAAGTGTTGGAAGTTGGAACCTTAACTAATCGTTGCTAGTGCATTTTTTCTTGTGGTTCGTGTTAGGATTATGCTCGATAGCAAGAGTATATTATTGTATTTGACAATCTTATCATATTAATAAAGTGATTTCTATTTTAACAAAATCTTATAGCATTTATAATTATAATTGTCAAAGTAAATAATCATAAGGTCAAAAGACTATGAGAAAAGAAGAATTGTTCGAACATCTAGATATGTATGAGGTAGACACAATTCTTTAGTTAGTCTTGAATAACGTTCATAACTTAAGTTAAAGGTTGGGCACCTTTATCTTGTTAAAGTTGTAGAATTCTTTTTCTAACATTTGAGTGGGATCAAATATGTTATGATGAGTCTAAAATCATCGAAAGGTCTTCGAGTAAAAGAATCTAGTGCACTGAGTGCATTGAACTGGATCACAATAAAACAATTTATCTAGAACCAGCAATAGATAAAAGTCTTTTCATTATCAGGACAATCGGAGAGTTTATCTTAATCCTGAGATAAATGATGAACTTATGGTTACAAGTGTTATCATTTGAGCTATAAATGAGTATGATTATATAGCATAGTCTATCATTGATAGTTTGGTGGTATTCATTTGTTAATCAATAGAGGACTTCATTTATAGATATGGACATTGTGGCCCCATTTATTAAATGTGAGTCGAATATCATCATATGGATGTTTTGAGGTTTTGGATATTAAATTTTAACGTTGAGTTTTCAATAATGACTATTGAAATATGACTTATGGACAAGTCATAATATATATCCAAGTTCAAAGTGTGGTCATATGAGTAAATATGGTAACTTGGAGAGCTATAAGCGGCATATGAGCTATTGACGATTATTGATATTCTTCAAGAGGATTCACTATCTCCTATAAGATTGTCTAGGGTATGAATGAGAATCATTTACTTATTCCATCTTTATTTAAGAGTGCAATTTTAGTTCTTTAGTGGAATGAACTAAAATTAATATATTGAACTTAAGTGAATCATTTGTTGATTGTGATTGGGTTATGTCTATTGGAGCTTAAATTTAGTTAGGCCTGCCAAAATCCTCAATCAACACGGACTTGCATGAATCACTTGATATATTCTACCAGACTAATTATGAGTCCATCTAGAATTGTATTAAGGCATGTAGACTTGTTTCTTTTAGTAAGAATGTACCTAGTTCACATGTGAGCCTTTTAATTAAAGGTCTAATGGATTTAATAAAATGGAAAAATAATATATGGCCCATCTTAGTGTATGGGCGGCAAGGCTTATATAATAGTCTAAATATATTATTTTATTTTATTATTTGATTAAATGGAAATTAATTAATTGATTGATTAATTATTTAATTAAGAATCAAAATCTTTTTCAAACTAGGAAATATGTTTCTTAGTGTTATACTATTGGTAGTAGTATATTAAATATAAAAGACTTTATTTGAAAAGTAGATAAATAAGAGATTTATTTATCTAGTCAAATTAGGAAGTCTTTTATATAGTCACAAATACACTAAAGAGTTGGATTAGGGTTTGAATTCTAAAAGATTGATTGAAGTTGTTTGTGTAAGCACAAATCCTTTTTGTAAAGGATTTCGGTCACCACCTTGTTAACACAAGATAGAATTCGGAACCATAGTATTGGAAAGAATTCAGCACCATAGTTTCTTTAGAAAGAATTTGGTACCATAGTTTTTGTAACTATGGATTCGGCCACCATAGTTTTTGTAACTATGGATTCGGCCACCATAGTTTTTGTAACTTTGGATTCAGCCACCCTAAGGTCTTGGAATTGAGAGATTTTTCTTTTGCTAGAGAAAAATAAAATCCATCTCTTAGACTAGTGTGATTAATGTCGACCAAGAGGAATAGAGAGAAAAGTTTGTTCTTATTTCAATAGTGCACTAGTTACTTTTATACCAAAAGGTTTTGTGTACAATTTTGAATAAGGTTCACGCGAGTTTCGATCTAATGATTGTGAATTCAAAAGTGACCGAAACATTCTTTATTGTCTCTTGGAACTTTTTGTGACTAACGAAAAAGAAAAGGTTTTGTTAATCCATCCTCAGGTACACAATTCAAAGAGAAGGGAGACTACGCTCCTAGGTGATTCTCGTTTGTGATTGGATTGGAAGATCTTACGGAATACCATCGACGAAACGTCAATCGGATCACGCAATAAAGGTATGATATCTTTAGTATTATATGTTAATTAATTAGAGGGTTAAGGTTCAAATAAGAAAACATTTTAAACTATACTAAACTATTTTTTCGCTTCCGCCGCGTGTATTTTTCCTTACTGGTTCGGGCATTAATCGAAATACATGGAGGAAATTTACTAATATATCAAAATATAAGGGGAAAATTGATACTTTCCCATATTTAAATGATGGAGATTTTGAAATCGAAGGTGTCGAACTAGAGGTGACCGCAGTTCAGTTCCGATTCCTTTGGGAACTCGAACTGGAACCGAACCGGAACCGAACCGTAGGGGAACCAATTTCGATTTCGGTTCTGGTTCTAGTTCCGGTTCACCTGGTTCCGGTTACAGATCGGGTTCTGAACATTTAAAAAAAATTAAATTAAAAATAATAATTATTAGAGAATTAAAAGATTGGTTAACCATAATTTAATATATACATATATATATATATATGTAAGGATTCCCATTATTGATTGGCTTAACCACAATTTGGGGTTTGAATTGTAAGGGTAGATTAGGTGATGGAAGACCAACATCAAAGGCCCTATTCAAGACCTCAAGGTGACAAGCACTCAAAGGTATATTTCTTGTGCTTAGTTTTCTTTGAAGAAATCTAGAAGCACACACACACTTAGCATACTTGCATTTGTGTGCATACTCTTCACATGTCACATTACACACTAGCACTTTGTTTGATTATATCTTGTTGTGTGTTTGTTTGTGTCGTGTAATTCGTTTCTCGAATATGTTCGGAAACGTCCGCGCTTGCACGATTATGTGCTTGGTTTTGCGCGAAGACCGCTCTTAGTGATAGCCTTGGCTTTCTCCTTGGATTCACCACTTTTGGTGAATCTGCGGTTTAATCGGCAGCCCTGGCCGCCGAATGAAACCGCCGTTTTGGACCAGAGGTCTCTGGTCTGATTCTACAGTTAGATCGACGATCTGGCCGCCGATTTGAAACTGCCATTTCATACCTGATGCATTTATTATTCTCGGGTTGTGTTCTACGGTTTACTCGACGGTTTCGAAACCGCCGAATGAAACCGCCGTTTTCTCCCCTGTTCTCGGGATGAATTCTACGGTTATGATCGGCGGCCTGGCCGCCGAATGAAACCGTCGAATTAGATATTTTAGGTCGGTTTCTTTCTCGGGTTCAATTCTGCGGTCAGATTCTGCGGCCCCGACCGCAGAATTAAACCGCCGTTTGAGCGTTTCAGGGGCAATATTGTCTTTTCACATGCCCTGTTTCTTGATGACTATATATATCATACTTTCTCATTTCTCTACCTGAGTTCTCTGATTCTAAAGAACCCTAAAGTTCAAAAAGAGAAACTTGAGAGAAAAGAAATCAAGAACTCATTTTTATACACACAAAACCATTCTCATATGCATCAAAAGATCATCTAGCATTTTCTAGCATAGTTAGGATGCTTGCTTGCATGGGTTTTGCTCAACACACTTGCTTTGGTATGTTCTTCACTAATCTCATCTAAGCTTAGTGTTTTATTTATCAAAGAAATCTTTTATATTATTTGTATGATCTTAGAATATATTCTAGATACAAAATAGAGATTGTTGTGTTGACATGTTTGAGTGATGTATTTTGATAGCAACATCTAGGTTATTTTTATCTATGATTTGCTAAGCTTTATGACATGTCATTTAGCTATTGACATCTAGGATTGCATTTATTGTTATCTATTCATCCTAGATAAGCATCTAAGGTTACCTAGCTTTATTTGCTCATTGAATATCATTTTATATTCACATAGGTTGTAATCTCTTCATTGAGAAGTAAGTCTTGCATGTAGCTTCCGGGATTAGGTTGCTTAGATTGCAAGCAATTGGACTAGGTCCACTTATACCGGGATTAGGTAGGTGTGTTGATTATTGATCGGGATTAGGTTGTAATCATTACACATTTAGTGGATTCGAGGTTCGAGTGTGGCGCACTATACAGCCCGTGGTTTTTCCCGTGAGGGTTTCCACGTAAATATCAAGTGTCTTTTATATTTCCGCACCATATTACACTTGTTATTGTTTTGACTAGTTTGGGGCATTTTCGTAATTTGACTAAATGCGAAAATTTGGTAAATTTGGTAAAATCTATTCACCTCCCCTCTAGATTAATATTAGAACACACCGTGTTATTTGTTTCAATATATATATGACAAACTAAAATAAAAATTGAAATAAAACTAAAAAATTTAAATTGGGCTTGCTTTGTACTTAATTTTTACCACAATTAAGTTACCTACATATCCTCTTAGGGTTTAAAGGAGTCTAATGCCACGTAATTCTCTTACCTTTTATTCAAGGTTAAGTGTTGGAAGTTAGAACCCTAACTAATCGCTGCCAGTGCCTTTCTTCCCGTGGTTTGGTCATTGTCGATGATTCGTAAACTAATTCTTGATTGATTTCTTGTTATCTGTTTTGCACTTTACTCCAATCATCAACACAAACTTGGACTTGAATTGATTCCGGACTCATAACCGAATGTTTTTTGTCTAAAATATTTCCACCAATGCTAAAATCGTGTTCCACAACCACGGTAGAAACATATGTTGCAAGAATTTGTTTGGCTATAATTGCCAAAATTGGAAAATGCCTTTCATGCTCCTTCCACCATTGTTGGATATCAAATCACTGTCTTCCATAAACTTAAAAAGGTTTTTAGATAAGTTTCAATCTTTGAATTCAAGTTGAATGAAGAATCAGTTCGTAATTTTTTTAATTTTTTGGGATAACAGTCGAGACCCTTGAACTCGCTTTTTGTGTCGTTATAAAATTGCAATTCAAAAGATATTTATAAGAAATTCTTACGCAATGCGCTCTAAAGTTTGAAATCAAGTAAAATGGCAAGCTAGGGTATCGTCCATAGAGATTGGGTTAGATTAATTGATTTGCAATCTATTCAAAGTTAGTCTAACTAATGTGCAAGAAAATAAATCCATGTTTGGGTTTTGATAGATTTTGAGTTAATAAACTAGAAAAGTAAATGACAAGAAATTAAAGAGAATATGAATAAAGATAGGAATCCAATACCAATAATTTAGATAAGAAAATGGATTTAAACAATTAATAAGGAAACTAAGGAGTTGATGGAGTTGCAAATGGATGATGGGCAATGCTTATCAAGCTACTTATATGAACCAATCTCACAATTATGAACCGCTTGTAGTTTTAAGTGTGAAATGGTTGTCTAAACAAAACCAAGACACTTCCCACCAATATGTCTAACTGATTAAGGAGATGGTGTAAAAGTGGGATCGGTTAATTACAAACCAAGGCTTAGATAATTGGGGTTGATATACCCTCCAACAATCTATCATATTCACTATGTATACTAATAAATCAAGTGTGTCAATCTAAGATCAATTGTATCACAAATTATCCTAACAAGATTGTAATTAACTAGTGGTATACAAAGTCAATCACATAATGAATAGAATCTAATTAACAAGTGAACAGAACATAAAAGTAGATTCAAATATAATATAGCTTAAACAAATACCCACATCCAAATGTTCTTTACATCAATCCCCTAGATTGGGGGTTTAGTTACACATAGTTACAACAAAGGAAAAGAAGTAAAAGAAGTGGGAAATCACTCTTAGGCCACCTTCTTTAGTGTTTGATCATTCCTTGCCTTATTGCTCCTTATGCAAAGAGTGGTAGATGAGGAGGTGTCAAGATAGATGGATGTCTAATGGGTAGTGACAAAGGTAGGGGATGTAGAGAATGGAAAGAGATGAATGATTGGGTGAAAGTAATCTAGATTTGATATTGATGAGATTGGAGAGGAAAAATGTAGAGATTAGGAATGATTGAAGAAGAAATTACCAATTCAATATAAAAGTTGGTGTATTTATATGTTGCGAAGGCTAGGGTACGGAATGGGCAAGAATACCCCACTTGAATGGGCTGAAATTCTTCCTGGAGCTATGTTAACATAAGGTCGCGGTCTAACTTTCATGGTGTCTTCCTTGCATAAGTGTCACGATTGGCAAACAACAACGCTTTAGACCGCGAAACTTACGCCTGTTGATTCCACTGAATTTCTTTTCTTTATCACGGTATTCTAGCAGCGACACATAAGGCGCGACAATTGCTTGAACTTGGTCTTCACTTGAAGTGGACTTTTCTATCTCGATGTCATTGTAGCGACACCCAAACCATGACAATGGCCTGTTTCTATCCCATTTTCTCCTTTTTTTTTTTTTTTTTTTTTTTTTTACACTTTATTCATTTTATCTCATCCATCTCCCATAAATGCCCTTGTGGCACTAATAATCCTAAAACACTTAATTATCATAGTTAAAACACTGGAAAATGCCCAAGAATCAAGCGAAAAGAGTAAGAAATAGGTGCCAAAATCATGTGATGAGGTTTCGATTTGTGGAACATCAATGTGTAGTCATGGACCATAAAATCTAATATATTCGTCATATAATTGATAAAATAATAATTGAATTGTAATACAATAACTACCAACATCAACTTCTTCTTCTAAACATTCATAATAACATTTTAAATAATCATTCAAACTATCTACTTAACAATATGGATCAAAACACAATGCAAGCAAATAAATAGATGGAAACTTTCTATAATAGTATAACCATTTTGCTATCATAACATCAATGCAAGGATGTAATTGTTCATCAGTACACACTCAGAAAATGCACCAACAATATTAAAACTCTCAATAATAAATAAATGAGTAGTAGGATAATAAATACCAAATAAATTGTTAATAGTACAGTAGAAACCCTGTAAATTAATTTCCTATAAATTAATAACCTAAAAAATCCCGGTCCCGACTCGGGTCAGTGTAAAAAATTAATAAACCTCTCTATCGTAATAATTAATAATTTCTTTTTGAAATCTAGTGTAAAATTTTGGTCCCAACGGTCAAATAAATTAATAATTTTATTAAAATTATAAAATATATTACATAATATTTAAGAACTAGAAAAGTGCTTTAAGATGCTAGTTTGCACAAGGCCACTATGTTTGATATTTTTGACTTTATCCTTCATCTTTTGAATTGTCCTTAAAAAGTTATTATGATCACCTTCTTGTTGTAACCAAAAGGTTTCAACTAAATTTAGCATTTCAATAGGAAATCTCCTTAACAAAATTTTCCTAAACAAGGAATCCTGAAAAAAAAAAAAAAAAAAAAAAGAACTTTCCATAAAGAATAATACCGACTAAACAATGAATCCTGAAAAGGAATCTTTTCTAAACAAGAAAACCAACTTCCACATGTTTTCAAGACAAAATAACACTTTATAAGGTAAAACCCTTGAAATTGATAACCCCTCTAAATTAATACTTAAGGGTGGATATATTAAATTAGAGGGGTTCTACTGTATCATTAAAGGCTTTTAACGGTTGACAAATTTTTGTACAAATATACCAATGATGTGCATGAAGAATAATGTTAGTAACATTATATTGCATAAAATTAACTAATAATTCCCTATGTTCATAACTTTCAGTAAGCAATTTATAAGTAGAATTCCAACGAGTTGGAACATCACAAGAAAATCTAATGGGACGCCTACAATTTGATTTACAAAATTTTGACCATGCTTTCACTACAGAAGCATGTTTCCACAAATAATGAGGAGCTTTTCTATTTGGTATAATAAAATTGTGAAGAACCTTTAATCCACTTTGAACACATTAATTTAAAAAATGGCAAGCACATATTTGATGAAAAATTCTACCACCAAAATAAGGATTGCATAACTCACGTAAAAAAGGAATAGTTGTGGTATTGTTGGAAGAATTATCAAAACCAATTGCAAAAATTTTGTTCTCAATTTTATACTCTTCAAGAATAAGTTTAAGCATTCTATAAATATTATCCGCAATATGTGCATCATCAAAAACTCTGAATGCAAGAAACCTTTTTTGCATTGTCCATGCATTATCCATATAATAACAAGTGACGCCCAAGTACGAATGCACCATCTAAGGGTCACTCCATATGTCGGCATATATGGAAACACGACCTTTATAATTATTAATTTTTTTTCTTGCAAATTCTTTTTTTTTTTTTTTTTTTTTTTTTTTTACAAATCTCATAAAGTGTACGTGTGAGAGTGGTTCTATGAACATAACGTGCTGCATGATTTAATGTTTGTTGACAATAATTAATAAAACCAACTTTTTCACCAAAACTAAATGGTAAGTATTCTACAACAATCATTCTAGCTAATTGTTCTCTATTATTTGCATAACTATATTTAAATAATTGATGGTTAGAGGTAGCGTACCTTGAAATTTAGCTTTGTGAACACCCTCTAACCTCTTCGGCTGGACGCTTGCTCGTTATATGCTTCTGATATGTGCCATATCTTCCAGATTTAGACCACTTAAATTCTTTGTGGTAGTAATTGCAAACCATTGCAAAGCTTCCATCATCTCGTCTTTAGTAATTTTCATCATATGGATTACGAAGAGATCAGATTTGCATTGCTTCTCCTCACCAACTGCTTCAAAAGTTGGAAGGGGATTAGACATATTTTGTGATTGACTTTTGTTGTGGGGGTGGAAGTTGAATTGGGTTCGAAAATTGTTAAAGGGGGATTAGGAGGGTTTGTGGAATCGAGATAGACTTCTTGTTGTAGGAACTCATGATAAGCGATATCGTCATAACCGACACCGTCTCAAATATGATCCTTACCTTTCTTGGAAATGGAAGGCCTTGAACCTTCTCCACTTGCCATTAAAAAAATTGAATTGAAAAATTTGTTGAAAATAAATGTGAAAAAATGGATGGGAATAAATTTAAAAATTTTGTTGGAAATAAATTTGAAAAAATTGTTGGAAATGAATTTGAATTGAGTAATAAAAATGTAATTGCGATTTAATTGCAATAAAAAATTTTTTTGAATAATTGAGAGAGAATTGAGTAATTTATAGATAATTGGAGAATTGATAAAGGATTGGAGTGAGGACAAATGAGATGAGAGGGGAGGTATTTATAGGAAAAAGGTTTGACATAATATATATTAAAAAAAATTAAAAATTTAAAAAAAAAAAAAAAAAAGGAACCAATCTAGAATCGAAACTTTATAGGTCCCGATTCAAGTTCCGGTTCTTCAGGTCACGATTCCAGTTTGAACTGAAATTTAAAAGGGTGTATTCAATTAGGATTTTAAAAGACTTTTAATGACTTTTATGGAATTAAAAAATTTAGATGTATTCAATATAGACTTTTAACAACTCTATAAAAATCATGAGGTATTCAATACAGACTTTTATAGACTTTTAAAAAGTCTTTAAAAGTCACGTGGTATTCAATCAAGACTTTTTAACAGTCTATGAAAATTATGAGATATTCAAAATATCAATGACTTTTAATGATTTTTAGTTATAACAGATCTCACAATTTATCTTCCATTCCAACCAAAGAATTTGAATGACTTTTTAAAAAAAAAAAAAAAAAAGGTAGAAAGAATTTCACTTTAAAAGAAAAATATAAAACTCTTTAAAAAAAATCAACCACCAAATATATGATATATTTTCAAATAAAAGCACACACATTCTTAACAAATTTCATGAATAAAATAAAATGAATAACTTTAAAATGCATAAACATTATAAAAAAAAATATATACAAACATTAAAGATCTATAACCAAAAAAATTTAACCAAAAAATAATATAAAACAACTCTTCATCGGCTATGCAATTAAGGACGAGAGATTTCATATTTTTTTACCTATATTTTTAAAGCAATTAAACAACATCGAAACAAATCAAATGAACTTCATTTATATAAAATAAAAATAATAAAGGACAAAAACCACTACTTAACCATGCCAATATGCCATAATCAAAGTCGTGTATGAGCGTGACTCCATGCAATTATGATCAATATCAACTACCCACTTTTAGGCATCGATCTTATTTAACAACTAGGTGCGGTTTTTATGTTTTATGTTTAATAACTTGAATGGACTTTTAGTTGATTTTTTGTACTCATTGTCATACTTTCGTTGAGACATGTAAACGTTAATATTATTGTCGGTTTACTATATTTATTTTAAAGAAAATTTATAATATTTTGACTAATTATAAAAAACAAATAAAATTTTGACTAATTATTTAAAAAAGAAAAAGAAAAAAGGAGCATAATGTCTTTATAATGCAAAATATAATTAAAATAAAATAAAAATTTAAAATCACATATATGGTTTTTCTTTTTATTCATTTGAAAAATTATTTTTATTGACATGATAAATATATATAATTTTTCTAAAACAAATTATACATTATATTTAGAAGTCAATGAATATAAATGTCTATAAAAGTTTTTTAAAATGAAAGTTTACGAAAGTCTTTTAAAATGAAAGTCTATAAAAGTGTTTAAATAAAAGTCTATAAAAGTTTTTTATAATCTTGTAAAGTCTATAAAAGTCCACAAAATCTGCAAAAGTCATCCACTTAAAAAAAGTCATTAAAAATCTTTAGAAATCCTAATTGAATACACCCCATTTAGTCACCACTATGCCCAAGAGGCAGAGCCTAAATTTTAAAGACTATCGAGACTTGATTGTCGAGTGTGTGCCGTGCTTTAATTTTTTTGTGAGGCTCGGCCCTGCCTGTGAGCTCTGTTTAGAGTGGGCTTCCCGGTGCACTTTTAGGTGTCCAGTTAGGCTTTAGCTTATTTTAAATATTTTCATTTTTCATTTTCCAATCTCAATCTTGCTCTCATTCCTGACCCTTCGGTCTTACAGACTTTGATAGTCACTTGACCATAAGGCTTGGACGGACGTTCGCGTAGTTTGGACAAAATTATAAGTTTGAAAAGTCACGTGCCCAGTGATAGTCACTTGACCATAAGGCTTGGGCGGACGTTCGCGTAGTCACTTGATCCATTTGACACCTGATTGCAACTTATACCAAAATTTTGAAAGGTTTTGTTCGTACTATAGCTGTAAAAAATTATAAGTTTGAAAAGCACAATGATGCATTTTGTTTTTTTTTTTTTTTTTTGTTTCTTCGAATTATTTCAAAATTAATTACGAGGCCCACAATTTTATTAATGTATGTGTAAATCTGTCATAAAAATGATGTATTTTTGAACTATTTTATAAATGATATGTGCTTTTACACTACTATAGTAGGGGATTGAGAGAAGCATATCACATAGCTAAGATAAGTGAATAAAATAATATGTTAGATAAACGGAGTACACACACTGTATTATTTTATATTGAACTGTATTATTCTTATACAATCATGTGTTTAGTGATATTTTATATTAGGTTATATTACGTATTTACATTATACAACCTCTTTATTTTGTATTAGTTAAATGAGCCTTTATTGAACTAAATGAGGCTCAATACTAATAAATAGGTCTCATTGGACTTGGATCATATTTATGGTCCTATATAGAATTTGTAAGGCCCAAACTCTTCAATGGCGCTCTATTGTTTGAATTTCAAAATTCAAAAACTTTTGTAACGGTCCTACAGCTGGATCCCACCAACGCTACCCATTTCAAATTTCAAATCTCCAAAAACGGCTATTCCCTATCTCATTCTATAAAATCTGTCTCCAAAATATCATAAATTTTAACATTTCTTCCAGAAAGTCTCTCCTCCTATACGTCTTTGGCAATCTTCAACAGCAAAACTAAAATCAAGCGAAAATGAGAGAGTGCATTTCAATCCACATCGGTCAGGCCGGTATCCAAGTCGGTAACGCTTGTTGGGAGCTCTACTGCCTCGAACACGGAATTCAGGTCACTTTCCCTTACTTTTGTTTTTGCTTTTGTTTTCTGTTTTAAAATACCCAATTTGGTTTCTGTTCTGTTATTATAGAGGATCAGTGATCGATCTGTTTAATTTTTGCATCTGGGTGCTAAAATTTTGGGTTTCTTTTGCAGCCTGATGGGCAAATGCCTAGTGACAAGACAGTTGGTGGTGGAGACGACGCCTTCAACACGTTTTTTAGCGAGACCGGCGCCGGAAAACACGTCCCTCGTGCTGTTTTCCTGGATCTCGAACCCACTGTGATCGACGAAGTCAGGACAGGGACATACCGTCAGTTGTTTCACCCGGAACAGCTCATCAGTGGCAAAGAAGACGCCGCTAACAACTTTGCAAGAGGACACTACACAAGTAAGAACAATTAACCTAAAATTTGTCCAGTTTTCGACTTTGTACATTCAAAATTTGTTTAATAGATGTTCGATTTTGAAACTTTTTTGTTGTTTAGTTGGGAAAGAGATCGTGGATCTGTGCCTTGATAGGATTCGGAAACTAGCTGATAATTGTACCGGGCTTCAAGGGTTTCTTGTGTTCCACGCTGTTGGTGGTGGTACTGGATCCGGACTCGGATCTCTGCTTCTTGAGAGGCTCTCTGTCGATTACGGCAAGAAATCGAAACTCGGATTCACTGTGTATCCCTCTCCTCAGGTTTCGACCTCAGTTGTGGAGCCTTATAACAGTGTTTTGTCTACTCACTCTCTGTTGGAGCACACTGATGTTGCAGTGTTGCTTGACAATGAAGCAATCTATGATATCTGTCGCAGGTCTCTCGACATTGAGAGACCCACTTACACCAATCTCAACAGACTCGTTTCTCAGGTACAGATAACAAATTCCCCACTTGAAAAATGACCATAAATTTTGTATTGTTAATGAGATGTGTTTTTCAATATCTATGTGCAGGTGATTTCTTCATTGACAGCCTCTCTTCGATTCGATGGAGCTTTGAATGTCGATGTTACAGAGTTCCAGACCAATTTAGTCCCGTACCCTCGTATCCATTTCATGCTTTCTTCATACGCCCCTGTCATCTCAGCAGAAAAGGCCTACCACGAGCAACTCTCCGTGGCAGAAATCACAAACAGTGCCTTCGAACCATCCTCAATGATGGCGAAATGTGACCCCCGTCACGGAAAATACATGGCCTGCTGTCTGATGTACAGAGGAGATGTGGTACCAAAGGATGTTAACGCTGCGGTGGCCACGATCAAGACCAAGAGGACAATCCAGTTCGTGGACTGGTGCCCAACTGGGTTCAAGTGTGGAATCAATTACCAGCCTCCAACAGTGGTTCCTGGTGGGGACTTGGCTAAGGTTCAGAGAGCGGTTTGCATGATTTCGAATTCGACCAGTGTTGCAGAGGTGTTCTCAAGAATTGATCACAAATTCGATCTGATGTACGCAAAGAGGGCGTTCGTGCATTGGTATGTGGGTGAGGGTATGGAGGAAGGAGAGTTTTCGGAGGCCAGAGAGGATTTGGCTGCTTTGGAGAAGGATTATGAGGAAGTTGGGGCTGAGTCTGCTGAAGGAGATGATGATGAAGGTGATGAGTACTGAGACTGGTGTGATTAGCTTTTCCAATGGACTCATTGGTCTCTAAGTTATCTAAATCAATGTTTTACTTTGCTTTTTCTTCATGGATGAAATGAAATTTCTACGTTTTCTACTACATTTTATTTTATTTTTTAATTGCCAAAACATGTTAAAAAATATATATCTATCTATATTAAAGATGTTGTGACAAGGCTCACAAGAAGAGGATCATCAAATATTTTACAATTAGTTTAATAAAATATGACCATCAAATTTCTTTCCAAGAAACAAAATATGGATTATACCCGGCTTCCAAGGATAGTGCGGGTTCGAGTCCCATAATATATAGTATTAGTTCGAAGTTTGAATATGAATAATATAAAATATATTACTTTCCCTCTTAATTAACACAAGAATTATTTGGTTTCTTGTGTACCATTTCGATTGTTATTTGATTTTTTTTAGAATTATTTGGTTAGGTTTTTGAGATTGTTGTTGAACCAGAAAATCCTACGGTCAAAATTTGGTCAAAATTGTAATACTCGGGGCACCGGCAATTTATGGAAGCAACTCTAGAAAATGAATGATGAAATTGTGTAAGGTTCACCCTGCAGTTGTAGAATGGTGGGCTCTTGCTACTTGTGAATAGAAGTTTGTGTGCTTTGGATACCGTAGACAAGGCTTATCGAGCCTTGGGTGGTGTCGTTCATATAGCCTTAGGTTCGTTTGGACTAAGAGTTTAGCAAATTAAATTGTCGGGAGGAGACGAGGCAAGGTTGTCGTCTGTTTGTGTAGAAGAACGAATATTACAGTGTTGTAGGTTTATGGATCAAAGCTAATTGATCATCAAACTATAAAGAATTAATATTGTAGAACGAACTAATTCAAGTAGCATTTAACGAATGATGGATGACGTTGGACGGGTACCGGTCTGGTAACAAAAACCATGGTGATTTGACCATGAATTAAAGATGAGTGGAAGATATTTCAACTAAGAGGCGATTGAAAATTAATTGCTAGTGATGGAGGTTGAGGGCTCCATAACTACTTTTGGGAGAGTGGGAGTACTGAGTCGTGGTTGGTGTTGGTATTGAAGTGTGCTATGTGCGTGTACTAATTTGATGAATTGTTGGGTGATCCCTCATCTCTTGTGGATCGAACTCATGTTATATAAAGGCTATCAGGAGACGGTAATATTAGCACAATTTACTGAGCTGTCTCTTGAGGGTTTTTTCCCCTCCCCTTGTAAACTCAATGATTTTCTGTTTTGATTTGATTCGTGGGTATCGTGATATCATCAGAGCAAGATTGCTGGAGTGTCTCGTAAGTCAGTGATAACCACTTGCTTGAACTTTCTGACGAAGTCCAAGTGGACTTTTGTCCACTGGTGTTAGTCTCATGCTGGGCCTGATTTCAGCTGGGCCAAATTCTTTTATACAGCCCATAATAACCTTGGGCCTTATGACAGATTTTGACTACCATAAGTATATGTGCTATTTTTGGCTACCACAATTGTCTATTTCAAATTGAATAGAGTTTAAATCTCTATTAGAAAAGCCTATAATTTTTTTTTTTTAATATATATTTAAAAAAAAAAACTATATTTCTAATAAATCTACTGAGGCCTAACAAACAAGCTCTAAATCATTTAAGAATTCTATCTTCATTTTTTTTATACAATAGAAATCTTAATTTTGTTTTACTTCAATTCTTCAAATAATTAGACAATTTTATGCAAACAAACAAAAATGCACTCCCTAACTTGCGGACACCCGCTTTCAACAGTTCAAAATAGAAAATTTAAGTTGTATTTTCATACTGTACAAGAAGAGAATTACAAAATACAGAGAAAAAAAGAAAAAAGACACGAAAGAAACCATTAAAAGTGACCAAAAGATCCAAGAAATTTTCAAGACTCATGAGTCACACGAGCTATGACTATCTACTTCCAGCCGCCTCAATCTTCTCTCTCAAACCTCTTATCAAACCAACCCAGGCCACAAGAAACCAGTAACAACGGGTGTGAACCGGTTCGGGTCTAAATATGGTTGGTTGTGGCTCTATCCGGCCCAAGCCCGATATCTTAAGAACTTAAATATATATATATAATTAATTTTGAAACGAGTTATCACTATTTTCGCGGTTCTCAGCATCCAAACAGCGAAATCACAATACCTAGTTTTTTTTATTTTTTATAATTTTTTCAGTGCAAGGCGGTTCTGACGGAGGACTCTGTCTTTCCGCTGAGAGGTGAGCAAGGTAAGATCTGTCTGGAGAAAACGACGACGTCCACGTGTCGTTTCGGATAGCGAACGGTTTCCGGCGTTTCTTTACTCAGACTACTTTTACCGATGTCTTCCGTATAGAACATCATCTCCTCCTCTTTGACTCTCAAAATCTGGTTGTGCATGAACTGCTGTACAACCTTCTTCCGCGCGATTCTGGACACCGCCTTCGGCGACTCCACCTCCTCCGTCGACGATCCGCCGCTCTCGTCCGCCTCCTCATCACTCGCCGAGAAAACATTCTTCTTTCCGCCGACTCTCCGGTCCAGATCATCGGCTTCACAGTCATATCTAGATCTTGATTCTGGTTCTGATTGATCTGGATTCTGGTTCTGATTGATCTTGTTCACTGGCTTCACAGTCATTGTTGTGTTGATCGTTTGTTAATTTTTTGATTGATTGATTGAGTCAGATTTTTGGTTTGCGGTGGCACTTGCGTGTGTGTGTATATATTATATATATATACTAGAAGACTGAAGAGGGGTCCACTGAGTTTTGCATGGCGAGTTACGTGGTGAGGCGAGATGCTTGAGTGGGTGACACGTGTACAGACGTTGACTAACAGGACATGTGGTGATTCAAAATTTGGCCAAGAAACCGTTGCCGTTTGGTTAGCACTTAGCAGCAAGTTTTGAGAATGACTCTCTTAATTTTGTGCCACGTCAGTTCAGCCGGGGAGATAATTAATACTTTTTTACTTCTCTAATAATCATATAGCGTTTGTATTGAAATTTTTTTTTTTTTTAAGAAAGTTTGTATTGAATTTTTAATTACGAAAATTTAAAAAAATTCTTTGACATAGTCCTAATAGCATGACAAGTAACATTGAACTAATGTACGACCAAATAATGGATTATATATACATGTGGCAAGATATGCTATATGGGAAGCAAATTCAATCGTAATTTAGTTTTATGATTATACATCTTTCAAGTGTACGTGAGTTTGAATGAAACATTTGTTTAATGAATAATGTGTAATTCTTTTTATGCTTAATTTTCACTAGACTAAGAAAAGTTTAGGTAAAACTAATACAAAATCTAAATCCTGTTATGAGAAAGAAATATTTGTCACCACTCACCAGTTACATTATAAAAAAAAAAAAAAAAAAAATAAAAAAAAAAACTTATGTAATGTGGCACAATATTAGAGGTCTGTTTCGTATAAGTTGATAATTAAAAAAGAAAATCAGATTAAGTAATAAGGAATGTCCAACCATTGTTGAAGTGTGACAATAGGATTAGGTTCCACGTCACATCAAAGGTTGCAAAGTGGATAAAACGTGGCGAGGTGGTGTGGAGGGACGGATATTGGTAAACAAGTGTCGTGAAATTGTACAATTAAAGGGATTTTAAACGTGATGTGTGTGATTTTCACATGATAATTGAGAACCCATTTGTGTGTTATTTAGATCTATGATACGCGTGTACAAGAGAGAGAGAGTCAAAAGAGACAGAACCAGTAAACATCAGTCCGCATGTTTTGCCACGAATCAGTTTCATGAGATAAGCTTTTGTTGTGTCCCCGTACATCTAGTTTAACACAGAAGGAAGATTCAAATATAACATGCACATTTAATAAGGATTTAGAAATCTTTCTAATATTGTCAAAGTAGAACAGATAAAGGCAGACATCACACTTTTGTTCAAATTGTAATACAAACCTACATGTTTGGTATATGCCCGAACAACTACTCTCATACTTAACCAATACAAGATCGATTAGGGTCATAACAATCCGCACCTGATAGTGCAGAAATGTACTTAGATCTACATCAATGCTATTTCCCAAATAGAGAAATAAAAAGGCAATCATTCATTCATCTGCTACTACTAATTTCATCAACCAACTTATGAATATTCTGATCTTAAACAACAAAGTCTATTAAGAATAAACCAAAGAAATAAAACATAATATACCAACATCCACCACTACGGTATGGGTTCAAAAACTTGATTCAGCAAAACTCTAGTAATACAAGGCATAACAGTTTCTAGAGTTGGTACTTGCTAGATGTTTAGTCCTCATCCTCTTCATCTCCGTCTCCGCCAGAAGCCTTCTTGGCAGCTGCCTTCTGGTTCCTTCTCTTCACTCTTCCTGGACGGCCACCACCGAATGGGCTTGTAAGAGAGAAGTCAATATGCTTCTGGGAGTCAACTCTCACCATGAAAGATGGTATGTTGACCACCTGCCTCCCCACCCTAACAAAGAAAAAAGTTAAGTTAGGAACAAAATTTCCTCAAGTTATAGTGAAGGTAACTGATAAATATTGAAGGCTTGCACAAGCATACAACATTTGAATCACAGTAAATAATTGATCTCTTAAGTTGCAAGTGAGAATCATATACAAAAGACTTTGAATAACCAAATGCAGCCACTAGATGAAATTTATATATAAAATAAATACATAATCAAAAGAAGTGCGGCAAGAATTCTGCACCATCACAATCGTAGAGATGGGAAGGAAACCCCAATACGACAAAACAACAGAACATTAAAAAAATGTTAAAACACCCAAAACTTCACCAAAGTTATTCTAGCATAGGCATAAACACATTAAATTCCAAAAATGATGAACCAGAACTACTGGAACATGAGACTGAATGCATGCAAAGCAGGCAGCAGCTGAAGTTCCACATTCAAAAGCATAGAAAGCAGGCAGTAGCTGATGTTCCACATTCATAGAGCGTATACACATGAGGTTTAGTTTTTCAGTGATATTAAGGCTAGATAGATTATAATCAAAATAGAAAAATCAGTACTGTGGTATTCAGTTCATAATATAGCATGGCATAGTAAACAATTACGCCAAACCCAGTGATGACTCTGCTGAGCAATTTAAAGGCAAACAAAATATCAATGAAGGTTCACCTAATATTACTACGAAAGTGATATATGGCTAAAGCCTGCCAAACTCCCATTATGCCCATTTTCTTGAACAAACAAAAATTAGTCTTTATTTATAATGTAACTTCAACCAATTCTCAACTCCTTACAATGACTCCCACATTGTAGCAGGAATAAATAAGTTCACCATATTAACTAACATCAGAAGGAAATAGAAAAAAGCAATTAAAGGACTTACATCGTTTTATCCATCAACCAATGAATTTTACATGCAGATCACTGATGACATCATTTCACAGTTACAAATAAAGAACTTACCAGAGAGTTTCTTAATTTCAGATATTATAACTTCAAAAATTAGAGAAGACAAAGGCGTAACTCAGACTAATTCAGGCAAAGACACAGGGCATATCAATTTTATATAAATTGGTACACCATCCCTTATTTGTTAACATACACACATGACAACAACTTCATGAGCTGCACATGTGCAAGTTTATATGATCAGAAAGGGAGATTTCAACCTTGAATAAATGATTCAAGACAATTGTGAAATAAAAGAACATCTACACTCCACTCAAGCAACAAATCCATGAAGACAATAAACCAGTTGACACAGAGGTCACACATTGACAGTTATATACATGTTTTGGCCAGTCCAAATTGGTAGCTACTAGCTAAATTACAGGACAAAGCAATTCACAAAACTTTACATACATAATCAGTAACAAACCACGATACACTATTGACAAACATTTCGTATTTGACATGCCATAACATTCAAACAGAAAGAAAATATGACCAAACAACCCAATGTATTTGACTTGGGAGAAAAGTAAAGCGATTATACCTGATATGCCTCTGTCTAATGAGCACACGTGCATGGTGGATCGACTTAGCCATGCCAGACTTGAACACAATGGTCTGAAGGCGACGCTCAAGGAAGTTCTCAACAGTCAGAGATAAGACATAATCGAGCTTGTTCCGGGTCTCGTCCAAAAGCCCGTACCTGTTCATCCTACGAAGAAGTGCTTCACCCTCGAAAATACGGCGGGGATTCTTCTCATCCAGAGTGAGAAGCTCCCTAGCAGCATTACGGATGCGACTCAAAGCATACTGCACCCTCCATAATTCCCTCTTGCACCGGAGCCCGAACTCTCCAACCAACCTCAGCTCAGCATCCAACCGTTCCTTCTCATATGGACGGCGAGGCTTCTTGAAAGTCTTCCCATCTAATAAAACATACAACAATATACCAAATTATAATGTGACAAAAAAAGAGGTCAATGTCAAGCCTAAATTCACGAAACCCGACACACAAATATTTAAATTATTCCATCATCATTCAAGATCCAGGTAAACTATGAGCCTCAGCATAACTACTAAACGGCAATTATTCAACTTTTTAACAAAACAAAACGACAGTAAGCATGATCCTAACTATCATTTTTCCTTTTTCATTTTCTCAACAGATTAAATAAGCTCAAAATTAAAGTGTAATACTTTGATCTACTACGATGAAATTAAAAAAAAGCAAGATCTCTGAACTGAGACAACAAAAGAGACGATGAACAAACATGAAATACAAGGGATTGAGAGATCTTACAGTTGCGATAGAAGCTGACGTGCACCATCGCTGAGTGTGGAAGACAAACGAAGACGAGGAAACAGATGGCAGACGAATGTGATTATTTATATATAAGCAAACCCTAAACCCTAATCGGGTCAGATCAATCTGGGTCTCCTTCTGGGCCTAACAAGTTTCTCTTTTCGATCTTGGGCCGACTTTCTTTTTAAAGCCTAGCAAGCTTCTTTTTATTTTTACTAGAGACGATTGCACAAACACCCTATCGTTTGATAAACTTATACTTGCATGTTTGGTCATATACTTACAAACTTCCCTTAACATTTGAAATATGTTACATAAACATCCCCTACCATTGGTTAGGATCTGTTAACTCATAACAGTCAATGATCAAAGAGATTTTTTAACGTGGTAAAACCTCCAAAGAGGAAACATCCACAGGTTGAACTACAACCATTAGGTACTGTTGACGGTGATTTTTGGTGGTCACCGAGTCAATGATTTACTTTTGAATTGCTAATAGTTTATGAACGAGAATGATTAAAATCAAGAAGAAATAACAAGAAATAACAGGCAATTACGTGGTAAAACTCCAATGATCGGAGAAACATCCACGGATTGTTGCCTTAGCAACGAAGCCAAATTCACTATGAAGAATGATTACAAGAATATTGAACTATAGTCTCTCTCACTGGCTATTTTTCTCGTACCCCTTATTTGTGTATAAAGGGGGTATTTATACATGTTGTTTTTTAGGGTTTTACGTGTGATGCCCTAGTTTTGGGGTGTGTATTATAATCCTAGATGGATTATGTTTCTTTCTTTGTAGCAGATTTCCTGTTTTAACTGAGTCCAAATTTGATTTTGATTCCTTCTCCTTTATTTGCGGAGAATCTATCTGTTTCCTTACTCGAACTCGAGTAATCACACCATTGCTTATCGTGGAGACGCTGGTCGCTGATTATGTCCCATGTTTTGAACATGGACGCTGGTGACTATCTATTTTACTGATTCCCGAGTATGCCCGAGCATGCGCCCGAGTAAGTTTTACTGCCCGAGCTGACGGCCTTTGCTTGTGGTCGGGCGGCTAACTCTTTTTCTTAGTAAGTCGTTGTGGGGGGATCTTTACTCCATAAGTTGACTTATCTTGACTCCTGCTTGCGTAACCTTATATGGTGATGACGTGTCTGCCACGACTATTTTTACCTATAACAATACCCCCTAAAATATTTGTGCCGATCATGCTGAGTCAGGTCCTCTCGGGTCAAATATTTAACCTCATACTTCTTTACAACTAGCCCTCGTTTGTCGTTTTCTGTATTAATGTATCCTCGTTTGATTCGAAGCTTTTAAATAACGTGTCTTAATTACGACCGCACACATTCGATTTATCAATCATTTAGAAATCTCTTGATGGTGACGCTTCTGCTCACTGGCGGCTCAAGATGCTCTTCGGTTGCCACTTGTCCTTTTTTGTTTGGCTGTGGTACGATGGTGGTATGATGCATTTATGAGACATAATCTTTCTGTTCGCTTGCGTGCAGCCCACGTCATTGCCCACGCCCCTTTGCTTTCCCGCTTCTTTGTGTTTCTCCTAGGGTTTTGTATTTTTTTTTTTTTTTTGAATTTTGAAATCAATGTGCTGCCTATATATACTGGCTGTGTTGTTGGATTTTCATTCTTATTTCATTTTCTACAATCTTCGTGTATTATCTGAGGAACTTGCTTGCGTCTCCTGCCTTGTTGAGTTCATCTGCTTCAAATCTCAGACCTTCTCTCGAAGATTCTCTCTGCAGTTTGCATCGCCTCCATTTCTCGCTATATCAAGGTTAGTTCCCATGGATTCTGCAGCTAGGTACCGTCTTTTTACTGTTGGTATGATTGCTATTGAGCGAAATGATGCTCACACTGCATCGGTTGTCCACAGTTTACTGAAGCCACCCCTCTTTGATCAACCACATTTTACTGACGCTGATGTTTCTGTAGTTTATCATGACGGTTTCGTTCCTTCCGGAGTTCCACCTTTTCCCAAAGTTCATTCTGTTTCTTCGGATTCATCGCCTCCCGACTATCAGCCTGAAGCTTGATCGGATTCTTCTTCCTCTTCTGTTGACACTCGGCCTTGGAGACGTCCGGGAAAAAAGATGAGTACTCGCAAAGTTTACAAGGATTCTCACTCACTAGAGAGCCGAGTCGGGGCCCAAAGGATTGTTGAGAGTGATACTGAAGATGAGCATAAGGCCGCTCGCATTCCTTTTTCTCCTGAGCATATATGCGTTTATGATATCGAGCCGAACGTGGTCGGCCCTGACGAGATAAAAAAGTATATGCGGTGGTTCGATCTGGACAACAATGTGATTTCGACGATTCCTGCTGATGGTCGAACCGCATGGAACCCCCCACCTGGCTACGTGGCAATCTACGGGGCAATGCTGACTTGTGGTGTTACTCTTCCTTTCCAGCCTTTCATCACATGGTTTTTGGCTGTGGCTCGACTTGCTCCGGTGCAGTTAACCCCGAACAGCTACCAGATTTTGATATGCATATGGCACATGTGGCATAGAATGAAGCGACCACCTCCCACACCTCGTGAAATCCGACACTTCTATGCGCTGAGGCCCGTGGAGAAAACGGGGGTATATTTCCTTCCATAGAACCAGCCTAAGTTCTGGATTCCAAAGGACGTAGTGGACAAGAGTGAAATTGAACCGACCATGGACGAGAAGATAAAGGGTTTTGTTTGCGGCTTCCCCTCCTCAAACAAATTTTGGAAGAACAGCTGGTTCTTTGTGGGCAAACGCTGGAGCCAATCCATCATTTTTAATCTGGATGGCACTCGGATGACCTGCAGGGTTCCTCGATACTTCTGCTCGCCGTAATGGAACCATATGACTTCTGCCTTCACTGACGAGGAGCTGAAGACTTTGGCTCGGGCAGCCGTCCGTCCTTTAGAGAAAATGGGTAAACCCTACCTGTACAATGAGGGGAAAATGATAAAGGCCCGCCTTTTTCCTCAGATTTCTGCATGCCGCAAACGCCGTAAGTTTACTGTTTCTTTATTCCTGTATTCTTATTCTGAAATTAGTCTACTGACTCGGGCTCTTTTGTTTTTTTAAGTATTTGATGTAGACATAGTCTGCGACGCCCAGGCGCGCCGGATGAAGGGCATTGTGGAGGCTAGTCGGAGAGAGGCTCTTCGCCAGCGAGACGCCGGAATAGCCCCTCTCGAAGATAAATATGATGGGAGCGCTCATGAGGACCTTCCCGAGGGAGACGATAAAGAGTGGGTACCCGAATATGTGCCTGAGGAAACCCATGGTCAAGAAATGGCCGCCTGTTCAACAGAGACTGTGGGTGACCCGGAGGGCTTTGGAGTAAGTAGGACCGGGGCTGATCAGGACAACCAAGCAGGTCCTTCCTCCAAGGGAAAAGAAAAAATGGGGTACCCCTCTGAGTCCGATGCAGTTGGGGAAAATTCTGGCGTGGCAGCTTCGGAGATCCCAACTTCAGTCGAGCCAAATCCTACTGCTCCGGAGATTCCAGCTCCGGCTGACCCGACTCCCACCCTTAGAGATAGAGACGTTGAGGTGAGGCAGTCTGGTCAGAATTTTGATGATCCGGCGGTAGATTCGAGTTCTCGCAGGGGGCTGTCTGGAAAAAGGAAGGCTTCGTTTTCTCCTGGTTGCCCTACCCCCAAAATTTCCCGAGTGGTTGCTTTCGTTGATTCATCTTCGGATGAAGAAGGGGAGGGTGCAGCTGGAAAAAACGTGAGCGTGGCCCCTCCATTGGACCAGGTCAAGGACAATGTTGGAGGCTCAACCAACTCTCCTCGGGTGGCCTCATCTGCCAAGCTTCCTGAGACCAGTGTTGGTGGCTTGGGCTCCTTCCCCCGGACCGATGATCCTGCCCCCGAGATCATGCTAAGGGCCATGGCTTCAGGCCAAGCCTACATTGGGGAGGATCACTGGAGTCACCTCAGGACTGGGACTGTGTCTGACCGACTCCACAACTTTTTCAACAGTGCTTCTTATGTAAGTAATGCCTTGATTATATGCCTAATTTCGTATTCCTCTTTTCTTCTTTCTTTAAATTTTTTTTATTACTTCTATTTGCTGTTTGACTTGCTGCAGATGGTGGCTGAGATGTCCGGGGCTTGTCAGGCCGGTGAAGCCTAGGCTGATAGAATAATGCGGCTAGAAGCCCAGTTGAAGAAGAGTGAGGATCGTCGCTCTCGGGCTGAGCTGGCTTGTCAAGAGGGGGCTAAGTCGAGTAAGGTACTCCTGGATCAATGCCTGGCTCGGCAGATGGACGCTGAACGACAAGCATCTTTCGCCGCTGAGGAGGTCAAAACTCTGAAGGATCAGCTGTCGTCCACTCAGGGTGCTTTGCTCCAGGCTGAGCAGGCTGCTGAAGAAGCCAAGTCCACTTACGAGTGCCGAATTGAAGACTTGGAGCGACAAGCCTTGACAGTCAAGTCCCTATCGAAGGAAGCTAGGCTGGAACTGGAAATACAGGGTGTTTATCGTTTCAAGAGATCTCCAGCCTATGATGCTTTGCTTCTGCGTGAGTTCCAGCGGGGAATGGTCTCGGCTGGAGAATTCTTCAAGCAGAAAAATAGGGCGACTGACCGGGCTAGGGCCAACTGGAGCCTTTCAATTAAAAAACATGTGGATACCTCTCTGGAGTCCCTTCGGATCCAGATGAGAGAGTGGCGGGCATATTGTAGAAGTAAGGGTAAAGCGCCACATCCCATGCACCTTGAGGTTCCTTCTACTGAATCCTTCTCCACTTTTTATGCCTGTGAGAAGGCGGGGATTGACAACGAGACGCCTGATTTGGGTCCCGTCCCCGGGCCTGATTATAGCGACTGGATGGTTGATGAGGAGGAAGATGTAATTGTGGCCCTCGGATGACAGCCTGCTGAGCGAGTATGTGATGGAGCCCGATCCAGATGTCGGTGGAAGCAGCTCCCAACCCCTGGCGCCACCCTCTTGAGTTCAATCTTCAAGTCTTTTAACTAAGTCTTTGTAACTATATTTGTATTCTCTTTTCCCATATATACATACAGATTTTTTCTCATAGAATATTGTTCATATAGAATATTATAGAATGAATGGGACAGTCTAAATACATTTTGCTCGCTTGTACTTGGTTTTCTTCGAGCTTGTGGGTCCTTCGGGAATCACTAACTTTACTTTGACCGAGTGCCTTATTTTCTGGCAGTCTAGTCGGATAGACCGAGTATCTTATTTAACCGGTAACTAATTTTAGCCAAGTATCTTATGTAACTGGCCTTTTAATCAATTAGATCAAGTATCTTATTTAACCGATAACTTGATTTTAGCCGAGTATCTTATGTAACTGGCCTTTTAATCGATTAGATCGAGTATCTTATTTAACCGATAACTTGACTTTAGCCGAGTATCTTATGTAACTGGCCTTTTAATCGATTAGATTGAGTATCTTATTTAACCGATAGCTTGATTTTAGCCGAGTATCTTATGTAACTGGCTTCTATCCTTCGATTTTTGAGGACGTTTTACCTCTACGTTACGCCGAGGCTCACCACGACCATACGCTGAGGTCCTTGCAAAAGTCACCTAGGACGTCTCCTGGTTTTATCTGTGCAAGGTTTTACCGAATCATTGGGATACTTCGTACCGGCCAACACGGCTGCGCATCTCACTAGCCTTTCTAGCGGCGCTCCGAGCAGTTTTCCAGTTATTCTGGTGCCTCGGTTTTACCTTTTTGCTAAGGGATACGTTTGTATCGCCTTAACTAGGCGGGCATGCTACTATAGCTTTTCCGCCCTTCGGGCACAACTCGTCCGCTCTTTCGCGGCCTTATTGTGCCCGAATCTTTTTGGTGTTTTTTCGACCGACTTTTGATTGGCCGCTGTTGAAATGTTGCTCGCGAACTTTATCAATTCCACTGAATTACTCCGTACTATCAACTGAACTTTATTAAACTTTATTAGATGATCAACATGATTATGAAATCAACAAATAAACCTGAAATAATTAAGGCGGAAACTAAAAGCTGAGCTAAAGCAGAATAAATTAAGCTGAGCTAAAGTAGAATAAATTATTTAGAAAAAGAAAGCATGGTTGGGTTCCTCATGGATAGAAGATCTTTAGATATTGTGCGTTGCATGGTCGGGGTACTAGGCTACCCTCTGGTCGGGCTATCATGTAGGCCCCGTGCCTTACAATTCCTCCGATGATGTATGGCCCTTCCCATTTATCGGCAAGAGATCCCGACGATTTATCTTTGGTATTTGGGGATACTCTTCTCAGCACTAAGTCTCCAAGTTGGAATCTCCGCTCCCGAACATGGGAATTGTAGTACCTCGCAGCCCTTTGCTGGTACGCGGAATTTCTTACTTGCGCTGTATCTCTGATTTCCTCAAGTTCATCTAAGTTCTGCTGCAGCATATCTATATTGTGCTCGGGTCTGTATAACTGAATCCTAGGGAATGTAAATGTTGTTTATGCTGGGATGATAGTCTCTGTCGCAAATGCCAACACGAAAGGAGTCTCCCCTGTGGACGACCTTACCGTTGTTCGGTATGCCCATAGTACTTCGGGCAGTTTGTCCACCCAGCCGCCCTTCTTCGCCTCTAATTTTGCTTTCAGTGTGTGCTTGATCACTTTATTCACAGCCTATGTCTGGCTATTGGTTTGAGGGTGAGCAGGTGATGCATAGTAGTTTGCTATCTTAAATTCTTCGCACATTTCCCTGAACTTCTTATTGTCGAATTGGGTTCCATTATCAGTTATGATGATACTCGGGATTCCGAACCTATATATTATGTTCTTCTTGACAAAGCTGGTGGTGTTTGCCTCTGTGATGTGTACAAGTGCCTCTGCTTCTGCCCATTTGGTGAAATAGTCCACTGCCACAATGGCGTGCTTTGCCCCTCCCTTTGTTCCTGTGGGCATTGGTCCTATTAGGTCGAGTCCCCACATGGTGAAGGGCCAAGGTGAGGTTAAGCTCCTAAGTAATTCTGGGGGTTGCCGAATGTCGTTTGCTATTCTTTGGCATGTTTCGCACCTCTCTGCAAATCGCTGCGCCTCTGCGAACAGAGTCGGCCAGTAGAAACCTTGTCTAAGTACCTTGTGTGCTAGGCTTTTACCCCCGGTATGGTTCCCACACACTCCACTGTGGACGCTTTTTAGGATCTTTCCGGTTTCTTCGCCGTCAACACATCCTTGTAACACTTTTGAGAATCCTCTCCTGTATAATTCTCCCCTTAGAATTGTGTATCGGGTTGACCTGTATCTGATGCGTTTAGCTTCCACAACATCTTCCGGTAATATGTTTTCCTCCAAGTACTTCCTGAGTTTGTATGTCCAATTGCCTGGGCTTGGTCAGATTTTTGCTATCACGATTTCCTCGGATTCTGCTGTACTTGGTTTAGCCAGATGCGCCACTGGTATTGCTTTGGATCTGATGCTTGTGGTGGCTGAAGCTAGTTTGGACAATGCATCCGCTTTTTCGTTCTCTTCCCGAGGGATCTGAGAGATTCTGTACACTTTGAACTTTCTAAGTAGCCTCTTTGCGATGTCCAAATAAACTATCATGTGCTCTTCTCTTCCCTGGTATTCGTCCAGTAGTTGATTAACCACGACTTGTGAATCGCTGTAAATTTCCAACTCGTCCGCCCCTAATGCTATGCAGACCCTTAGGCCAGCCAACAAGGCTTCATACTCTGCTTGATTGTTGGTTGCTTTGAAATCGAATCTCATGGCACACTCCACGGTGTCTCCCTCAGGGGTTGTTATGACTATTCCTACCCCGCTGCCATGTGTGTTTGATGATCCGTCTACATGCAATTTCCATTGGAATTTGCCGGCCTGTTCATCTTCCATTGTCCTTCTTACCTCGGCATCTGGCTCGGTGAATTCTGCTATAAAATCGAATACCGCCTGCCCTTTGATCGCCGCTTTGGGTGTGTATCTGATGTCGTATTCGCTTAGTTCCACTGCCCATTTGGTCAGCCTTCTCGACACCTCCGATTTTTGAAGGATAAGTTTCAGTGGGCAGTCCGTGTACACCTCTATTGTGTGCGCTTGGAAATATGGCCTCAATTTCCTGGCCGATGTGATCAGAGCTAACGATATTTTTTCGGCCGGTGAATACCTTGTTTCTGCTGGTAACAATGTCTTGCTCGTGTAATACACTGGCTTTTGTATCCCTTCCTCTAACCGGATTAATACCGAACTTGTCACCACTTCTGTAACCGAGAGATATAAGTACAACGTTTCTCCCACGACCGGTTTCGACTGGTTTTGAAAGGATGGGTGCTCTCCCCAAATACTCTTTCAATTTCTGGAAGGCTTCTTCACATTCTGTACTCCATTCAAGCCCTTTTCCCTTTTTTATTGCTCTGAAGAATGGGGCGCACTTGTCTGTTGACTTGGCAATGAACTGGTTGAGCGACGCAAGGCATCCCGTCAGCCTTTGTATATCTTTCAACGTCTTTGGTGAAGCCATTCCTTCTAGTGCTTTGATCTTCTCGGGGTTTACCTCAATTCCTCTTTGGTGTACTTGAAAACCTAGAAACCTTCCCGACGGTACTCCGAATACACATTTACTTGGGTTAAGCTTCATTTTATACTTCCTTAGGACGTCGAAGGTTTCCTTCAAGTCTTCCGAATGCTTTTCTGCCGTAGTGCTCTTAGTCAACATGTCATCCACATAGACCTCCATGTTTCTCCCGATCTGCTGAGCGAACATCCTGTTCACCAACCTCTGGTACGTTACCCCAGCATTTTTTAATCCGAATGGCATCACCTTGTAGCAATACAACCCTTGATCCGTAGTAAAATATGTTTTTTCTTCGTCTTCTTTGTTCATCCGGATCTGATTGTACCCCGAGTAAGCATCCATGAAACTTAGTAATTCGTATCCTGCTGTTGCATCTACCAATTGGTCAATCCTCGGTAGTGGGAAACTGTCTTTCGGGCAAGCCTTGTTTAAGTTTGTGAAATCCACGCACATCCTCCATTGGTTATTCTTTTTCTTGACCAATACTACATTGGCTACCCACTCTGGGTACTTGACTTCCCTTATCGATCCTGTGAAAGTAGATTCCCCACTTCTTTCTTAATTGCGTCGCTTCTCTCTGGATTGAACAACCTTTTTTTTTTGTATCACTGGTCAGGACTCTGGGTTGATGGAGAGGCAATGTGATATCACTTTTGGGTCCACCCCCAACATATCTTCGTGACCCCAAGCAAAAACATCCTCATAACTTCTTAGCAACGTGACAAGCTGGGTTTTGACATGTATATCTAAACTTGTCCCTACCTTCACTGTCTTACTCGGATCTGTTGGATTCAACGCCACTTCTTCGGTCGACTCATCCTTTCTAACCTCAGGCTCTTCTCTGGGATCCAATTCAAATTCTTTCGGCACCTCTGCTTGTTCTTCAGGTTCTCCAACCTTTTGCTGGGTTGTTACTGTGTACACTTGGTGTACTTCCCTATCTCTATACACTGACAAGTTTGCTCTTCGGGCCATCTCCTGTGACCCCTTGACCACTCCTACGCCATATTCGGTCAGGAACTTCATCATGAGAGCATAGGTTGCTGTCACCGCCTTGGCTTTATTCAAAAATGGTCAGCCTAATAATGCGTTGTACGGCCAGTTTTCTGTGTCCACCACTACAAAGTCGAGTAGTACTGTTTTTTGGCATGGAGCCTTCCCGATCTTCACGGGTAACTTCATCGTGCCAAGCGTCCCCCAAATCCTCTAAGGGGCGTGGGAAATGGCTGTAGGTCTTTCCTATCTAATCTTAGTTGGTCGTATACCTATGTACTCAGAATATCTGCTGAACTCTCATTGTCAATCAGAATTCGATGAACCTCCCTATGATCGATCCGTGCGCTGATTACCAGTGCGTCATTTGGCCGAACATCTACTCCGTGTGAGTCAGCTTCTGTGAATATGATCGGGTCCCAGCCCTCCTTGATTCTCTTCGGGTCGGGTTCAATGGAATTGACGTCTAGGTCTCTTCGTGCCTCCATGGCCTCTCGGATTTCCTGGGTCCTTTCCCTGTTACTCTTGCCAGTTGCTGGTCCTCCAAAAATGGTGTTGATTGCTCCTTCATCCTCGGCTTTCTTAGGACTAAACTTTCTTGCTCATCCATCCTGTTGGCTATCCTTCCGTCCATCCGCCCTGTCCACCTTCTTGAGGACAATGTCTTTCAAATGTCCTTCCCTAATAAGGGTTTCGATGTGGTCCCTTAGTTGGAAACATTTGGATGTCTCGTGCCCATTTTCCTTGTGGAACCGGCAATATTTGGTGGTGTCCCTCCGAGCATATGTTGATTGCTTAGGCGGTTCTTTAGACATGTTCTTCTCTTCTAGGATTGCCAAGATTTCACCTTGATCTTTCTTCAATGGGGTATAATTTGTATATCTGCCTTGGAACTTCTGCCGTGGCTGATCGGGTTTTGGGTCGTATGCTCGCCGTCCATCCCGACCATCCCGCGCTTTATTCTTCTGTTTGTCGCCTTTGGTATCGGGCGCCTTTGTTTGGTCTTTGGTCTTTGGTTTTGAGTCCCTCTAGGCGACCCCCATGCACGAAGTAACCTCCTGTGGCAATTTCTTCCTCCTTAGCCAGGGCATACCCCCCTGCCATGTCCATCATATCAGCATAACTGGTTAGTCTGGCTCTTCTGAGATCAAATGACAATTGACCATTCTGAAGGTTGTTGATGAACGCGACAATTATTGATTGCTTCATTTTTACACTAAGTGTAGCCCCATTTCCATATCATTTCGAGTTCGTTTCTCGGGTAAAACCGGGTATTTAATATGATAAAATAAGTGTTTCAGGTATTTTTTGGAGTTCAGGGGCATTTGTGTCTTTTTGGTGAATCAGGGGTCAAAGTGCAAATTAGAAGAAGAGATTGAAGATTTTGTGATTAGAGAAGAGTTGAGGGGTGCTTTCTGTAATTTTCCAGCCAACGCACGCGCACATGCCACGTCATAAGCGAAACGGTGCGTTTTGGCTTTGTGCTGCTGACCTCAGCGTGATGTCATGATGACGTCACGTCGTCTTCTACCTTCAACGCCCCATCTGCAGACCTGCGCGGGTCAGCCCGACCCGGTTCTCGACGCGGATTCAACCCGGTCCCGTCCGACCATTTTTCGGTGTGTTTTACGGCGGTTCTCCACCCAGATCGACTGCCGGCGCTCCCCCGGTCCGTTTGGCACCATTTTCACGCCTCCATGCACACTTTTTCTCTCACCTCCAATTCCTCCAGCTTCCATGGCTTCCACACCTCCAAGTCCCCAACCGCGGCAAGCTAGCGACACCCTAGCGACAGAAATCTCCTAAATTCACCGCGGTTGAAGTGCCGCGGTCGTCCAACCTCGGCTGTCCAACCGCGTCATCCTCGCGACAGAAACCTTCCGAGCTTGCCGCGGTTCAGTTGTCGCTTCCGCCAACCGCGAAAATGCCTAGACCGCGGCAGTCCGTCTCTTGGTCGTTTTGGACAAATTCTTTGTCGTTTTGGACGAATTTCTTGCTCTATTTTGGACCCATATATATACATCTCTTCATCTTTTGAGAGTGAAGAAAAGGAGGAGACACAAAAAGAAAATAAAATACTCTCCAAAGAAAGGGAACTTTCCTACTCCTCCAAGACTCTATCTTTCCTAAATTCCTACACAATCCAAGAGACACTTGACACCAATCTATGATCTTTTCTTGTTCTTGGGAGAAAGAAAATTGAAGGAGCTTGAAAAAGGAGAGGAGCAAAAGGAAGAAGAGGAAGCTCTCCATTATAGTTTTCTCTAACTTTTTCTCTTTTATCCTTTGTTATAGCCATGTATTTATTTGAGATTATTTGTTGTATGGCTATTAGTTGTAATATGAGCTAAACTTTCATTGTTAGGATTTGATGAACCCCACCCATGAATATTTATATCTATTGACCTTTGTTTATTCATTTTGTGCAAGCGTGGTTTGTATGGGTATTTTTGTGTGCTTAAAACTTTCAATTGTTTGATCTCTTTTTGAATGAATTTTTGTGGTGTGTTATGTACTGACCGGAGACGCACGCCACGTGCTCGATAAAATGCCCTCTATGCATGTCTAGAAAAGTAGACCTACTTAGGCTAGCGTATAGGATTCCCTAGTGTGCCAAGGTTCTTAATGAACTCATTCATATATTCCGAGTAATCGAGAGATAGGCTTGGGTATGATTTTGGGTGCGATCTATTCTACTTGACCAAGATTGTAGGTTAATATTAGGGTGCATGAGTCTATGAATTACATGAGCATGTTTTGGGTGAATAATTGAGTCTAGAACGGAAATCGACATAGGGTGGGGTGTAGTCAAATCCTAGCATATTTCTCTCTATTATTACACTTGTGTTTATTTTCGTGTTATTTATTTTTTGCAATAGCATTTAGTTTTATTTTAGTTTAGTTTAGTTTAATTTACTTAATTGGAAAACCAACATTTTTGATTGTTTGAATAGCAAATAGGCTAATCAATTTCGGTAATCGGTCACTCGATCCCTGTGGGAACGAACTTTACTTACTATTGTGCTACTCTCCGACCTCGTCCTATTTCGAGTGTCACTTGAGTGATAGCCAAATTTTTGGTGCCGCTGCCAGGGATTGAGCGGAATGATTGATATCGATACTAGTTAGTTTATTGCTAATTTGAATTTTTTTTTCTTTGATAGCTTTTGTTTCTTTTTGTTTCAGGATTCTCTAGCTTTTCTTTTTCATGCAAAACTGGTGGCCAAGTTACCCGCAAATGAGCATGTCATCGGAAGATAAGATAAGAGAGCTCTTGCAAGATGCTATAGCCTTTCAAGGGGAAATCACACAAAATTTCAGTAACGATATGTCACTTAGTTGGCCAGACCAATCCAAAGAGACGACATTTGAAGGGAACTTCAATAACTCTTACAACCAGGATTGGAGGATGCACCAAGACTTCTCAATGAGCTATGATGAGACCGATGGCTTTGAAAAACCTACCTCATCGTGCCAACCAATGTTCAAATCATTTGAAAAAGAGAAGAAAGAGTTTATCAAGATGTGCGAGGATGTTATGAATATTGATAGGGATTTAATATCAAAAATGGATGAGATGAAGGAAGGGAAGGCTCGACTTCAAGAGAAAATAGAGGAAACTTCCCGAGAGAAAGAAGAAATGTGGGAAGAATTTGAGAAAATGTTACAGCTCACGAGGAAGGAATTTGAAGGCAAGGAAGCCTTGGAAATGGAAAAGGTGAATATGCTTCAAGAGCTAAACAAGAAACTCATATTTGAAGTAAAGACGCTTAGAGTTGAAAAGGGCATACTCCTAAAGAAGAATGGGGAAGTCTCGGACAAGAATAAAGAATTGGAACTCCAAATTGAGAGACTTGAAGTTGAGAAGAATTCCGCATCAAAGGAATTCGAAGACCTTGCAAAGTTGTTGGAGTTAACGAAGAAGACGGAACTTGACCACCTTGCAGAACTTGCAAAGGCTAAGCAAGAGATTGAAGCAAAGTTGACGAAAGCGATTCAACTACCAAAAGAAGAGAGGCTTAACGTAAGTCAAGGAGATTCAAGTGCCGAGGTCAAAAAGCCAAGTACTAACAAAGCAAAGAGGAAGAGTAAGAACCCTCCACCTCCACATCCAACAAAGACCCACCAACAAGGTATCATTCCTAACCCTATCACCGTGTGCCACAATTGTGATAAGATATGTCACATTAGACCAATAGGCCAAGAATATGAAAGGCGTGGCACACGAGAGAACATTAAATATAGGGAAAATTATAGGCACGTTAGGAAGGTATGGGTTGAGAAATCTAGGAGTAGGAGAAGTCCACCTAGAATTAGGAAAATTTGGGTGAGGAAAGACCGACTTGACCAAGCAAGAAACATAAGCAAGGATAGGATGGTGAAGTCATCTACACTTGTTTGGGTTGTAAAAAGTGGTGAATTCCCTAACTTGGTAAAGCCTCCTTTAGTTGATAACATTCCTAGCACATGTGCATAGTGTTGAAAATTTTCTTTGTGCATTATTTTAAGCTATTTTTGTTTTATTTTAATTTTGTCTTATTTTCCTTCCTTAGATTAAGTGTGTGGCGTTGTATTGTGCCTAGTTTTTAGGTTTGCGGCGTGCTTGTATAGAGTTGCGTTTGGCCTCCCTCCCACTTCTAACCTAATATTGTCCAATCCGCTTATGTGCAAACACATTGGGGACAATGTTTCGTTTAGGTTTGGGGGTGCGGCCATTCTTTGACCATTTTTGATTGATTGTTTTGTTTGTGCTTGTTTTTGTGAATATTTTTTTTAATTTTTGCATGATTGTATGTTTGGTCCGTTCTCTTGCTTCGAGCCAAAATTTTGGGGCATTAGCTTGCTTTATGAGATGCTTTTGGGTTGTGCCTTTTGAGGCAATTGTTGCATGTGTTGAGCCCCTGAGTCTAGGCAAAGGTGGTGCTAGTTAAAGCTACACCACATTGCTTGCACGCACCCTACCAGACTCGAAAGTGTCTAAGTAATTGGGTATCGCGCTTAAGATGTCTAGATCATTAGTGGAGACTACCCGCGTGAGGCCAGAGCCTAAATAGCGTCCTTATGAGTGTGATTTAATTTATTGTTTCATCTTAAACACTCTTCTTGTAGATAAGTAAGCATAAATAAAAGGACCTCACTCCATACTTTGGGCTTTAAAGAACGTTGTGAAAGAGCATCATCTTTGTTTCGCCTTTGTTTGCGTGCTTAACTCGCACCTATAGAGATGACGTAGGCTATGTGTGTTTAGTCACTACAAATATCCCAAACACGTCCCATGCCTTGTGTGTGTGCTTAAATGTCCTATCTATTTTGACCTACACACTAAACCCCATCACTATATCCTCCCATTTCATACACATCACCACATCTTCCATAAACACTAAACCATCCCATGTGCTACAGTTGTGGCTTGTTATCGTGTCAAAAAGAAGCTCAAGGAAAATCAAAAGTGTAAAAGTAGCGTGTACTTAGGCTAGAAGTGTAAATTGTGCAAGGATTAAGGCTTTTTGTATAAAAAAATAATAATAAAAAAAATAAAAAAATAAAAAAAATCCAAGCCTTATATGCTCTAATATGTAAAAGTTGCAAAAATAAAGCAACTTAAAGTTTAGCACAAGTTAATTGATTAAATAATTCATGCCTAGGCGCTTTATTTGTGATGAGCACCTAAATAAAAGTTGAAAGCATAGCCGATAGCTAGCCAATAATACCGTACCCACCTAACCTCTCCACCACCTATTCACCATATCCCCACTTGAACTTTAGAGAAGTCCTAATTGATCTTTAGGAGGAGTTTTAGGTTGTTGATGAAGGTTTCAAATGATGTTTTGCTCTTGTTCTTAATGTCCAAATCCGTTCTTGTGGTCCATTTGTATTTAAACATTAGCGGTTTTTCAAAATTTATCATATGCGTGTAAAATTTGAAAATTCTTGTGCTTAATTTCCAACCGCATATGTTTGTTGGGTGAGCCTAGGTTCTGAGTGGTAAAATGAGAGAGATCCGGAGAGGTATTGAGTCGAGACGAAATGCTATCATGAGACTCTTGTGTTCGATGCTTTTGAAGCTTTGTTCACTAAGAAGTATGGAATTGCAATCTCTTGTGTTGTAGCACCTTAGCTTGCACTTCCCAAGCTTGTTCTTAGGGGTCTTGTCATGCATGTGTCTCAATTCGGTTCGCCCATCATTGCATCTCTGTCTATAGTTGGCTCAGCAGGAAAGACGTTTGTGGGTGTCGTACTGTAAACCCTCACGAGACTTCACTCGTCCTACTAGGGATCGCCTAGGGGTTTAAAAGACTTATCGTTTGTGTTTTATTTCTTTATGTTTTTGCTTTCTTTTGTTTTATTTTTCTTTTTGTTTGTTTGTTTTGGTTTTGCTCGAGGACGACCAAAAGATAGGTTTGAGGGTATTTGATTGCTTCATTTTTATACTAAGTGTAGCCCCATTTCCATATCATTTCGAGTTCGTTTCTCGAATAAAACCGGGTATTTAATATGATAAAATAAGTGTTTTAGGTATTTTTTGGAGTTCAGGGGCATTGGTGTCTTTTTGGAGAATCAGGGGTCAAAGTGCAAATTAGAAGAAGAGATTGAAGATTCTGTGATTAGAGAAGAGTTGAGGGGTGCTTTCTGTAATTTTCCAGCCAACGCACGCGCACATGCCACGTCGTAAGTGAAACGGTGCGTTTTGGCTTTGTGCTGCTGACCTCAGCGTGACGTCATGATGACGTCACGTCGTCTTCTACCTTCAACGCCCCATCTGCAGACCTGCGCGGGTCAGCCCGACCCGGTTCTCGACCTGGATTCAACCCGGTCCCGTCCGACCATTTTCCAGCGTGTTTTCCGACGGTTCTCCACCCAGATCAACGGCCGGCGCTCCCTCGGTCCGTTTGGCACCATTTTCACGCCTCCATGCACACTTTTTCTCTCACCTCCAAATCCTCCAGCTTCCATGGCTTCCACACCTCCAAGTCCCCAACCGCGGCAAGCTAGCGGCACCCTAACGACAGAAATCTCCTAAATTCACCGCGGTTGAAGTGCCGCGGTCGTCCAACCGCGGCTTCCTCTTCTTCCTTTTGCTCCTCTCCTTTTTCAAGCTTTAACCGCGGCACTTCAACAGTGGCGAATTTAGGAGATTTCTATCACAAGGGTGCCGCTAGCTTGCCGCGGTTGGGGACTTGGAGGTGTGGAAGCCATGGAAGCTGGAGGAATTGGAGGTGAGAGAAAAAGTGTGCATGGAGGCGTGAAAATGGTGCCAAACGGACCGGGGGAGCGCCGGCCGTCGATCTGGGCGGAGAACCGTCGGAAAACACGCCGAAAAATGGTCAGACGGGACCGGGTTGAATCTAGGTCGAGAACCGGGTCGGGCTGACCCGCGCGGGTCTGCAGATGGGGCGCTGAAGGTAGAAGACGACGTGACGTCATCATGACGTCACGCTGAGGTCAGCAGCACAAAGCCAAAACGCACCGTTTCACTTACGACGTGGCATGTGCGCGTGCGTTGGCTGGAAAATTACAGAAAGCACCCCTCAACTCTTCTCTAATCACAGAATCTTCAATCTCTTCTTCTAATTTGCACTTTGACCCCTGATTCTCCAAAAAGACACCAATGCCCCTGAACTCCAAAAAACACCTGAAACACTTATTTTATCATATTAAATACCCGGTTTTACCAGAGAAACGAACTCAAAATGATATGGAAATGGGGCTACACTTAGTGTAAAAATGAAGCAATCAATTATTGCTTCATCATTTGCACTCCCAATCTCGGACACTTCCTGACCGAACCTCCCCAGGTATTTCTTCAGCGACTCGTCTTTTCCCTGTTTGAGTTGGGATAAGTGGGCCACTGATTTTTTCCTGTGTACATTCCCAAGGAACTGCCTTGAGAAGGCTCTGCTTGGCTCGCCGAAGCTGCTTATGCTCGCTGTTGATAATCTACCAAACCACCGGGAGCCTAGATCCCCAAGAGTCTGGGGAAAATTCAAACATAGCAGTGCGTCATTGTGGACATATTGCGCAATAGCGCTCCTATACCTCCGGACGTGTTCTTTTGGATCGGTATCCTTCTTGAACAGCTCAACGTGTGGCATCCTGAATCTCTCTGGGAAAGGCATCCTCAGGACCCCATTGGTGAAAGGGCTTCCGGATTCATCATATGATAGCTCGTTGCACCCATATCACCTGACTAAAGCATCCATTTGTCGACGATTATTCTGAACTTCCCGGGTCAGACTCTGTATGAGTATATCTCTGTCTCCTTCTGGTTCCCCTATCGCATTGAAATTTTGACTTATGGTCAGTTTTTGGCCCCTTTCCTCCGGATTCAACTCTCTACAGTCTCGCTTTAGGCCATGCAGCCGAACTGTGCCCCTTTGGCGCTTGTGATGATGATTCTGCTCACTTTCTTCCAAGGATGATGACCGGTCTCTTCGGTGATTGCGCCTCCTAGGGTGATCTCAATCCACAATTATCCGATCTTGATCGTATCCCTTTTCAGAATCATTCCCCTCTCTATGCTACTTACTCCTCCTGGTCACTCTTTCGGACAATATCTCTGGTCCACCTGTAGGATCTCGTCTTGCATTTAGGGGTGCATCAGGTGTTGGTATCACCACTGTAGAGTGCAACCTTGCCGTCTGCTGGCTTGGGGCAGACAGATTGTGAGGCGATGTCAAACCTTCCGTGGTGGAAAGGTCAATTCCTTGCCTTGCTGCGTCTGATATAAGGAGAAATCTATCATTTGAATATGTGCACAATTGTATATCAGGTTTAATTAAAACTATAAACTATCATTTATGTCATCTCATGTGGCTCATCTCACGATACTAAAGAATCAACACAAACTTGTTGATCACTTGAGAAAATAGTTTAAAATAAAAGAATGAGCGTTAATGCCTAGTAAATGGTAATAAACTTTGAATATAAAATCTTTTCTCTTTATAAAATTTTCTATAACTATTTTCTCTTAATAAATCATAATTCATAAATATCTTTCAAAAAGCATTTGTAAACTTTATACTAGCTAAACTTAATCTGGAAACTATTAACCATAGAAAAGTTTTATGTATCTCTTTCTGAATTATGTGATGAATATATGCACAGATGCATAACAGGTTTAATTAAAACATGAACTATCATTTATGTCATCACATGTGGCTCATCTCACAATACTAAAGAATCTGCACGAACTTGTTGATCACCTAGAAAAAATAGTATAAAAGAATGATTGCTAATGCCCAATGAGTGGTAACAAACTTTGAATATAAAATCTTTTATCTTTATAAAATTTTCTATAACTATTATCTCTTAATAAATCATAATTCATAAATATCTTTCTAAAAGCATTTGCACTTTATAAACTTTGTACTGGCTAAACTTAATCTAGAAACTATTAACCATAAAAAGTTTTATGTATCTCTTTCTGGATTCTGTATCTCTTCTTGAAGCAAATCATGAATAATTTTGAAAATGTTCCATAACTCAAGCTGAGAACTGATTAAATATTTTCTCTATAAACAAATCACATTTTCAATAACATAACTCCTTTTCTCAAAACTGTTATGAGACTAGGTTCCATCTGGATTCATCTATTTCTAGATCCACCTTGAATTTTTCAATACATTGATCATCATATTACATCTCTCTGATGTAGAACAAGTGATAGATTCCTACATGGTGATGAGAGACCATCCTAACTTCAAGGCCAATTGAAATTTCAATCTTACTATTCCGGGCGTCGGAGTCGGAATAACGTGAAACTTTCACGGTTAATGCGTTTCGGCGAGGTCTTCAATATTCACAACCTATGGTTGTGTGTCATACCCTCTTTTAGTCGAATTCCATCGTTTAGGTCCCATAAATGTCGTTATTGCTATTTTAGGGAAGTTTCATTTTGGTCATAAGTTAAGTTTTACAAGTCATAATTATTTGTCATCAATTCTGGTTTGCTTAGGGTTGTTAGTAGTATTTATTTATGCAATTATCTCAATTTTGCTATTTTTGGTCATTTTTTTAATTTAATCTTGTTTCTTGTCCAACAAGGATTAGGGTTAGGGTTTTTACCTTAAATATGCTTGTAAGCCGAAATGATGGATTATCTTTCAATTAATAAAATTTTAGAGTTCGTTTTAAAGAGTTTTCTCTTTGTTTTCTGGTGGATTCCAGATTATTACGGAATACAAACATTAGTCTTATTCCTTTTATGTTTTCCGTTGCCTCTCTCTCTCTCTCTCGGGTCCAAAGACAGACCATTGAGCCCACCCTGGCCTATCTTTAAAAAAAAAAATTGAGAAAATTACAGAATAGTCCTTATAATTTGTTTAATTATCTATTTAGATCAATTATATAAGTAAATACCATGTATGTCCTATCATTTTTTTTTTCTTTTCTTTTTTTTTTCATTTTTTACTCACTCCTACCACTTCAAATAAAAAAGACCTTTTTATTAACAACTCTCTCCCTTTCTCTAAATTTAGCTTAAACTCTTTAAGTAAAAAAGTTTGGTTTCCTATGACATAGGGCCAGTTTGATATTGCTTTTGAAAAGTTAAAATCAGCTTATTTCATAATTTTGACATAAAATAATGTTTGGTAAACTTTCAAAAGTGATTAATTGATAATTTGATAAGTTTTAACAGTGATTTTGAAAAGTAGGTGGAGGGTTACTTTTTGAAAGTGATTATGGAATAATCTATTTCAGCATTTAATAAATCTTTTAAAATATCATTATTATCCTTATGAAATTAAATTAAATTAATTTATATTCCTTATTTCATCTTAAAATTAAAGATTTAATTAAATATTGATTTGATTTATAAAATCTTTTAAAAATATTTTTATTATTCTTATGGATTTTTTTTAATTTAAATATTCTACCTAAATATTGATTTAATATATATAATTAATGAAAAAAATAAGGTTATAAAATCATGTCTATTTTAGTCATTGTAATTAATTTCAACACTTTTGAAATAAAATTACCAAACATATGTATACTGCTTTTGAGCTATACAGTAGTTTTAAAAGTATAATTAATCAAACATCTGTTAATTAACTTCACAGCTGATTATTTCTTCAGCACAGCTAACAGTGATTTTTATAAAAGTTACATCAATACCAAACTGGACCATAGTTGATATTAAATAAGTTTTTATCAATTAATTTTTTTTATAAATATTTTATCAATTTTAATTTTGAAAAACTTCTTTCAACTGAAGCAACTATCACATGTATTGTTAATAATATTCTATAGGCTATACATGTATTTGAAAAAGAATCAATTTTTTTTTTTTTTTTTATAAAAATTTAAGTACTAAATTAAGATTGACATCCACATGGTGTATAAAATGCTCTATGAGTTATATCTAACAATTTTTTTTGTACACCTTGTCGCTTAATTACCTTTCATATTTGATCCATTTTCATATCCTGTCCTCTAATATCATCAATACTAAGATCAAGCTTTTCCATTACTTTCATAAATTCATTAAAAAAATCCTTTTCCTAATGTATCTTTTACTTGTAAAACTTTAAAAATTATTCTTTTACTTTTGTCGGAAGCGAGGAAACATTTATACATCAAATTACAATGGTCATTGTTCCTGATGACTTATATCCGGAGTGCAATCAAGTATAACCGAAAAATACTTTGCTTCTTTTACTTTTTTAATAACTACGTTTTTTATTTATTTAAGGTGCTAACAAACCTATTAATTCATTTTGTATATTATTTCCAATGTAATGAAATTAGAGAAGAAGATTATTTATATGGCTCTCGAATATGTCCTATAACTGTCAGAAATGTTGATATGGCATGTATCGCGGTTGCATTTTCGTGGTTTTGGAGATAGCGACGCTACCATGGTAGACGATTATACGGTCTTCAATTTGGCTGTCGTGGTTGGTTTTTGTCTTTTTCGTGGTCATGAAGACAGCAACACCTAAAGAGCGACAATTGGATCTAAGATCTCATGAGTGGTTGCTGATGGATATAATCGTGTTATAAAAACCTAACTCGCAAGTGCACACTCGAATCGTAAGATAAGTACAACAGAAAGTAGGGATCATTCCCACAGGAAAAGTGAATTATCTATTAAACTAATTTTAATTAAAGCTAAGCAAGTAACAATATCCAAGAGATTTTTGATTAATTGATTGATTGATTTAGAACCGAATTATCTAAGAAAGCAATTAATCAAGAATATGTTAATGTGATCAATAGGTGAGAAAGCTAGGTCATCAATGCTCCCCAACTACGTTTACTCAATGCTTCGAATTGACTTTGATAAAAGATGTTAATCAAGTTAAGGGCTCGTTCTTAAATTAAGTATAATTGTTACCGTATGATCCTAGGATGAATCAAGTGTTCTCAATTATATTTTACCTCAAAACTTGATGTGTAAACTACAACTGAGAACCCATTAAGTGAACGAACAAGTGAACCAAAACTTACTTGCATATAACCATGCTAAGATTAGTTTTACCCATTCAATTGAAGATTGATTGAGAGTACGTGGCGTAACACACTCTAAACTCAATCATTAAATTATCAAAACCCTAAATTCATGTCAAGCATATAATCATGCATTAACAAGAATAAAGAATTATGACATATGATGAATTGAATAAATCAAAACTTGAATTAAGAAAATATAGTCAATTTTAACAAAGAGCATTCATAGAGGTTCACATTGATTTCTAGTATGGAGTTAGTTACATATGAAAAGATTAAAAGAAGAGGAGAAAGAGTTGATAAAACCCATTAGTGTCTTCTTCAAGCTTCCAAGTGCAACAATGGTGGTGGTGTGCTAAAGGACAGCCCCCTAGGTGGCTTATGTCCCAGCTGGTCCGGCTTTCCTGAAATTAGAGTTCACAACGGATTTAAATAGGTATAGATGCAAGTCCATGTCTTAAAACAAGAAGGAAATCTATTCCCTTTTAAAATATAAGCCTATTTGGAATTTTATTTCTTTCCTAATCCATCTAAATCACTTGCTTATTAAAGAAAGATAAGGATTAGATGTCTACTTGCTTCCCAAGACTCTCACACATGTCTAAAAAGGTAATATTTCCCGTTCCGACAACTTGCAAAACAAATCCCGTAAGTATTCACTGATTTTATGATTGACATATTTGACCTTTAGGTACTAAAATGGGCATGAATTCTTCAAGAAAATTTGGATTGACAAGCCATAAATTGTGTTGGAAAATAGACTTCCAGGGCTTCATATCCATAGGTGGCAGAACACACAATTTAATCGAAGTTGAGAGATATTGCCCTCACAACATGGCTCAACTGTACTGTCTCGGGATACCACTGTGAAAGCCACAACGGTCTTCACAGTTCTTGAGGGCGCTTTGGGTGCCGCTGTGGAAACCCACAGCAGTTTGTATGATAGCTAATGGCAAATTGCATAAAAGTTCCTTGAATCTTCCAAAATCACATTTTTCCTCTGAAATACTTCAAACATATCGCTTGGATCCAACAAACTGAAAATGTTCAAACACACAAAATTAAAACCCTAAAAGACTCGAGAAAAAAGCAATTGATTGGAGGAATGGGGATAAAAAACATATACAATAAATGACTAATTAGTCGCTATTTGTTCACACAACGACACTAAGCAGTGACGCAAGACTTGAATGAATTCATGGTCTTCTTCTTCTTTGTCGTGGTTGTAGCTTCATAGCGACATCACACTGTGACAACCAGTGTTCGAAAATGAGGGCTAGGCGCCCGCCTAGGCAGCCGTATCGGCGGAATCGGTGGCCGGTCGAACTTTTTTGAGCAAAAACGGTGGGATTAGGCGGTCTGGAAGAATTCGAGTGACGTGGCTGATTTTTGACCGATTAATCGGGTCCAAGCGGAGTCAAAGCCATTGACTCCGCCCATACCGATTTTTTTCTTCAAAAAACGGCGTCGTTTCGGGAGTAAAAATGCTAAAACGGTGACGTATGGACAAAATCTACTTTCAATCGTAAAAGCTCAGAACAGAATAGTGAAACACAATTTGAAAAAAATAAAAAATTCCATCTCAAATCGACTCTCTCCTCTCAATCGCCGACCAAACCACCTTCCTCTTGTGGCCAGAAGGAGCCTCCGTCGCCGTTGTTGCTGGCATGCTGCTCATCGTCACTGTCTAGGATTTGTTACTTTGTTTAGTTTTCTAAGCAAAATCAATGGAGAAAATATGAGCAAAATCAACACACAAATTAGATTCGAGAGCTATTAATAAACAAAACCCACCAAGATTTAATGAAAAATAACTCAAAAACAAGTTTTAATGGAGGAGTGAGAAAGCTTGAAAGGAGAGAAATGGTGGAAGAAAATTGGGGGCATGAAAGAGAGAGAGAAGAAGATGGCGTGAAAGAGATGAAAGAATAAATAATTTTTTTTTGAGTCTTTGATTTTTAAAAAGGAGATTTGTAAAATAACAAAACAGACCCTCTTTCAATATAAAAATCTAAAATATACAATAAATAGTAAAATTATATTAAATAGGTACAAGACATAAAAACAAAAATGGAATTATGTTGATGATTTTGTTTGAATTCTGTCATAATATGAGTTTTATTATTGGTTTTATAGGTAGGAAAAATAAAAAAAAAACCGGCCGCCTAGAAATCCGCATAGGCGCCGACTAGGCTGACTAAGCGTTAGGCGTTGGTCTACCACCTGACTAGCGTCTAGCGTTTACTAGGACATTGGTGACAACACACCCGATTTTTTATCATGATTTATATCTCTCAGTCGTGGTGTTGCTTCATAGCAACACTACATCATGACACCACACCTGATTGATTTATCATGTTTTTACATCTTTGTCGTAGTGTCCTTCACAACGACACTTCAATAGCGACAATTCCTTGGTCTTGATCTTTATTGCTTCAAGCTCTCTGTCGTGGTGTGCATATGGCGACACTAAATTAACTACAATGCCCTGTTTTCACCTTTTTGCACTTTTTGTATCAAATCCTTCTCCATCTTCACAAATGCCCTTGTGGCACTAATAATCCTGAAACACTTGATTAACATATTTAAAACACGGGAAAATGCCAGAGAATCAAGTGAAAATAATAGGAAATGAGGGCCAAAATCATATCTAATTTGGCTCGATCAGACAACTATTACAATATAATCCCCAAAATGTGATTTGTCAATGAAATAAGTCAATCAAAAATATGAGGAACTTTCAAGAGTATCCATAATCCACTTTTCAAGCATTTTTATTATCCTCTTAAAAAAGCATATTTATTATTAAAAAAAACCCTTAAACTTCTCCCCATTTATTTTTTTTACCGTTTAAAAATTATCAACATATATTAAAAAATAATAATTCCATTTATCTACAACAATCAAGTACATTACATCACTACAACTATAACTCTTATTTGCTAAAAGTTTTTGTTCTTACAGCTTACAAGTTAAATCTCTACAATCATTCTTTAAATATATTATTTATTTATCTTTAAGAAGAGCTGAAGAGATTCCAACAGGTAAAATTCAAATTTAAAAATTTAGTTTTTCTTTTAATTTTTTCTAATTGTAATAAATCAAGTGGTTAATTTTCATTTGGTTACTACTTACTAATTGTGTTGTTTGTCTATTACAAGTTATAAATTGCTTTATCTTTAAATATATATTAGCTTTAATTATATTTTGTATAAAAATATCTACAAGAAAATTTGAGTCTGGCTTTCAGAAACGTCAAAAGAAAAGAAAAATAGAGGAATTGACTGAATCTCAAATGGGAGCAATGGATAGGTTTGTTGTTAATAAAAAAAATGAAAAAAATTAGAGAATAATTCTTGAGTTAGTACATAACGAAACGAGATAACCCAATAAGGTTGAGATTGAAGATGTGTATGACAAAGATTTGGAAAAAGATACTATTAGAACAGAAACCTCTGACTTAGAATAACATTGGTGCAAAACTTAAAAGTCATGAAACATCAAATAAACATATCACAAATATGGGTCTTTGGATTGATTTGGAAACAAGACTAGCAAGAAACAAAACGATTGACTCTAAAATCCAAGAGCAAATCGATAGAGAAAAAGAACATTGGAAAAATGTGTTGGTTAGGATAATTGCTCTTGTAAAAGACTTGCCAAAAGCAACTTATTTTACAATTTGCTCCTCCAATAAGCGACTTTTGAGAAGTTGGTTGGGGGTTGCTTTTGTTGGGGTTTTTGCCCTAAAGCTTGTAAACAAGAAATAAAAGAAGTAGTTTATTCATTCAAATTGTCTCATACATTTATTTATATCATGTGTACTTAACATCCAAGATTGCCGAATGTAATCTCTATCTGAGTATATGAGTGTCATATACAGAGGTATTCAGTTTGAGATGAGCAATCTAAAGAGTCTGTAGATAGCAAATAGAGTTGGGTACTTTATTTGTGGCTAGTCTACAGGTGCGGTCTGTTCCGTAATGTATGGTGATCTTATCCTAAATCATTTATATGGAGATATGAGAATGGAGGCACCTTGTATGATGTGATCATATAGGACTAGGCCATGATCTATATGAATCTCTCACCCAGATCTGTTACATGATGAGATTCATATATATCAACAAATGATGGCTATATGTGGGTGATCTTAATCCTGAGTGTCTTATTGACTCCTTCAGGTTAGATCGTGGTCTTTGATATACCATGGGTAAGGTTAGAGTTGCATTCCATATCAATATGCTCGGTATGTTGGGATCGCGATTTGGTTTGTGGCTGGGAAGGTCTGCACACAATAGTGGAATCCACTCCTTCTTGTGAGAAGTAGATAGTAGTTCTCTTAAGGGTTGATTCGGGGCTTGAACAATATGAGCGCTCTCCTAATTCCGTAAGGAATGTAGGATTTATTGTTCATTAGAGAATCAATGGTACTTAATGGAAAGATATAATTAGAGGGGTATAACTGATATTATGACCTAGCTCTAATTATGAACTACTTGTGGAGGATCATACTATATGTAATAGCTATATCGATGGACACTGAAGTTTATTGGTTTGTGTAAAAACATCTACAGTTGAGAGAGTGTAGCTTCGGGTTTTTAGTGGAATAGCACCGAAGTTAATAATCATGAAATATTAATTAAAGAGTTTAATTAATTATTTATAAGGATTATTGGAGCTCAAAATACTGTGGGTCCATTAGATCCCCTTGCTAGCCCAATTGATTAAGGTAACAAGGGTCACGAATAATTATTTGGATTGTCTAGTTAATTGTGTTACGAAAGTGACACGTGTCTATTCGGGAATTAATTGAATAATGAGATTATTTAATTAATGAATATTAACAATTATGAATTGTTAATTAAATGGAGGTTGCAGGTTCAAATCATAACTGAGACATAAAATAATTAGATTATTTTATTCTCAGTTAGATATAGTATTTAAGTTTAAGTCAACTAGGGTTTTGAGGGATTTAGAATTCTACTCTACCTAGGACACTTAAATACTAAGAGTGCGTTTACTAATCAGGAATGGAGAGAATCGGAATGAAATTCCACTGGAAAGGGAATGGAGGATAATCGGAATTAAGTTACTAAATTCCATTCCAATGTTTACTAACAATTTGGGAATCATAAACGGAATCAAATTTATTCCCTTTCTAGTGTTTACTTCAGCAAAGGAATCAAAATGATATATAGTTGATTACAAAAATACCATTGTGTATATAAAATGTTGAAATATAATTTTTATTATGAAAAACAATTTTTATACTGCTCATAACACTATAACTAATAATTAACATCTTTATATCGTAAACTTTCAACTAATTAGTCAATAATAATTAAAAATTGAGGAGTAATTCAGATTTGAAAGCATAATTAATTTGATATCGAATTAATTTCTCACAATTAGGTGCTTTTTTCCCTCTCTCGAAAATTAAAACACAGAATAACTCAACATATACAACCATTAACTCACACAGTATTTGATTTTCAAAAAACAAATATATAAATATATATATATTATAAGCTATGTCTAGAAAGATTGTCAAGCAAAAACAAGTCTAAAATATCAAAAATATAAACATGTCTCAAAAGTATATAAATGATCTGAAATATTTTTAAACGTTTGAGAGAGACAATTAATGATAATATAACAATGATCTTGTTGCAAAAGACTATGACAAAAACAATTACCCATGCTCTAAGAGATCCATAACATATATATACGTGTGTGTGTGTGTGTGTGTGAGAGAGAGAGAGAGAGAGAGAGAGAGAGAGAGAGAGAGAGAGAGAGAGAGAGAGAGAGAGAGAGAGAGAGAGTATGTAATACTAACAAAATATATATGAGTATGCCTGCAATACATGCTTCACGAAGGAAAAAAAAAAAAACTTAAACAAACAGCTATCGCATAGATTTGTCAAAAAGAAAAAGGAAACACCAACGAATCGAAGATTTCATCAACAAAATTCTTATACAAATATATATATATATATATACACGCACCATGATTTCATACCAAATTCGATATTCATAAATATAAAATCAATGCAACAAGTCAATAATATTCATCAACATGATTTTTATGTATATTCAAGAAATCTAAGATTTTTTTATTTTATTTTTATAAAATAAGACGTACCTATAGCAAGTTTCAGAGGAAAACGATGAACAAAAAAGAATGACAGAGAACAATCTCTAAAACGGAACAATAAAGTGGAAAGACAATAGTTTTTATTTTATTTTATAATTAATATAAGTGAGGATATTTTAGTAAAAATAGATGAATTCTCTTTTCCAATAAGGAAAGGGAACTTGATTCTTAGGGTGGGTGAGGGGAATCAAATTCCCTTTCCATCAGTAACTTAATTACTGATTTGAGAGTGGGGTCCATGTAACTTAATTCCCTAAAAATTTAGTAAACACTGGAATTCACAAATCAGTAACTTAATTCTCTTTCCTGAGTTTGATTACTGATCAGTAAACGCGCTATAATTATCTTTTGAATATATGGAGATATATTTGGAAAGAGATAATGATCTAGTTTGACAATATATAGAGATATATTTTAATATAACTAGATAATATATAATACTGATATAGGTATCAGTGAAAAAAATGAATTTGAATCTAAATATAAAAGACACACAATAGAAAAGAAAGTGGGTGAAGTCACAATAGAGAGAGGGGCGGCCGACTCAAAGAAAGAAAAATGAAAAATATATTTTTTTTTTTTTGCTTTTGGTGAGAGTGTGGCCGAACTTCACAGTAAATCAACAAGAGTTGTTTTCATTTGTGTTCTTCTTCTACATCCTCCATGTTCCTGAATACCGTGACGCGCCCATACGTCGTTGCCAGTTCCGGAAGATAGCGAGGAAGATCAAGTGGTTCAAATCAGGAGCATATCGAATTAAAGTGAAGGAGCCTCCCACGTAGGTATGAAATCGTTTCACATTCTTTACTGTATTCGATTATTATTGTACAAATAGGTTTACTTGATGATTGCTTTAAAAAATTTTAAAACCTTTCCGCTGCGCAATCTGTAACCCTAGGTTCCTACAATTGGTATCAGAGCCAATTTTTGTACAGTATAATCAAATTCGATTGCTCCTGATTGCATGTATGAATGTGTAGGCACTTTCTAATGATTGTATAATGTTTATAATAATTATTATTATTATAAACATGGTTGATCGTTAATTGTATGGTACATTGGGTTTTAAGTTTTTAGAAATTGGTTGTAATATTTTTCAATGTAATATTAATCCCGGGTTGCATAATATTTTTTATTCCGTTGATTTGCTGTAATTTTGAATTAATGATGTAAATCGAAGACAGAGAACAAGGATCCAGAAGAACGAAGACACTAGTAGGCTGCCACACATGTTATTACACAAGTCACTTGCATATATATATATATATATATATATTTTACAACATGCTGTTGCAGAGTGCAAGTGTAGCACGTTTTATAAAATTTTTTTTTTTTTTTTAAATTAAATGCAAATTATGCAACACAATCAGCAGCTGTTGTGTGTGCATGTGTAAGAATGAGTGCGCAAGTGTTGCGCAAATTTGTGTGTGCAGGTGTTGTCACGCATGATTTTCATGCACAAGACACATGCATGTGGTGCAGAGCAAAGCAAGGCTGCTGCGCGGTTCTTGGCGCAACGTATGGGTCAAATTTTTTTTTTGGAAATCCCGAGCCTACGAAAAATGTTAGAGTAACGTTTGGACTTTAGGGATTTAATCCATGAGATGGATCCATTAAAATAAATCAAGTTGGACTTGATTTTGAGCCTGAAAGATACAAAAGATATTACAGAATACAGATGGACTTGAAGATTTTTGGAATTACAAGAAGACTAAGGAATGCCTTGGATATTTTTTGTAATTAGAATTTTTTTTTTTCTTTTTAAGTTAGATAAACCCATTGTACTCGGTCAACTCATGTATGTTTTTATTATGAGATGATTAAAGCATTGTCATGCATATACATATCATTTAGATTAAGTGTGCCTACACATATATATGTTGATATGTCATACATGCATTATAGCCATCTATATTATGTGTTTATTTTTTTTAATTTGATTAAAATGGGTAATTCACATAATTGGCTATTAATTAATGGGATTAGTTTTTAGGAGTAAAAACTTGGTAATTCTCATTAATCACTAATCTAATTATTAAAGAGTTTAATTACTTAGATTAGTAGGGTCCTTTATATATATTAGGATTAATTTGATTAAGCCCTTAATAATAATTGGACCTAATAATGTGTTTAGTTTTAATAGTTAAAACTTGGTAAATACACATTTAATAATTCTAGTCTTAGTAAATAGTTTACATAGATTAGAATTATCACTAATGAACTAGATTTTTATTTTAAGAGTTAAAAATCAAATTAGTTTATTAGTTATTGGAATAGGATTCTAATAATTTGTGATTAATGCACTTGACACTTAGATTGAAATTAGCCATTTAATCTAGTTTAATTAGGTGCATTAATATTAATAGAAAACCTTTATTATAAAATAGTGAGTGGGAGAGGGATATATGACATTATATCCCGCGGTCTCCATCATTAGTTCAACACCGTAAGATTTGAGTGGGGCCTCGTGACGGCTTTGTTTTCGTCCTCCCTAAGGAGGGTTTCCATAAGAATCAATATCAAGGTTGACTTCCTAACGGATATGATTTCTGAGGGGATTTCGGGATTGATCGACCATAAGGTGGCAATTCTCGAGTTAAACTCATGAGATCTGAAATGATGGGTTACGCTCACAAGGTTTTAATTAAATTGGTTAATTATAAACCTGACTGAAATATACGATGGTTGAATGTTAGAGAAATAAGAGTTATTCTGGTATAACATTTGATTGAGAATGTCTCGATCCAACATGCAAGAATTTAACTGATCTTAAGGCGGCACTTGCTTGTGGTATGTTGGATTGTCGTGGTGTAGAAACACTTTTTAGGGTTGTCCTTGTTCATTAAACATTTTCATGCATCATGTTTAATTTATGCTGAACATTTGCACATGTTTTGAATGTATGAATGAATGAATTTTTTATTTATGTTTTTTCAGCCATGTCAACTGCACTATTACAAATCATAGCCAATGACAAATTAACTGGTGATAACTACATTAAATGGAAACACAATATCAATGCAATTTTGGTCACCAAGGATCTTAAGCTTGTGCTTACGGAAGAATGTCCTCCAATGCCTACTGCCAATGCCGCACGAACTGTTCATGAGGCATATGAGAAATGGGTCTCATCAGATGAGAAAGCCCGAACATATCTGTTAGCAAGTATGACAGACGTGCTTGTCATTAAGCACGAAGCAATGGGTATTGCATTTGAAATAATGGAGTCATTGCAGGCTATGTGGGCAACCCTTTGAGCAAAAGCGGCACGAAACTGTTCGTTCTGCTATGCTCACTCGTATGAAGGATGGAACATCAGTTCGGGAACATGTCCTGAACATGATGTCCAACTTCAACACGGTAGAAATCAATGGTGAGGCCATTGATGAACCCAGTCAGTTGAGCATCATACTGACGACTCTTCCAAAGAGTTTCAATCATTTCAAGAACAACTATGGGATGAACAAGCTTAGGTTCAGTCTCATACAGTTGCTCAATGAGCTCACTACCTTTGAGTCCTTGACTAAAGACAGCAAGACTAGGACTGGTGAGGCAACTGTTGCCGAACCATCTTCCTCCAGTAACAAGAAGAGGAAGAGGTCTATTGGGAAGGCGAAGGGTAAGCCCAAACCCAAGAAAGCCCAGAGCAAAAAGAAAGGCGCCTCTATCGACAAGAGCAAGGGAAAATGTTTCCATTGCGACAAAGTAGGACACTGGAAAAGGAACTGTCCTCAGTATCTGGAAGAGGTAGCCAAGAAGAAGAAAAAGAAAGGTAAATTTGATTTACTTGTTCTTGAGTCGTGTTTAGTGGAAGATGATTCTTCACCTTAGATAGTTGATTCGGGGGCCATTAACCATGTTTGTTCTTCTTTGCAGTGGACTGATTCTTGGACACAACTTGAGGAGGGAGCCTTCTCTATGCGTGTGGGGTCAGGGGATGTCGTGTCGACGCGAGCAGTGGGCGTAATTAGATTACGTTTTTGTAATAATAATTTTATATTGTTGGACAATGTATTTTTCATTCCTGGATTTACACGGAATTTAATTTCCGTTTCTAAGTTGTTAGAACAATTATATTCTGTTTCTTTTGATAATAAATCAGTTATTATTATAAAGAATGGTCTGGATATTTGTTTAGGAATTAATGAAAATAATTTATATGTGTTAAAACCGTTAATACATACAACATTGCTCAACACCGAAATGTTTAAGGTTGAAAAACCAAACACTAAATGACAAAAGATTTCTCCAGAAAACGAAACGTATCTTTGGCATCTAAGACTTGGCTATATCAACCTTGACCGGATAGATAGACTAGTGAAAAGCGGACCTTTATATGAGTTAAATGTTGGAACCTTACCTGTCTACGAATCCTGTTTAGAAGGTAAAATGACCAAGAGACCTTTTACTGGAAAAGAGCTGAGAGCTAAAGAACCACTAGAGCTTATACATTCAGACGTCTGTGGACTAATGACTGATAAAGCAAGGGGTGGTTATGAGTATTATGTCACATTTATAGATGACTACTCAAGATACGAATATGTCTACCTAATGCAACGGAAGTCGGAAACTTTTGAAAAGTTCAAAGAATTCCGAGCTGAAATTGAAAATCAGTTAGGAAAGACTATCAAGACTCTACGATCAGATCGTGGAGGTGAGTACCTTGACCAAGAGTTTGAAGACTTCATGGTCGAGTATGGGATAGTGTCCCAACTCACAACTCCTAGTATATCTCAGCAAAATGGTGTCGCAGAGAGGAAAAATAAAACCCTAATGGAAATGGTGAGATCTATGATTAGTTTCTCATCGTTACCAAATTTCTTTTGGGGATATGCGTTACAAACAGCGGCATACATTTTGAATGTAGTGCCATCCAAATCTGTTCTTAAGACTCCTCTGGAGTTGTGGAATGATCGTAAAGTTAGTTTGCAATATTTCTGCGTATAGGGGTGTCCAGCACACGTGCTGAAGAACAGAATTGGAAAGCTAGAACCCAAGTCTGTGGTCTGCTTGTTTGTAGGATACTCCAAGGAGACCAGAGTTGGATACTTTTATAGTCCTGAAGATAACAAAGTGTTTGTATTGACAAATGCAACGTTTCTTGAGGATAACTATATTAGTGACCATAAACCTCATTCTAAAATTGTATTGAGTGAGTTGGAGCCTGGTGAGACCAGTTCTCAGTCAACAAGATTTGTTGATCCATTAATATCTGAGAGTCAGATGATTCCTAGTCAGGATACACTACCACCTAGACGTAGTGAGAGGGTTGTGAGACAACCTGAACGCTATTTGGGTGTCAGTAAGGCATGATATTGTCTTTACTGATAGTGTGGATGATCCATTGACATTTAAGAATGTAATGGAAGATCTTGATAAAGAGGAATGACTTAAAGCCATGAATCTCGAGATGAAGTCCATGTACTCTAACTTAGTCTGGGAACTTGTAGACTTACCGGATGGGGTGAAACCCATAGGGTGTAAGTGGATCTATAAGAGAAAGAGAGAAGTAGACGAGAAGGTAGACACCTTTAAGGCAAGGCTAGTGGCCAAGGGTTATACCCAAAAGGAGGGGGTCGATTATGAAGAGACTTTCTCGCCAATAGCCAAGGGTTATCTATAGCTGCCTATTTTGATTAGGAAATTTGGCAAATGGAGGTTAAGACTGCATTCTTGAATGGCAATCTTGATAAGAGCATCTACATGATGCAACCATAGGGATTAATGTCTCCAGATCAAGAGCAAAAAGTTTGCAAGTTGCAAATATCCATTTATGGACTTAAGTAAGCATCTAGATCTTGGAACATAAGGTTTGATGAAGTGATCAAAACCTATGGCTTTGAGCAAAACGTTGATGAGACTTGTGTCTATAAGCGCATCATTGACAAGAAAGTAGTTTTCTTGGTCCTATACGTAGATAACATCCTACTTATTGGGAATAATGTGGGAGTGTTGTTTGATGTAAAGGGCTAGCTAGCCAGCCTATTCCAAATGAAAGATTTGAGAGAGGCAAGTTATGTTCTAGGGATCCAACTTATAAGGGATTGCAAGAACAAATTTATAGCACTGTCTTAGGCATCGTATATCGACAAAATTCTTGTACGATTTTCGATACAGAACTCCAAGAAAGGTAATTTACCTTCCAGGCATGGAGTTCACTTGTCTAAGGAATAGTGTCCTAAGACAGCTCAAAAAGTTGATGATATGAGACGTGTTCCCTATGCGTCAGCAGTAGAGAGTCTCATGTATGCTATGCTATGCATGAGACCAAACATCTACTTTGCAGTGGGAGTAGCCAGCAGATACCAGTCCAACCCAGGATTGGATCATTGGGTTGCTGTCAAGACTATTCTCAAGTATCTTCGGAGAATGAGAAACTATATGCTAGTGTATTCTGGATAGGATTTGATCCTGTTAGAATATACGGATTCTGATTTTCAGTCAGACAGAGATTCTAGGAAATCCACGTCTGGATCAGTATTCACCCTTGGTGGTGGAGCCATTGTGTGGAGGAGTGTTAAGCAATTTTGTATTACTGATTCCACCATGAAAGCCGAATATGTAGCTGCTTGTGAAGTTGCTAAAGAGGCTGCTTGGCTCCACAAGTTCTTGAGTGATCTATAAGTTGTTCTGGATATGGATAAACCCATCACACTTTATTGTGATAATAGTGGTGCTGTGGCTAATTCCAAAGAACCAAGAAGCCACAAGAGAGGTAAGCATATAGAGAGGAAATATCATCTCATCAGAGAGATAATGCAGAGAGGAGATGTGACCGTGACCAAGGTAGCATCACAGGACAATCATGCTGATCCATTTACGAAGACCTTACTGGCTAAAGTGTTTACGGGTCACCTAGAGAGTCTAGGTTTACAAGACATGGCTCACATGCTTTAGTGCAAGTGGGAGATTGTTGGGGTTTTTGCCTTAAAGCTTATAGTTTGTAAATGTGAATTGAACAAGAAATAAAAGAAGTAGTTTATTCATTCAAATTGTCTCATACATTTATTTATATCATGTGTACTTAACATCCAAGATTGCTGGATGTAATCTCTATCTGAGTATATGAGTGTCATATACAGAGGTATTCAATTTGAGATGAGCAATCTAAAGAGTCCGTAGATAGCAAATAGAGTTGGGTACTTTATTTGTGGCTAATCTACAGGTGCTCTTATCCTAGATCATTCATATGGAGATATGAGAATGGAAGCACCTTGTATGATGTGATCATATAGGATTGGGCCATGATCTATATGAATCTGTCACTAAGATCCGTTACATGATGAGATTCATATATTTCAACAAATGATGGCTATATGTGGGTGATCTTAATCCTGAGTGTCTTATCGACTCCTTCAGGTTAGATCATGGTCTTTGATATACCATGGGTGAGGTCGGAGTTGCATTCCTGATCACTATGCTCGGTATGTGGGGATCGTGGTTTGTCTTGTGGCTGGGAAGGTCTACACACAATAGTGGAATCCACTCCTTCTTGTGAGAAGTAGATAGTAGTTTCCTTAAGGGTTGATTTAGGGCTTGAACAATATTAGTGCTCTCATAATTTCGTAAGGAATGTAGAATTTATTGTTCATTAGAGAATCAATAGTACTTAATGGAAAGATATAATTAGAGGGGTATAACGGACATTATGATCCAGCTCTAATTATGAACTACTTGTGGAGGATCATACCATATGTAATAGCTATATCGATGGACATCGAAGTTTATTGGTTTGTGTAAAAACATCTACAATTGAGAGTGTGCAACTTCCGGTTTTTAGTGGAATAACACCGAAGTTAATAATCATGAAATATTAATTAAAGAGTTTAATTAATTATTTCTAAGGATTATTGCAGCTCAAAATACTGTGGGTCCATTAGGTCCCCTTGCTAGCCCGATTGATTAAGGTAACAAGGGTCACGGATAATTATTTGGATTGTCTAGTTAATTGTGTTACGAAAGTGACACGTGTCTATTTGAGAATTAATTGAATAATAAGATTATTTAATTAATGAATATTAACAATTATGAATTGTTAATTAATGGAGGTTGGAGGTTCAAATCATAACTGAGACAATAAAATAATTAGATTATTTTATTCTTAGTTAGGTATAGTATTTAAGTTTAAGTCAACTAGGGTTTTGTGGGATTTAGAATCCTACTCTACTTAGGACACTTAAATATTAATTATCTTTTGAATATATGGAGATATATTTGGAAAGAGATCGATAATGATTTAGTTTGAAAATATTTTAATATAACTAGATAATATATGATACTGATATAGGTATCAGTGAAAAAATTGAATTTGAATCTAAATATAAAAGACACACGATAGAAAAGAAAGTGGGTGAAGCCACAATAGAGAGAGGGGCGGCCGACTCAAAGAAAGAAAAATGAAAAATATTTTTTTTGCTTTTGGTGAGAGTGTGGCCGAACTTCACAATAAAACAACAAGAGTTGTCTTCATGTGTGTTCTTCTTCTACATCCTCCTTGTTCCTGAATACCGTGACGCGCTCACACACCGTTGCCAGTTCCGAGAGATGGCAAGGAAGATCAAGTGGTTCAAATCAGGAGCATATCGAATTAAAGTGAAGGAGCCTCCTATGTATGTATGAAATCGTTTCACCTTCTTTACCATATTCGATTATTATTGTACAAATAGGTTTACTTGATGATTGCTTTAAAAAATTTTAAAACCTTTCCGCTACGCAATCTATAACCCTAGGTTTCTACAACTTTTTGAAGCATAAACTAGCTTATTGCTTATGCAATGTCCAGACTATTTTATTAAAAGACAATATTACCCTTATATTTATTAATAATAATATAATAAAAAACTAAAAATATGAAAATATATAAAAAATAAAAATAAAAACAGAAATTGAACAATGGTGGTGGCCACCACCAGAGTTAGAGGTTGGAGGAGATCCCTCCATGTCCACCACTAACGCTGACGCCGCCTCGCCTCCCTCACAGCCGCTGCCTCTGTGTGACAAGACACCACCGTCTAGACCACAGTTCTCTCCCAAATCTACCTTGCCATTGAGTCTTTCTTTCTCCCACGTCACTTTTCCATCCCGATTCCTTCACTGCTCCATCGCGATTTCGTCACGCCAGTTATGTCTGTTCGGCGATAGATGAGGAGGAAGCGTCCTCCATTTTTACGATCTGAGACGAAATCTCTCGATAATTTCAGTTCGGCATTGGAAACGATATCTGTGGCGAGGGATGAAGGATGATAATCTCTCGATGTCAACAGCAAGCGGGAGACGATGGCGGATTTGGAGCTTGAGTTGCAGAGATTCCATTAACAAAGCTTGAGTGAGTGAGTTGACTCAAAAACTTAGTGTTAAAATGAGCGAGTTGACTCGACAACTCAGTATTTAGATGAACGAGTTGACTCAGTTATAATTTTTTTTTTACTATTTAAATTTCTTATTTGTTTATTTTTATATGCTTTATATTTATATTATTAATGATGTCTATTTTAGTAATTTTGTTCAATACATTTTCCATCCTTTCAAAAGTTAATTAGCAATTTTATAATTTAGTTTACCAAACATTTAACAACTTTTTTCTTAAATTGATTATTTCTTAAGTAAAGCTATAAGTAGAATTTTTTTCTTAAGCAAAGCAATCTCAAACATAGCTTTAGATAAGATGAGTATTGTATGTTTCCTACATGTATGTCCAACGAAGACAATATATGTAGTAACCAGATTCCTTTCCTAATTCAACTCAGGCACTAGCTTCGAAGAGTTCTAATTAATCAAGATCAAATTCTTCTGTTTTAGCAAGAGTCCTAATATTCTCAACTACTAAAGTGTTGAGTGTCCTAATCTAACTCAAAAGTCTTTGTTCAAGTAGGATTCCTAATGACATATGGAAACTATGTTTAGATGATCTAAACATTAAGCTATTTTCTATGCAAACCGTGCAATAATGATTAGATCAATGTAAACATTACCTGTAGACATTGAGTTCAACATATAAAGTAAACACAAATGCGTATACTTCCAACTTAACATCTATTCAAAATTTATTTAAGACTAATGAGAAGTATACAAGATATGCGATTTAGATTACAAACATTTATTGTGAAAGCAATACATCTTCAAGGTCCATCTAACTTTCGCTCCATATTGCAATCATCATTTCTCATCTCCTACCTCAAGGTATGTTTTTGGTTATTGGAATATGCCAACACAATCAAAGGAACAACATGAATAAGACACCAAAGCGCCATGGCTAGATCCAATAAGGCTCAAGGTTCATGTGGGAACATCTCAACCCTCCGAGGTGTGTGTTCTCTACATGTGTGGAAAAAAGGAACTGTTGTGAAAATTGTCAAGACACTAAATAAATAAACAAAATAAAAGCTAAGAGGAACAAGAGAAATTTACATGGTTCAACGTAAAGCCTACGTCCACAGCCGGAGATGATAAAGAAATTCACTATGATCAATGGAGATTACGAAAGAGTGTCCGAGAATCACTCACAAAACCCAAAACTCTATTACACAGAAAGAACTCTAAAAAAAGACTTATTTCTTAAAAGATCCTATAACCACGTATTTATAATATGGGTAGAAATAAAATAGGAATTTATATCAAATAAGGTTAACGTTACTAACTAATTTAAGCACATATTAATGGAAACAATGCACATATTAATGGAAACAATGAGGATTAGCCGATGGGGTGACCTTTTTGCCCCTTAACAATTGTTGTACAGAAATCATCCATGATTTTTTATAGATAACAATATTATTTCTTTCTATGTATCTTAAATATACATTAAGTGAAAATCTATGTTATATCTTAATTAACTATTATTATTTTCTCATTCAAATAATTTTGTTCACACTTCCAATCTTACTTATCTTAGCTTAATACCATGACATACTTTTGATATTTTATTTATTTTCAAATAATCAATGCATTAATTAATTTATATAATTAAAATATTTCAACCAATTAAACATAAACATATATCTACGTTTAACTAATAAGATATTTTATCAAACAAACTTTTACCATTTTTTTTAAAAAAATTAAAATAGTTTTTGAGGGAATAAAAGAAGAAACGAAGCCGTAGAAGAGGGCTATTCAAGAGGAAAAAGCTGGATCGGTACCAGAGAATAGAGAAGCCAAAACTAGAGACACCAATTGACGAGAATGAGATTCGAATTACGAGTCAAGGGAGGATGCGCAGCTATATCACGGACGCTGTGACTCTGCTTCAGGAAAAAGGATCAAATGAAATTGTATTCAAGGCAATGCATTGGAAGGGCTATCAATAAGATCGACTGTGACCATTGTGGAGCTGATAAAGAGAAGAATTGTTGGTCTGCATCAGAATACGACTATTGGATCTACAAACATATATAACTGATACGTGGGAACCCCTTGAGGAAGGCCTCCTCCCCTTGGAGACCACAAGGCATGTTTCAATGATTGCAATAACCCTTTCAATGAAGGAGCTGAATACATCTTCTGTTGGGTATCAGCCTCCACTGCCTGCAGAACTGGTCAAGGAATTAACAGAATTTGAGTATGATGGAGAGGGTTCACCTAATGGCCGACGTAGGGGTCGAGGCGGTAGAGGGAGGCCTAGGGGAAGAGGTATTGGTTTTGTTGTGCCTGTTGAGTATGAAGATAGAGGTCGGGACCGCAACAATCGAGGCTATGGTAAGGGTAGGAATCGAGGTAGAGGACAAAGTTTTCGTGGCCGAGGGAGAGGAGGATACAATGGACCTTATATGGACATGCAGCAAGATGGAGGCTACAATTATGAAGTACAGGCTCAAGGTGGTGATCGTGGTCATGAGAGGGGAAACCGTGGTGGGAGAGGTCGTGGCAATAGATCAAATGGGCCAATCCAGGCAGCTGTATTAAGAGACAATGTTTCTCTCTCGAACTAAATGCAGATCATGCAGGGGTTGCCTCATCCATGTTTATATCTAATCGTCGTTTCATTTTATGTTTTCACTGTAATTTTTTTAATTTTTTTTTTTATTTTTTTTGGCCCTCGATTATCAGTGTTAACTTAGGATATTCATATAGTGTGGTTAGATTAATCAGAGTCTCCAAATGAGGCAACCTTTTTTTTTTTTTTTTTTTTTAAATAAATTTTAATTTGGATGTTAGAAAAATATTAAGAGTACAGCTTATATTTTAATTAGTTTTCTAACTCTTAAACACTAATATTGAATCATGAATTAAGATCCATAAGGTTTCTCTATATTATTTTTATAGTAATTTTAAACATTCCAACTCTAAATCTCAATTCCACATCTAAGATACATGTTGATATAACTCAACACTTCCATTGGAAACTATTTATGGCCCTGTCCTTGAGAGAGATTCCATTTTTATTTTTATTTTTTTATTGTTAGTTCTTTTTTAATATTTTGTTAAATAATTTTTTTAACTTAAAATTTTTAGTAATTTACTATTCACCATTTTTTTTTTCAAATATTTAACGTTTTAGGGACTCTTTGCTAACAACGAGAGTTTTTTTTTTTTACTATTAATGGCAACTATAATGTGGATTTTAGTGTGATCAGTACTAATGAAATTAAAGGGTATTTTTTTAGCCAGTTTAACAAGTTACAAGATGGTTTTAGAAATATTTCAAAAAAAAAAAAAAAAAAAAAAAAAAACGAAGAAGAAGAAGAAGAAGGTGGTTTAGATAATATCTCATTTATTTCAACAGTTAATTTGTTTAGTTCCCTCAGATTCTCAGACACAGCTCATAAATATGCCAAGGGCAATTTCTTTATATGTCGGAGATAGATGTGCGATAAAAATAATCATATTCTTCATCTTCCGGCAGCAAGGGTGCGTTTGGTACGCGGGACGGGACGGGACAGGACAACGTGGGACAATTTGCTCTTGTCCCATGTTTGGAGAGTCCTTAGCATGGGACAGGACGGAACAAGGTGGGACAAAAATCACAAAAAATTGTCCCATCCAAGACCCTAGGACAACTTGTCCCATGACATGGGACAAGTGTCAAAAAGACCAACTTGCCCTTTAAACTTTCAAACAATTACAATCATGTCTAATATATTATATTATATATATTAATAACATATATTATAATAATATATCATTAAATATATAATAATATTTAATAATATATATATATATATTATAATCTTTAATATATTAGATATTATTAAATATAATATATATATATATACACTATATATAATAATATTCAATATATCATATATATTATGTGTTAATATAATAATATAATATATATTAAACATTATTATATATAAGATTATAATATAAACATATTATATATATTAATATGTATTATTAATATATATATATTATAATATATATATTTTTATATTAATATGTATTATTAATATATCTATATTATAATAATATGTATATATTATAATATATATATATATACATTAACACATAATATATAATATATATATATATATATATTAATAATAATATGTATATATTATGGTATATATATTATATAAAATATATATGTAAAATAAATATAAAATATATATTATATTTATAATATATAATATATTATTATATATATAATAATATTTAATAATATATATATCCTATATATAATAATATTCAATATATCATATATATTTTAATCTTTAATATATTATATATTATTAAATATAATAATATAATATATTATTATAATAAAAACAAATTTATATATATTATATATATTAATATGTATTATTAATATATATATATATTATAATAATATGTATATATTATAATATATATATATATATTAACACATAATATATATTAATATATATTATAATAATATGTATATATTATAATATATATATATATATATATTAACACATAATATATATGATATATATATATATATATTAATATGTATTATTAATAAATATATTATAATAATATGTATATATTATGGTATATATAATATATAATATATTATTATGTATATAATAATATTATTACCCATACAATAATATATATATATATATATTATTGTACATGTAATAATATTTAATATATTATATATATATATCTTATATATATAATAATATTTATATGATAATATATATAGGATACATATATATATAATATATATTATTAATATAATAATAATAATAATAATAATAATATATTGTAACATATATATATTATCTACATTATAATATATATAATACATGTAATATTCTATATTAATATATAACAATATCAAATATTAATATATATATATATATAATATAATAATATTATTATTATATATTAATATATAATATTATCATATATGTTGTTATATATATAAGAGGGGTACTCTGGTCATTTGAACCTCTTGTCATGTCCTGTCCCAGCCATATCAAACGCATAATAGTACAGTCTACAGTTCTATCCCAGGCCTTCCAAACACAAAACAGAACAACTTGTCCTGTCCCGTCCTGTCCCGTCCCGTCCCACTTTGTTCTGTCCCATGTCTGTGCCAAACGCACCCCAATAGAATGAAAAGAACCGTAACCACTTACTCGATATATATAATTTTAATCCTTACACTTTTTAAAATTGTAATTTGACTACATTTTTACTAAAATAATTGAATTTTTTTCCAAAATGTATTCTATTCGTACATCCTAACCCTATCCTCAAGTCAAATTTGTGAAAAAAGTCAAGACACACAATTTGTGTGTCCAATATGTATCATGGCGTATCCGGGGCGTATCCGAACCCGATACGAGTTCCCTCCACATATAAAATATCCGTTCTATTTGGATTAAAAAAAAAAAAAAAACTTTTTATTGTACATTCGCATAAGTTTTGGTTCTTCGATAGAAAGATTTGGCTTCTATTGAAGGGTATTATGGGTTTTTCGGGCAATTGCTAATTTGCATACAAATGTTAGACAAACTTAATAGAGATATTTTCAGAAGAAAACATACTCCCCTACCGTGATCTTTAGCTTACTTCTTATAGTGTGAGTTGTATTTTTTTACAAACCATTCGCAAAGTATGAGAAGACTCTCCCTTTTATCAATGTAGACCCTTTTCTTATAATGTGAACCGTATTTCCATGCAAACCATTGGCAGTGTGGGAATGCCCCTCATTCGAAAACCCGATTGGTGTCGTATTTCAAAAAAAATAAAATAATAATAATAAATATAAAAAAAAAATGCAAATTTCTACTCCAAAAATAATTGTGCCTCTAATGAAGTCTTAAAAACCCAACAAGAAACTCAAAAACCAAACCGATGTGTTTTTTCTTGTTTAACCAGTCAGTCTAGTACTCTAGTCGGAGCTTTTGTCTCTTGACCTAACACACTTTACCTGTAAAAACTAACAAACCAAAGCCGCCACTTCAGTATACATAGAGAGAAACCCAAACCCAAACCCAAACCCCCACCACCACCACCACCACCACCACCACCACCAAACAAAATGTCAGCAAAGTGGCGGGCATTGCAGCACCGCCACCGCTACACTTACAGCGCCGTCGCCTTCCCTTCTTCCTTCACTGACTCTCTTAACCGATTACAAAACTCTAACTTTTCCAGGTTCTACAGCGACTTGAAGGAACTAGTCTCTCTCAACTCCATATACTCCCAAGTCAACCATGCAAAGAAATTCGCTGCCTCTTTCGCCGACTTGCTCTCCGCTTCATCTGAAACGGACGATGACGACGAATGTTTGCTTGCAGAATCCACGCGGTTGTATTTGGAGGTCATGTTCTTGGAGAATTCGCTGCCGCTGCACAGGACTCTCGTCTCTGTTCTGGCAAAAACGAAGAACTTTCAGTCCCTGATCGGTTCTCGTTTTCGCAGTCTCTGTGATGAGTATGGCGGGTTGTCTGACAGTAAGAAGAGGTTCTGTGTCTCGCGTGTAGCGTTATCTGTGATGGGCATGCCCAAATTGGGGTATTTGGTGGATGTGATTGAAGATTGTGCTGTTTTAGTTGCTTGGGATGTGGTTACAGGGATAAATGGGGTTGTTTTAGAGGTAAAAGAGTGGGCTAGGCCCTCTCCGATAGCTATGGAGCAGTGCCAGGAGGCTTTGTCCTGCTTGTACTATTTGCTTCAGCGATTCCCGGCTAAATTCAAGGACTTGAATGGTTGTGATGGTAAAAAAGTGGATGTTTTGGAGATGGTGTTTGGGGTTTTGATAAGTATATTGAAATCAGTGGCATTTTCTAGGGATTGTTATGTGGCAGCTGGAGTGGCCTTTTGTGCCGCACTTCAAGTGTGTTTGAGTCCTGAAGAGCTTGGTCTGTTCATCATTGAAGGTATATTTTATCGAACAACTTGTAGTTTCGTTGCTAATGATTGTAAGAGTAAGTTTAGTGATGCTATTAGGAAGATCCCTTATAGTGCAGATGTTTGTAGCGATGTTAGTGAGTTTTCAACATTGAGTAGACTTTGCTTGATCAGAGGGATTCTTACTGCTGTTCCGAGAAGTGTACTCAATACCTTATTTTATGTATCTACGGATAATTTGAATGTTTGCGAGGGTAATGGTAACAGCAGTAATCTTGTTAAGACTATATTGTACGATGGGATTTTGCCCGAGCTGTGTAATTACTGCGAGAGCCCAACTGATAGTCATTTTAACTTTCATGCGTTGACTGTTATGCAAATATGTTTGCAACAGATAAAAACCTCAGTTTTAGCTAATTTAATAGATACATCAAATAATTATGATCTAATTTCAGAGGATATGGGGACACGGATATTGAGAATCATATGGAATAACTTGGAGGATCCTTTAAGTCAGACAGTCAAGCAAGTTCATCTTGTTTTTGATCTCTTCTTAGATATTGAATCCACCCTACGTTGGGGTGAGGGTAGTGAGAGAATAAAATCTTTCTTACAAAGGATTGCTTCTGATCTTCTTCGCCTAGGGCCACGGTGTAAGGGGAGATACATTCCTTTAGCTTCACTGACTAAGAGGTTGGGGGCGAAGAGTATGTTGAATATGAGTCCTGATCTGCTGTTTGAGACGGTTCAGGCCTATATTGATGATGATGTGTGCTCTGCTACCACATCTTTCTTGAAATGTTTCCTCGAGTACTTGCGTGATGAGTGTTGGAGTTCTGATGGTGTTGAGAGAGGGTATGCTGCTTATAGAGGGCATTGCTTGCCTCCGTTTTTGTCTGGACTTGCTTCTGGAGTTTCAAAGCTGCGCTCAAATCTGAACACTTATGCCCTGCCAGTTCTTTTAGATGTAGATGTGGATAGTGTATTTCCCATGCTTGCTTTCATCTCAGTTGGGCCAACTGGGGTGGAAAATGGATTGTCATATCCTGAGCTTGATTGTATAAAAGTAGAACTCAGAGTTGAACAGCGAGTGTCTGTCTTAGTCTCATTGCTTAAGGTATCTCGTTCACTTGCTTTGCTTGAAGGAGATATTGATTTTTGCAAAGATTTGACAGTATTTTGCACAGAGGGTGCATTGGAAACTGAATGTCATAATCTTTATGCTCTTTTCTGCTTAAAGGGAATAGAGGTTAAGGTCCCTGTCGACTGGCTAGTGTTGGCGTTGACCCATGTTGATGAGTCACTTCGTGTAGATGCAGCAGTGTCTCTTTTCTTAAATCCCAAGACATCTAGTCTGCCTTCCCATTTAGAACTCACTTTGTTGAAAGTAGCTGTGCCATTGAACATGAGGTGTTGCTCAACAGCATTTCAGATGAAATGGACTAGCTTGTTTAGGAAGTTCTTTTCTCGAGTTCGAACAGCCTTAGAGAAGCAATTTAAGCTGGGGAGCTGGCAACCTCCTGTGGTATGCAGCAAAAGTGATGAGACTCTATGCAATGGAACCGACGCAACTTTAATTAGTAGAGCAGAGGATCTATTTAATTTTATGAGATGGTTGAGTTCTTTTCTATTTTTCTCCTGCTATCCCTCTGCTCCTTATAAGAGAAAAATAATGGCCATGGATCTTATTCTGATTATGCTAAACGTTTGGTCTATTGTACCTTCTCAAGAAAAGCCTGGTTCTGTTTCTCCTGAAAGCTGTCTGTATCCTTACAATAAAGGAATTACTTCACCTGAATCAACTATGTTGTTAGTTGGATCAATAATTGATAGTTGGGACAGGCTGAGAGAGAGTTCTTTTCGCATACTGCTGCATTTCCCTACCCCGCTTCCGGGCATTTCATGTGAAGACATGGTCCAGAAAGTAATAACATGGGCTAAGAAATTAGTATGCAGTCCTCGTGTTAGAGAGAGCGATGCTGGAGCTCTGACTTTACGGCTTATGTTTAGGAAGTATGTCGTAGAGCACGGGTGGATGGTCAGAGCTTCAGGTGATGTTGTTTGTTTTCATTCCCAGCCTGAACAGGCAAACGGGGATTATCAAGTTAGTAAATCTAGGCATCCCATGACAGGATATATTAAATCACTGATTGATTGGTTGGATGTTGCGGTAGAGGAGGGTGAGAGAGATCTGCCTGAAGCATGTAAGAACAGTTTTGTTCATGGTATATTACTTGCTCTACGATACACTTTTGAAGAATTGGACTGGAATTCTGACGCTGTGTTGTCTGGTTATTCGGAGATGAGACATGCATTAGAGAAGCTCTTTGAGTTGGTTATGCGAATAACTTCACTGGCACTTTGGGTGGTTTCTGCGGATGCTTGGTTTCTGCCTGAGGACATGGATGAGATGATTAATGATGATGACTTCTTGGTGGATGTTCCTGATGAGGTGGATGATCCCACAGAGTCATTAGAAAAGGAAGATAAAAATTCAAAATCTGCGCAAGATAACAGACCAGATCAGATTGTTATGGTCGGTTGCTGGTTGGCTATGAAAGAGGTACGTTCCTTATTTCTTGTCTAGTTACGGTTCTTCCATGAGAATACCTGTGGTGTTACTGTTACAATTATTCTTCAATCTAGTCCTGGTTAATTCTGCATATAGCTGAAGTTGAAGCAAATTGAAAATGGATTTACAGCCGCTTTTAGATTTCATTGACTATGTTGTTACTGAATGAATACTTTTGGTTTTCAGGTGAGTCTTCTTCTAGGAACCATCATAAGAAAAATTCCTTTACCTAGTAACGATTGTTCGGGTTCATTGGAGTCTGGAAGCCCCTGTTCTGATGCCATGCTTGATCTGAAACAACTTGAAAAAATTGGGAATCATTTCTTGGAAGTCCTTTTGAAGATGAAACATAATGGTGCGATTGATAAGACAAGGGCTGGTTTTACAGCTCTTTGCAACCGTTTACTTTGTTCAAATGATCCCAGGTAAATTTTCATTTAATCTTTTTTCTGTCTACACTTGTTCTTATGTCTCATTTCTTGCAATCTCACCTTAAATGGAACAAGTGCCTGAGGGGATGATGATGCTACTTGATCACTTTTGTTAGTTTTATGTGAAAGTCGTTGCTGACAAACTCATGATGGGTTAGCCGCTAGGAAGCACTGATTCGGATACGGGTACGGGTATGATACGGATACGTCGATACGGCGTTTTCCAAAAAAATAGGATACGGATACGTTTAGGATATATATATATATATATTATATAGGAATTAACATCTTTAAATAACACTTGTCCCCAAAAATAATTTCATAGATAAAACATAAAATTTAAAAGCATTGTTTAAGTATTTGAAAATCGAAACTGTTAATTTAACCACCAGCTATTAATTGAGAATTTACTTTCTCAATTTCCAACAACTTATATTCTACACATGCAAAGTTAAAGCATTTGCCTTCTCAAGGTGCAAATATTTATTATTTCTTATCTTATTTAAATTTGAATTCTCAAATAAATCAATAATTAAATGCTTAATGTCTGCATGGAGGTTTTTTGACAGGAATTTCAAAAAAAAAAAAAAAAATCTATCAGAGACGTATCCGACACGTATCCGATAAGTATCCGAAACGTATCGGAAATAAAAAAATTAAAAAAACATCAGAATACTTCAAAAAAGCGTATCCGACACGTATCGGAGCGTATCCGACACGCTCCGATACGCGATTCGTTGGCCTCTTTGAAGTATCCGTGCTTCATAGGTTAGCCGAATGGTCAGGCTTGTGTATTGCTCCCACAAGGTTTGGGGTACGAAGCCCCTCATGGATGTATCTACATGGCCAAAAGCCATAGTTTACTGTTTTGCAAAGATTGTAAGGTTCGGCAGACACCCAACTTCAAACTTGGGTTTGCTAAACGGGTTCGGTGGATTTCTAGGTTATCAAAAAGAAAAAGAAAAAAAGTCATTGATGACAAAATTGCTTCTAGTGTAGCCAAAGGGGAAAGCTGGCTTTCATATATAGGTTTCAACATTCCTTTTCAATTGTCCAGAGTGCTATTTCTAGAGAACTAGGGACGAAGAAATAATTAATCGATTCTAGGAAACTAAGACTGGTATGATGAAAAAGCTTGGCTATGGTGGACCTTGTGTCACCTGGTCTTTAATTTTGCTACTTTCTTTGAAGATTGATATTTCTGACTTCAAATGAAATTTCTCTCTGATTTTATTGTGCAGCAAATAGGTGTAAGTTGCATTTTGGTAAATTCCTTTTCCTTCTGTAGTTTGTCAGGCTCCTCACATCCATGAAATAGGTCAATGAAAACTGAGGCTTTATTAATATTGCTAGTTTTCCTGACTGAGAATAGTCAAGGGTTCTTTCAGCAGGAGCTAAAAGTGTTTCAAAAGGATTTTAGACATGGTCAATATTTTTATATTCTTACAACTTTATTTGATCTACTGTGCTTCTGTTAAATTATTCTGTACATAAGACATCAACTCTTTTGTCGTTTTTGGGAACATCAATTTTAACAAGAAATATATGTGTTTCTGAGATGCTCTCCCTTCTTAGACTTTGTAGGTTGACAGAGTGTTGGATGGAGCAACTGATGGAAAGAACTGTGGCCAAGGGACAAATAGTTGATGATTTGTTAAGAAGAAGTGCAGGTATTCCTGCTGCTTTCATTGCTTTATTTCTTGCAGAACCAGAAGGTGCACCAAAGAAGCTCCTCCCTCGGGCTCTTCGATGGCTAATAGATGTAGCCAACAGGTCTTTGCTGGATTTAATTGAAATCAAGGGAACAAAATCTGACTTGTGTCAGCTTTTGTCAACAAAATCAAACCAAGAGGGAGAGTCTGCTCTGCCATCTGAGATGGATGCTACCTGGAAATCTTCAAAGATCCGAGATGAGGGTGTTATTCCGACAGTGCATGCATTCAACGTCCTCAGAGCTGCTTTTAATGACACCAACCTGGCCACAGATACTTCTGGTTTTTCTGCCGAGGCTTTGATTGTTTCAATCCTCTCGTTTTCTTCTCCATACTGGGAGATTCGGAACAGTGCTTGTCTGGCATACACTGCCTTGGTTCGACGCATTATTGGATTTCTTAATGTTCAGAAACGAGAATCTGCACGACGTGCATTGACTGGGCTTGAATTTTTTCATAGGTATTATTACTATTACTGACAAATTTGATCCCTTACACAAGCAAGTTTGATTTCATTTTTCCATCTCTTGTATTTTACTGTATATCTTGCATAGTTCTTGACTTGCGTTAACTCTTGGAAAACTGTTAGGGTATTAAATTAACCGGAACTCTTGGTAGACATAATTTAGTTAGTGTTACTTCCATATATAATTTTCTGGATACAAAGGAAACTGCCTTTCATTGTGTAGTTAACTTTGCATTACTCTTTGTCTCATCTTAACCCAGTTTTCTTTGGGTTTCATATTAATGCTTCTCAATTTTATAGGCGCATGTTTCACATACAGTAACATTAAGGCCAGCAGCAATTTGATATATATTTTTTAATTGCACTGTTCTTGTTCATTTCATTAAGGCTTTCTCTATTCATGCATGCTGTTTTTCTGCTTTGACAGTAATATCTAACACATTTGTATTTAACGTCACGTGGTTGAAAATGATTTTAGAAGTTCTGGTTTACGACTTACATGGCCCATAATTTTAATTGGGCATTATTGTTCGTTTTGTAGATGGTAGTATTTTCTTACATTTTTTTTTTTTTTTGAACAACTATAATAATTTTTAACAGTTTAGTAAATCTATTGTCCTGAAGGTACCCCTTATTGCATCCTTTCATCTACAACGAACTGAAAGTTATAACTGAGTCGCTTGGTGATGCATCATCTGGTCAATCAGAATCCAACTTGGCAAAAGTTGTGCACCCAAGCTTGTGCCCTATGCTGATTCTTTTATCTAGGCTCAAACCTTCAACCCTAGCGAGTGAAAGTGGAGATGACCTGGACCCTTTCCTGTTCATGCCATTCATTAGAAGGTGTTCAACTCAAAGCAATTTAAGAGTTCGTGTTCTTGCATCTAGAGCTTTAACCGGCCTGGTATCTAATGAGAAACTGCAAGTTGTCCTTCTCAATATTGCCTCTGAATTACCCGGTGTTTATAGCCAAAATGAAGCTTCCAGTGTAACCCACCGAGCTCCCTTTAACTTAATTCATGGAATCCTATTGCAATTAGGTTCCCTTCTGGATGAAAACTGCAGAAACCTTGGTGATTTCTCTAAGAAGGATCAGATTCTTAATGACTTGGTTGAAGTTCTTCGGAGGTGCTCTTGGATTGCAAGCCCCAACAGGTGCCCTTGTCCCATCCTGAACACTTCTTTCCTAAAAGTGGTTGATCACATGCTCAGTATTGCGAGAATGCATATGAGCAAAAGCTTTTATGCCTCAAGGAACTTACTTTTGGAGTTATCTACTGAGTGTTTAGATGTGTGTGCTTCTTACGGGTTGTCATATTATGATCCAACAATTGCTGAACTTCGGGAACAAGCAGCTATATCCTATTTCAGTTGCGTGTTTCAAGCATCTAAAGATGCAGATGAAGAAGTTTTTCAGATGCCACAGAGATGTTCCCCCCTTGATTCAAAGTTGTTGATAATACCTGAAATGAAGAATACTTTTGCTGGACTCGAGGAAAGGCTTGTTCGTTCCTTGTCAGATTCATCATATGAAGTTCGACTTGCAACATTAAAGTGGCTATTTAAGTTTCTGAAGTCGACAGAATCAGGTAGCAAGTTCATTGATCTGTCTTGCAGCGAAATAAGGATCATTCGGAACTGGACCAAAACTGACCTGCAAGCCACATTGATGGATCATTTAGAATTGGACAAGCATCATAGATGTACATATTACATACTTAGGATTCTTTTCACTTGGAACTTGCTGCAGTTTCAGAAACCCAGCAATGAAATAAACAGTGAAACAATTTATGTTGGTGGGATGGATTGTGATTCCGTTTTTCGCTTTTGGGATAAGCTGACATCATTGTATGGGCTGACGAGACATACTAAAACTCGAGAGACGCTTATCTGCTGCATGGCAATATGCATAAGGCGTTTTGCAGATTTATTTACTAGTTTGGTTCTTGTTGACGGAGAAAAGAAAGCTATTGGATTTAGTGAATCTGATCATATGGAAAGATCGGCTCAGTTATATGGATGCATTACTGCTTTCGTTAACATAATTACACAACATAGTATGTCGTCTGAGCCAGTAAACATGCGTAAGGCAGCAACTGAATCCATAATAGCATCAGGTTTGTTGGATCAAGCTGATCACTTAGGTTCTCATGTGTTCAATCACCAAATCCCCACTGAAAAATTGTCTTTGCAATTTGATCCACAAGAAGCTGTTAATATGTATGCCCGACATGTACTGGATATATGGTTCACATGTATCAAACTACTAGAGGATGAAGATGATGGAGTTAGACAAAGACTTGCTAAGGATGTCCAGAAGTGTTTTTTTTCGAAAAGATTTGTAAGTAGCTCTCTAGCTGGAGAAGTTCCAACCCAAGTTGAGAAAGTGATTGAATTGAGTTTCGAGTATCTGTCTTGTATCTTCGGTTCCTGGATGGAATATTTTGATTACCTTCTGCGGTGGGTACTTAAGACAGCAAGCCATGTGGTATCAGAAGGAGATTTAGTGAGACGGGTTTTTGACAAGGAAATTGATAATCATCACGAAGAAAAGCTGTTAATCAGTCAAATTTGTTGCTTCCAATTGGAGAGAATTCCTATAACCAAAACCTGGATGATGGACTTGCCGAACAAAGATAGTTTCAGAAATTATTTACTTGGTTGGAGAATCAGATTCTGTAACCAGTTGATTTCATTTACGAAGGACCAGATTGGAAGGCAGGGAGGAGTTGATTGGATCGGTGGTGTAGGAAACCACAAAGATGCATTTCTACCATTATATGCAAATTTGCTTGGAATTTATGCTCTCTCAAACTGCATATTCAATGGGGAATCTGAGGTTTGCATGCCTTTATTTTCTGATGTCATTGAACTTGGAAGATCTATCAATCCATTTCTTATGAACCCTTTGATTAATAATTTGTATTTGTCAGTAGTTAGATTACATGAAAGAAAGATTGGTGTCACTGTTGATCGAACAGCTAAGTTCGAAGAAGACGATTCCGTTTGGGATGGTTTTGATCCTTATTTTCTTTTTAGATAAGACTGAATTTGTTTAATAGCAGTGTAATTCATAACAGTGATACAAAGATATTCTGTAGAATTTTGAAGGCAAAGTGATTTTTTCCATGTATTATGCAAACTATGCTAGTTTGTGAAAGCTGAAATTGAAGGGCATTTTTGAGAATATTTCTCTTTTTTTAGCATTCTTTCCATTTATAACGTTTTTTTAGTACTGTGTTTGATACTTCAAAACGTTTTGAAATCTAAGAGAGGTGTATTCAATTAGGATTCTTAGGGACATTTAAAGACATTATAAATCCTGGTGTATTCAATTAGGACATTTAAAGACTTTAAAAGATTCTATGGAATTTTAAAGAATCCTTCCAAATCTGGGTGTATTGAATTGAGACTTTAAAAATGTCTATAAGAATCAAGGTGTATTCAATTAGGACTAGATTTTAAAGGATTTTCTTAGGTCATGGATTTTGGTGGATTTTGGTGGACTTGATAGTGGGAGATATAAATATCAAATGTCATAATATGGCCCCTAAAGATTTTGGTGGACTTTGCTCTCTCTCTCTCTCTCTCACACACACACACACAACAGAAACGTGTTGCTTATTCTCACTTCTTCTTTGCTCAAATAATCATGATCAATAATCTTCCTTTGCTGATTTTTTGACTGCAATCTTACCCAACAACACCAAAAAAAAAAAAAAAAAAAAAAAACACATTCCACTACCATGATTAGCGCCTTTTTTTTTTGGCTGTGAGTTACACACATTGGCAAGAGGCAACACATACAAGCAAAAACGTTGATTTTTTTTTTTTTTATTTGTTTGTGTTTTGCCTTTTATATAGGTTTTATGCATTTAACTTTTTTTATTTTTTTATTTTTTATCTTCTTTTATTATTTTAATATACCACTTTAAAATAAAATTAGCTCAAACCCCAACTCATCTTGATGTAATTTATGTATTTAAGAGTAAGATTTTTTTTTTTTTTGAAAACAATAAATTCAATAACAAATTTTTAAATAATAATTAAGTTGATTGGGCTTACCAAAGGGGTGTACATACAACTTTTAAGTGGTGCAAATATCGTCACTCTTCTCCATTTATAATTGAAGTCAGAGATAACAAATCCATGAAAGTTCATGGATGTCTAAACAAATCTATAACAGTCTGAGATAGATGTCTAAACAAATCCATAAAAGTCTGAGATAAATGTCTAAACAAATCAATGAAAATCCATGTGGATTTATAAAGTCCATAAAAATCCGTAAAAATCCATGAAAATCCGTCACTTAAAAAATGTCTTTAAATGTCCTTAAGAATCCTAATTGAATACACCCTCATAAGATATTGACATTAATCTTAGGCTATATACTAAAGGCTATGTAGCACGGATATGGGATACGGTAAATATTCAAAAATTAGGATACGGATACAGTAGGATACGTCAATTAAGATAATATATATTTATATTTTTAAAAATAATAATATATGAAAACATATTTGATAATTCATTCAAAATAAAAACATATTTAGAATCCAAATAAAACATGTCACATAACTACATAAGTCATAATAATGTAACATGTTACGAGATCCAAATAAAACATGCCACATAAGTCGAACATATTACAAAATCCAAATAAAACATACGTCACATTAGTTATAACATATTACAAACTCCAAATACTATATAAAAAAAACTCACAAAGCATATTTTAAATTCCTAATTAACTTCATTATCATCATTCATATTGTTAAAGGATTTAAATAATTCGGCTTCTAACTCTGATTCATCAAAAGAAAGGTTTGTAATCTCAAGTATCTCGACATTCTCCATGTCAATGGAATTAAAACCAAAATTTCCTTACAATTTCATTTTAACTCCTAAATTTTTGAAATTATAATTTGACCCCGTTTTATACTAAAATAATTATAATATTACCCCAAACGTATCCTCCAAGTATCCTCTAAGTATCCTCCAAGTATCCCCAAATATCCTCTAGTTAAACTTGTGAAAAAGTCAATGGAAGTCAATGGATACACTATTTGGCGTATCGGAGACGTATCCTGAAGTATCCGGAGAGTATCTGAACTAGATACGAGTTCGATACGAGTTACCTCTACCAAATGAAGTATCCATGCTTCCTAGACTAAAGGTAATAGAAGTTGATCCATTTTGATACCTACCCAAAACAGTGAAAGTATCATCCAAAACAAGTCCTTCAAAATATTGGAAACATCGTAAGTTTATAATTTATAAAAATTAACTTAAGAAGCTGCTAAGCAAAGTTAAGCAAATCAATATTGGACATCTCGATCATTGACTGCAGCTGCATACATTATACCCACAATCCCTTATATCTAAAATCTTTCGCTCCTCACTGCGTTAGAAAACTCGACCAAGAAGTGATGTAGCGGAAAAATCATGCAATTAAAAATCGATAAATAGAACGGGATAATTGATTCGAATCCGTTGATTCGTACACGAATATCGGAAGCGAAACCTTCTATTATTCTATTGATCTGCGTACGGATACCAAAATAACAGACATCAAAATTCATTGACCCTCGCAAAGGTACTGAAATTTGAGAAAACCAGGGAAAACTCTCTGCTATTTTATTAATTATCAAAAACTGAAATCCATGGTAGGTACAATACCTTTAAATACGAAAACAAAACCAAAAAGAAACCTAAAATAACTATGAAAACAATAAAATCATCAATTTTCCTATAAAGGAAAGAATTGAGATAATAATGAAAATTAAAAATACTAGAATCCTAAAATACACTAAAAGAAAAAAAAAAGGGGTGGAAATGGTGAGAAATGTCACCTTTTTAAGTTGGTATTGTAAGAAAGTCACCACTTTAATAACTTAAGTTTAAAAGGCACCTATTATGGTGAACGGACAAAAATGCCCTTACTTTACACATTCTCTTACTTTGAAATTTTCTGAGACTTTATTCTTTCATCTTCTTCATAGAGGTCTGTTTAACATACCTCCAATGGAGGTTGAACATCATAACATACCTCCATTAGTTTACTGGCGCTACACAAATGCATTCGGGGGTCGAACCTCCGAGCCTTTTCAAGTGTTCTCCGAGACTTTTAACACTGTTCGAACCTTTTAATATTTGGTTCGAGCGTTTCAATTAGAGATGCACATTTCCCCCCGGGACCCCAATTTTCCCCGTCCCCATCCCCATTTGGGGATTTTTTTTTTGGGAAAAATGGGGAAATGGGGGGGGATGGGGATGAAAATCATCCCCAAATTGAAATGGGGATGGGGGGACCCCTCCCCATCCCCATTTCCCCATTTTCCCCACAATTATGTTGAAATGGGGATGGGGATGGGGATGGGGGGGAGGTCCCCCATCCCCATTTCCCCATTTCTCCCAATTATATATAATAATATAAATATAATTATAATATATATTTTTTTTATTTTTTTTATTCTTTGAAAACCTAACTCCCTAACCCTAAGTATATATACAATTTTACTCATTTTAACTTCAAGACCTAAAACCTAAAACCTAAAGTTGCTCTCATTTTCTCAACAATTAGTTGTTATTGTAATGAACTTGTGAATTTTAAAACACTTTATTTTGTATTTGTAATGCACTAATGAATTTTATTTTATATTTTCAATGGAATGTTTGATTTTTCAGTTTAATTTTTATTCAAATGGGGAAATGGGGGAACGGGGGAAACAGGGGAACGGGGAAACAGGGAAAAACGGGGAAAAACGGGGAAAATGGGGAATTGGGGATGAGGATGGATATAGGTCCCCCCAAAATTCCCCATCCTCATTTTCCCCAAATGGGGAAATGGGGAGGGATGGGGGAAGGGTCTAGGTAGTGGGGATGGAGATGGGGGGACCTATATCCATCCCCATTCCCCAAACGTGCATCTCTAGTTTCAATACTAGGTTCGAGCCTTTTAAACAGTAATTCGAGTTTTTTAATACACAGTTTGAGCCTTTTCATACACTACCCGAGCCTTTTAATAAAGAGTTCGAGCCTTTTCATACACTGTTGAAAAGGCTCGGATTACTGTTGAAAAGGCTCGGATCTAGTGTAAAAAGGCTCGAAAATGCACGAAAAGGCTCGGATCGAGTGTAAAAAGGTTCGGAGATTCTAAACCGATTAACCTATGAATTTTCCTTGAAAAGGCTCGGGTAACATTTTAAAAAGCTCGGAGACTGTTATAAAAGGCTCGGAAAAAGTTCAAAAAGGTTGTCTCTCAATGTTTGAAAAAGACACAAAGTGACAAAAAGGGGTATTTTTGTTTGGTAACCTAAATAGGTGCCTTTTAAACTTAAATTAGTAATGTGGTGCTTGTCTTACAAAAAGCGTCCCAAATAGTGACAAAAAAATTTCGAACCCAAAAAAGAGGGGGGGGGGGGTTTGGTATTGAGATGATTTTTTTTCATCCCGATAGCCTAAAATTCGTCCCAATAAACATATTGGAAAGAAATTAATGCGTCTCAAATTACGTCGCCTCAAGTGGGTCGCAACATGTCTATCAGGATGAAAATTTAAAGTCGTCCCCAAAGATTTACTAGGGACGAAACACATTTTTTATAAAAAAAAATAAATAATAATAATTTAGGATAAAGGGTAGGGACAAAATTATTAAAAGAGAACCAAAACTAGTCATCCAAAATATTAGAATTTCGTTTTTAACCACATATGAAAGTTTAATTATTAATAACCATATTTTTGAGAAATTACTTGAATGTCCCATATAAAAACCATCCCCAAACACTCTCTCCTCTCTTCTCCTCTCTATCCCGTCAAAATCTTCACCTAGTTCGCTAACTCTCTCTCTCTCTCTCATGATCGAATTCCGATCATTGTTCCTGCAAATCGAACACCAATGATCAAATTCCGATGGTTCTTCTTGCTTATATGTTCATTCTTCTTCTTGCTTCTCTGTTCGTTCTTCATGATCGAATTTTGATCATTGTTCCGATTTGCTCTAAATCGGTTTAAGTTGTGTAAATATCATTAATTTGTTCATTAATTGAGTTACAAATAGTTACTTTAACATGAGTATAGCGATATTGGATCACGTTTGTGTGTTTTTGTGAAGAATCGAATTAAATAAAGTTTCAAATTTTTTCCAGAAGATTTCAAGTTTCGAAGATTTCAAGTTTCATGTGTTCGAAAACTTGAAATCTTCTGTTAAAACTTGAAATCTACTATAAAAACTCGAAATGTTGACAAAATTTGAAATCTTCTATAAAATCTCGAAATGTTGACAAAACTTGAAATCTTCTATAAAAATTTGAAAGGTTGACGAAAAACTTGAGATGTCAATTACGAACCAGGAGAATTTCAACATTTCAAGTTTCAAAATTTCAAGTTTTTCATCAACATTTCAAGTTTTTTAAAGAAGATTTCAAGTTTTGTCAACATTTCGAGTTTTTATTGAAGATTTCAAGTTTTGTCATTGAGTTTTTTATTGTAGATTTCAAGTTTTTCCAGAAGACTTCAAGTTTTCAAACCCGTGAAACTTGAAATCTTCTGGAAAAATCTGGAAACTTTATTGAAATCGATTATTCACAAAAACACACATAACTGATGTATTAAAGCTAAAACTATGTTAAAGTACCTGTTTGCAACTTAATTAATGATTAAATGAATGATATTTACCAATTTAGAGCAAATAAAAAAAAATCAAAAAAGTTTTTTTGATTCACTTCGTGAAATCTTCAACGAGATTATGAGATCAAACCATCCTCTAGTTAGTCGATTTGCAAGAACAACAATGTTGCTGCCACTGGTGTTCGACTTGCAGGATGATGATGAAGAACGAATATGATGATGAAGAATAGAGAAGCAAGAAGAAGACATTAGGAAAAATAAACAAAAGAAAATAGAAATATTAATTTAGGGGTATCTTGGTAATTTATGGATATACACTTAATTTTTTTTCAAAATGTGGTTATTAATAATTAAAATTTCGTGTGTGGTTAAAAATGAATTTCACATGTTTAATGTGGTCATTTTTAGCAATTTCCACCAAGATTAAACACAGAAACAATACAAAAATCAAGTAAATAATGAAAATTAAATGACACTTAATTTTTACGTGAAAACCCTCCAACTAGGAAAAACCACGGGACTAGCCACGCTAGCCATTTAGTCATAGAAACGCGACTAATTGAATATTTGTTTACAACCTAAGTTGACACCCTAATCACTCTTCTCAAGGTTTGTAACAAAAACTATTCTACCCGTAGGCCTTTAAAAGTTGATCTTGATAATGATTGTGTAACTACCATATGTAACCACAAGACTTAGACTCTAATGAAGAGAATAACGTCTTAGTGAACATGTAATAATATCCTAAATGTAATAAAGTGCAAGACAACACACAATATGCTTAACTAGAAAGATAGAAATGCAATCTAACAATCCTATCTATTATAAATGACTAAATGAAAATACAAATAGGGGGGGTGGGGGTTGAATAAGTTGTTAATTGATTAATTACCAACTTTTTGATTAGTCAACATTAAAAACAAACAATACAAAAATCAAGTAAAGAATGAAAATTAAATGACACTTGATTTTTACGTGAAAACCCTCAAACTGAGAAAAACCACGGGGACTAGCCACACTAGCCACACTAGCCACTTAGTCATAGAAACGCCACTAATTGAATATTTGTTAGCTTAGCTAGATGAAGAAAATGTAATCTAACATACTAGCTATTAATTAGCCCCAATCAATCATCACGACTTCAAAGTATATGCATTAAAGATGAAATCATTGCAAACAAAATGCAATAAATGAGATGTCTTGACTAAGTAGAACATAAATGAACTAAAGTATTTGTTATAACTTACCCCAAGTGATGAAAACCATGAAGACCATGCTTTAATGATGCTTGAAGATGCTAAACATGCATGGGTTTTGGGGTTGTTAGAGTATCAATGAAGGTTTCTTGGAACTTTCTGCTCTAAAAACTTATCTCTTACTCTAAATATTAAAAAAAAAAATTAAGTCCCAAGACGGCTAGGGAAAGTTAAGGAAGAATATATAGGGCTTTAAAAAAAACGGTCGTTTTGGCAAAAAAACACAAAAATACAGGCAATACGGTGATCCGGCCTGTATAACTCGCATGCAGAAAAAGGCAACGAAAAGTCGCAAAATCTCTAAAATAAAATGCTTATCAAAAGGGCAGGCCTTAATCACTGAATGAGGAACTGCATAAATCTCTGTGAAAGAGATGTGGTCAAAACGGCAAGCCTTAACTGCTGAATCATAAACTGTGGAATCCTCATAAAAAGGAAATCTAAGAGAAGTATGGACCTTCTCAAGCGGCCAATCTCACTAACCTATATCCATGATGTGCAAGTGTGAAAATGTAATTGATGCACACTAAAATGACAATAAAAGAACACAAATGAATGACAGGTGTTTGTGTGCTCCTAATATCTTCAAGAGTATAAGTCAAATGATATACCTTTGAGGCTCTTGATCTTGAAGCACTCGGGATGCTGAGAAGCTTTCCAAACATGATCATGAACTTGATGAACTTAAGCTACCCTTACAAAAATATCTCATTATTTTTTGTCACAGAAATAAGCCAATCACAAACTGGTGGAACTTACAAACCTCATCCACATTAAACTTGTCATCATTTGGAATCGAACATGCAAACAAAGTGGTAAGCCTTTACCACTTGTCTACAAGTTATTCTCTATCAATGTTTGCACAATGTTTGTATATAACATATTTTAGTTGTTTATATATAACCTATTTTAGTTGTTAAATTTTTATTGATTATTTTAAATCAAAATTTTATTTTGATTTTTTTTTTTAAAAAAAAACAAACTTTAATTTCTATGATAAACATAAATTTAAAAAATGTTTATTTGGGCATTTAATTAAACTATATTTTTTAAATCATATATAGTCGAATCAAGAGTTTATCGGAACCTAGTGACATCAATTGTTATAAGCATGATTCAGAATGCAGTTCCCACTATAAAGGAGAATTTCTTAACATCTTATGATTTAATGAACAAATGTAATATTCGAATTCCTATCACAAAAGAGAAGGCGAAATATACAACCACCTTTTATTTTTGAAATAAGAAATGTACAACCACTTTCCTAAAAGTTGTTGTGCATTATAATATTTAAGGTTGTCAGAACATAATTAAGATTGTTGTAGTAACCAAAATCTGGCTTTAGGCCCAACGCATGGGCCCGCATTTACTTTGCTTATAGATCTGGGTTGAGTCCAAAGTCCAAAGATGAAGGGTCGATCAAGGCCCAATCAATTAAGGTTATCTTCTCTCGTTGAAAGTTTGACTAGGTCAGACAGTTATCTGATAGTGATAACTGCACAGTTCAAGTTTGACTTGGTTATTGCATCCAGATCCCACACAATCTGGGTGTGATCCGAGGGATTTTGATACTCAATCAACCATGTAACCACCCTACCTCAAAGCTATAAATAAGACCCTCTTTTCATCGAAAAGGGGTTCCAAATTCTTTCTAGTATCACAAGCTTACTTGCGTACTTAAACTCTACAAAATCCATACTCTGGCCACCGAAATCATTCATCCATCTTACTTTAATCACTTGATACATCAATATACACTCGGTTTCATTACATTTTTTATACCAATATCCATCTCCTTGCTCTTGTTATTAAATTACAGTTCTAAGTGTCACTTTGACCAGTGCACGACAAGCTCTTCGTGATCCTTACGGTATGATATATCTATAATTATATTGTTTAACTTGCTTAGTGCAACAATTGATTCTAACGCTTTATAATTCATTCTACATTGTTGAATCTTTACGAACAAATTGCTAACTTAAGCGTCGAAGAATCCCCTAAAGGACACCCCCATCTCGCTTCTTTTTCTTTGTTTTCCAGGTTATCTGAGCGCTCGACGTATCTCTACCCGTCGAGATATACTTACAAGTTGTAGGTTCCCAGAGATCAACAACTGTAGATCAATCCCTTACAGTTTGGCGCCCACCGTGGGGCCTTAGTAACTTTCTCACGAGCAAAATCGAGATAAGTCGACATTTGCCCAAAATGGCAGAAGATGGCGTTCCACTAACCGTCGAAGCGCAACTCGCTACGTTGACTGCGCTGATGACCACTAACATTGACAAGCTACGAGAGCTCGAAGCTGAGAATGCTACGATATGCACCAAGAATACTGAATTGCAAACAAGAGTCGAAAGTGCCTAAAACAATGAAATTCCTACACCACTGATCCCAACGGTCGGTAATGCCCACAATGTCAAGAGAACAACTTTGATTGCACCGAGGATATATTTCCGAATATCGTAGCAACAATTCCATGTTGGTAAAGGCAGCTCAATGAGAGAGAACCCTCAAGCACCAACCCAGATAGTTCAAGTGGAAGAAAATCCGATCAACTTGTCAAACCCTCAAGGGATGACAAAAAAACCAAAACAGGACAATGTTCCACAACCATAAAACATTTTTAGGACCCATTTGTCCCTTCAGTCAACACCTAAATTGATAAGGTCTGCTACTGTGTCTCTCTTTGCTGATCTAGGAATTGCTTGTAAATTTATAGAAATGGAAGCTCTCACTCAAAGGATGCCAAGCGTACCAGCCCCGATCAAGAAGAACGTATCAAGTAGTTTCACATATTCACCTTTCGTTGACGTTATTGCCCTCGTCGAGATGCCTAGAAAATCTAATATGAATCAATTCGAAGGCACAATAGATCCGGATGATCACATCGCCCAATACAGGCAATGTATGTTCACTATAGTTATCCCACGCAACCTCAGGGAATCCTGCATGTGCAAAGGATTCGTCTCTAACCTTAATGGACACGATTTGCAATGGTACACTAATTACCAAACAATTCTATAAGTTCTTTTACGCAGCTTACAAATACATTCGTGGAGTAATTCATAAATAGTCAAAAACTCGAGAAGCAATCAGATGAACTTTATACCATAACCCAGAGGTCAGGCGAGAATTTGAGAAGCTATGTCAGACGCTCTAGGTTTCGAAGCAATTCGAAGGCATGATAGATCCGGACGATCACATCGCCCAATACAGGCAATGTATGTTCACTATAGTTATCCCACGCGACCTCAGGGAATCCTGCATGTGCAAAGGATTCGTCTCTAACCTTAATGGACACGATTTGCAATGGTACACTAATTACCAAACAATTCTATAAGTTCTTTTACGCAGCTTACAAATACATTCGTGGAGCAATTCACGAATAGTCAAAAACTCGAGAAGCAATCAGATGACCTTTATACCATAACCCAGAGGGCAAGCGAGAATTTAAGAAGTTATGTTAGACGCTCTAGATTTCGAAGCAATTCGAAGGCATGATAGATCCGGATGATCACATTGCCCAATACAGGTAATGTATGTTCACCATAGTTATCCCACGTGACCTCAGGGAATCCGCATGTGCAAAGGATTCGTCTCTAACCTTAATGGACACGAATTGCAATGGTACACTAATTTACCAAACAATTCTATAAGTTCTTTTACGCAGCTTACAAATACATTCGTGGAGCAATTCACAAAATAGTCAAAAACTCGATAAGCAATCAGATGACCTTTATACCATAACCCAAGAGGTCAGGCGAGAATTTGAGAAGCTATGTCAGATGCTCTAGGTTTCGATTCCCCCCACCCCCAAACTACAGCAATCTCTGCTTTCATGTGCTTTCAGGAAAGAGCTCTTATACGATTTAGAACTCTACAAGGAGCTAACCAAGTACCTTTACAAAACTATAGAGGATGTCTTTGGCAAAAGCTTGGACTCAAATCATATCAGGAATTAAGTTCCTGAATGAAAAGGAACTTGATTCCCCCCACTTACCCTCGAAATAAAATTTCATTTTCTAATTGAAAAGAGGAACTCGTGTCTTTTTACTAAAATATCTCAACTTAATTTTTTTTTTAATTATATATATACTTACACTAAAAATGATTTTTTTTTTTTTGAAGTATTACAACTATTACAATCGGACTGTCGGGACCTTTCAAGATCGGACAATACATTAGCAGCTTGGATAACTACCATTTCTGCTAAGAGGTCATATGGAACTAAAAATGATTGTGAAGTGCAAAATATTTAAAAAAAAAGGTGAAATGTTGATTGGATTTGGTATTTATATATGAATTGTCAATTTTGAAAAAAAAAAAAAAAGTTTGATAAAAGAGTTGGCTTTCTCTTCTTATTCTAGTTCGAAGCATTGGCTGGGTCTTTGGAATCTCTTTCTTCTACCTAAAATTAGGATTTTTTTTCTTAAGGAAGGCATGTAACAATGCTATTCCCTCCCTTCTGAATCTCTTCCATCATAAGGTTATTACTACTCCAGTTTGTAAAGGGTGTGCAGGAGCTTTTGAGGATTCACCACATTTTGTTTCCTTGTACCTAAACACCATATCGCATCTATTTGATGAGTGTTATCGCCTAGGTTCTGAGTGAAAATATTAGATGTCTCTTGTGAGAAGTAGAAGTCAAGGCAAATTCTATTTTGGGCATTCAAGCATAGTTGTTTTGTAACCGAAAACATCATAAGTATCGGCATACATGCATGATGTGATGTATTGATTTACATTGCATATTTTTAGTCTTAATATAGAAATTTTAGCATGCATATAGTTTTTGTTTGTATGTGTGAACAGTCATCTCAACTTTTATCTTGTAAAGTTGCATTTGTGGGTACCGTAGCTGGTATACCTTCAAGAGACTATAACTCCTTCGACTAGGGACACCTAGGGTTTTAAAGGCTTGTGACACATGCTAAATGTCCTCTTGTTTCCTATGAAAATGGACTAACCTAGTTTATGTTTTTTTTTTTTTTTTTTTTTTTTTAGTGTGTTTTGTTTGTTCGTTTGTTTGTTTATTTTTCGTTTTTAGTTTGAGGACGAGCAAAAGATAGGTTTAGGGGTATTTGATCATCACATTATATCTATTTTAGGCCCCCATTTCTAGCTTTTGTGCTCATTTTTGAGCATTTTTGTGTATATAATGTATGTTTGAGCCTTGTATAGGTAAAAGTTCCTTAAAGATGGTGTTGTGCATAAAGTGAGGAATTAAGGGCAAAAAGGGAAATTATTCAAATAGGAGTCCAATGCGGGATAATAGTGAAGGCAACAAGCAACATTGAAGACTAGTGGATTGTACGAAGAGGCTAGTGCAGGCAACAAGCTGCAATGAGAAGCTGTACCAAAGATCAGAGACTTGTGTGAGTCCATTCAATGTGGGCAGAAAGACGCACTACAAAGTCACACTACCCAGTGCATATGTGGGCTACAAGCTACACTGCCAAGTCGCATAGAGCCCGTCAGATCTGAAAAACACGCAAGTTAGCAAGATTATCTTGGTCTTTTCCATCTGAAATCATGCACAAACTTGCCTTACCTATAAATACACCTTATTGGCCACCCATATCACAATCTACAACCCCACCCCCAACCCCCCCACCACCCCCCACCACCAAAAAAAAAAACACTCAAACCCTAAACACCAAATAAGTTAAGAGAGAAGCTTCAAGCTCCCATGGAGGAAAATCCTCCATGGGAGCTCACCATCCACCACCATCACTTCATCTTCTACCCATCTTAGAGTAGATTACAAGAAAAAAGGAAGGTTCTCAAGACAAATTCAAGCCATGCATGCACTAAGGAAATAGAGAGTCTTTGGAGGAGATTTCTTCAAGGGTTTTCTCTACAAATTATTTCTTCTTTGTAAAGAAAAAAGGAAGGTTCTCATGACAAATTCAAGCCATGCATGAACTAAGGAAATAGAGAGGCTTTGGAGGAGATTTCTTCAAGGGTTTTCTCTACAACTTATTTCTTCTTTAATGTGTAACCCCCACTAGGGAATATTTGTAAACCTACACTTGTGCTATTTTTGTATTATTTATTCTAGATTCAATTTGGGTCTTGTTTCATTCTTTATTTATAATGTTATTAATCTCTTATTGTTATATGCATGTGTATAGAGGGTTAGAAATGGACGTGTATTCATGAATGTGATTAGGGGTAGTATAACCTAATTTAGGAGTAGTATAATCTAACATCCCATTTTTATATGTATGTTGATGGATAATTCAAAATGCCATGTTTGGAATTGAATGCATGAGAGTTAGGGTTGTGTCTTTGGATGACCTTCTGGGCATGATCTTAACTACTTACCTCTATTGAACGGATGAAACTTGTTTTATGCGTAAGCTTGCTAGAATAGGTTTCGATTATATGTTCTTGTGCTTAATAGGTCTTTGACGTTAAGACACAATTGTTCATTCCATAACCTTGGTTGAGTGATGATTTGATTTTGGTAATTTCCTTAATCAAGAAAACTAACCTTTTACTTGAATTGAATGTGGTTACTGTTTAATAATCAACTTGATGTGTATATTTGTTTAGTGAACTCATTTCCCTTGTGTGTCCATTATCTTCCATCTCTCCTAGCCACTTTGTTTTCGTAACCTAGGTGTCTTGCCATTAGGAGTAGTTTAATTTAACTTAAGAGTTGTGTAATTTAGAAAGGCAGGCACCCGGTTACTTTTATGCTTTAGTTTTAGGTTATTTTTGTTCACATGCTCACACACTCTTCGTATTATGCTTACACTCCATACACACTATTCTCACATTGCTTTCAATAATGCTATAGCTAAAGAAGGCTTAATAACGATGACCCTCCCTATGGGAACAACCTGTACTCAGTGCTATACTACATGTAACGATCCGTGCACTTACGGGATAAACATACACACTCATATATTTTAGGGAACCACTCTCGGCGTGTCAATTTACTAGTGTCTTCACAATCTGTTCTTATCTTCCAAGCTTAGATCTTGGAAAACAAACTCATGCACAGACAATTAAAACAGGTTTGAATTGTTTAATTGCAGTTTTTAATGCAGTGGTAACTATGTATGCAAGATGCGGAAACATGCAATCGGCTTTGCAGGAATTCTCTTCCATGCCAATCCATGATGTTATTTCCTGGAATTCTATTATTAATACGTAGTTTTGCTCACCATGGAGATGGCAAAAAGGCTTTGGAGATGTTTGAAAGAATGAGATTAACTGATGTTGACAACCTTAATTTGTTGGAGTTGTGTCTGCTTGTCGTCATGCAGGTTTGGTAGACGAAGGTAGATACTACTGTGATTATATGAAAAACAACAGTGGGCATGTATTTCTTTCAGGAGATAGATCACATAGTATTTATTTTATTTTTTATTACCAATAAATAAAGGTTATTATACAAACAAAATTGGTGAGTTAAATAACAAGAGCCAAGTAACTGTGAACAGAACCATGTTCATCAAACCTCTGCTAGAAGAAAATACAAAATTATAGATAAATATTATGAACCAATAGATATACAATTATAACAAGAAAATTGAACATGATGGTGGGACTGTGATGACTAAAGTAAATCACATTATAATTACTAGGACTAATTAAAAAGGCTCTTCTCAGTTATATGAACTAGACCACAGGCTAAGACCAAAATGCATTCAAACCCATAAAAATTAAATTGATCAATTACAGCATTTTTTTTATTTTATTAAATGAATGTCGTAAAAGGTGAAATTTATTGTAGTGAATGGGATGTTATATAATAAAATAAATTAATTTGATTGTAAAATTTATTCAAAGGTTTTTTTTTTTTTTTTTTTTTTTTTTTTTTTTTTTTTTTATGTAAAATTTACAAAAAAAGCTACAAATTATATATTTGACTGATATACTTAAATTTGGATTAAAATTGTTGGAGTATGCTACTAATAAACATGGAAGTCATGGTAGAGGAACTGATCAACCAAAGGAAACTTCAAGCAAAATTCTGAACAAGGTCAAATAGTCAAATACTATTTTGTAAACTACCAAGAAAGTGGAAATTAACCAAAAAAGGAAAGTCCTTGACCAATTCATCAAATTCAACTTTCCATTTTTTTTTTTTCACTTTTCATAAAGTAAGTTTTCTTTGATAATCAAATTTTCTTACTTTGACTATTTTACTTGAAAAGAATATTTTGGACTTAAGTTTGATTAGAATTGGAATGAAACGTACACGTGACACGTCTTGACTAGAAGCACATTAGCTCTAGTCAATTGTGAAGTATTTAAAAATAAAGTAAGAAAAATTAATTATCGAAGAGAATTTTCTAATTGTGAAGTATTCTATTGATTAAAGAAGAATGCCTCCAAAAAAAAAAAAAAAAAAAAAAAAAAAAGTGAAAAAAAAAATAAAAATGGATAGTTGAATTTGATGGATCGGTCATCTTTTATATTTTTGGTTAATTTCAACTTACTTGGAAGTTGGTAAAAGAGTAAATTGCAGTCAACTTCCCTGAGGTTTGGTCTTTAACAACAAAAAACAATTTTATCATTAATTGATAATGACCTCCCCTACTGTTAGTCAAAGTAGGTCAAATTTAACCATTGATCGAATTTGGCCACTACAAATACCAAAATGCCCCTGAATAAAAAAAATTCTGATTTTAAAAATATATGAATATATGAAAACAAATTTGGATCTCCGCCATATAAAAAAAATGAAAATTACAAATTAATATATATATATATACACACACACATATAATTTTTGCGTCTTCCATATGGTTCCCCAAATTGCACTAGATCTGCAATGATTATGGTAAGACCTTCATTGTTTAATGGGGTCTGATATCCTCATATCCAATGGTCTTTTTTCTTTTTTTTTTAATTTTAAAAAAATTAGTTCAATTTTTGGCCAAGATGAATAATGAAGATTTAAAGCTTTTAAATATATATATATATATACATATTTTAATAAATAAAAAGGCTTGAAAGGATAAAAATACTCTTATCTTTGTTAAGTTTGACTAACTTTAATTAATGATAGTGGAGGTAATTGTCAATTAAACATAAAGTTGTTTCTGGTTGTCAAAGACCAAACCTCAGGGAGCTTGGCTACAATTTGCTCTTGGCAAAATGTACTTTTTGGTTTGCTTAATGTTTAGGGATAATTACCCCGTGGCAATCAATTTGATGACGCACTATCAAAATTGCCACTAGATTAGGAATTGGTTTCAAAATGACCATTTTTGGTAAAAAAAAAAAAAATGTGACACTAATGGTCATTTCATTCAATGAGTGACATTTTAGTAAATAAATGGATGACATTAATTTATTTTAGATGTTTTTTTTTTTTAAAATCAATTTTTTCTTTTGTTTTTTGAAACGAATAATTATATTTAGTGTGTGTATATATGTATAGCATATCTCAATACACCCACCCACACACACACACACCCATATTTCTTGTTTTGAGAAGATTAAGACTAGAGATGCACATTTTGGGAATGATGATGGATATAAGTCCCCACATCCCCATCCTTATCCCCACTTCCTAGACCCTTCCCCAATACAACACCATCCCCCCCCCCCCCCCCCCCCCCCCAATTTCCTCATTTGGGGAAAATGGGGATGGGGAATTGTTGGGGGACCTATATCCATCCCCATCCCCAATTCCCTATTTTCCCGTTTTTCCCTGTTTCCTCGTTTCCCCTGTTCCCCAATTTCCCTATTTGACTAAAAATTACAAATTAAACTAAAAAAATAAACATTCCATTATATATACAAAATAAAATTCATTAGTGCATTTTATATAAAATGAGTATATATACTTAGAGAGTTAGGGTTTTCAAAGAATAATATATATATACTGTAATTATATTTATATATGTTTGGGGGAAATGGGGAAATGAGGATGGGAGACCTCCCCCCATCCCCATCCCCATCCCCATCCTCATCCCCATTTTCAATATAATTGTGGGAAAAATGGAGAAATGGGGATGCCTATTTCAATTTGGGGATGATTTTCATCCCCATCATCAACACCCCCCCCCCCCCCCCCCACAAAAAAAATGATGGGGACGTGGGGAATTGAGGCCCCAGGGAAAAATGTACATCTCTAATTAAGACTACAAAATCTAAAAAATATAAAAAATAAAGAAGAGAATTTCTTTTGTTTTTTTGAAACTAATAATTATATTTAGTGTTTGTATATATACATATAGCATATCTCAAATATATATATATATATATTTACACACACTAAATATAATTATTCGTTTCAAAAAACAAAAACAAAAAAATTGATTTCCAAAAAGTATCTAAAAAAATTAATGTCATCCCCTTATTTATCAAAATGCTACTCATTGAAAAAATTGATTTAAAAAAAAAAATCTAAAATAAATTAATGTTATCCTTTTATTTATTAAAATGTCACTCATTAGATGGAATTGGATGGAATTGGATAAAATGGCCACTAGTGTCATACTTTTAGCGAAAAATGGTCATTTTGAAATCAATTCTCAATCTAGTGGCCATTTTGATAATGTGTCATCAAATTGATGGCCACTGGGGTAAGTATCCCTAATGTTTATTCCACATTCATTAATAGCTCAAGTGCTTAAATAATAAAGTGGTTGTGTAAGGATTCAAATCGCCCGTCAAAAAATTGTGTCCTAATTTATGTCTAATCAACCAAATTCAATTATGTCAACCACTACATTTAATTTTTTTTTTATATATAAAAAAAAAAAAAAAAAAAAAAAAAACGTTAACATTTAATACATGATAATGGTTGACATGCTGAATTTGGTTGGTTAGACACAAATTGAGACACTATTTTTTTACAGGCGATTTGAATCCATTGTGGAATTCCCCTTTACATTCGTGATAGGATTCCAATCTCTCATTTATCAATAAAATCACGAAGTGTGGGGAGACTTCTACCATTAGAGTGAGAACTGCTTTTCGAACCGTATTTGTGGAAGTCAGTATTCTAGTAATTGGCCTAGGCGGCCGACTAGGCCCTAGGCCGTGGCGGCCGTTGTGAGTAGGGGTTATTCGGCCTTCCTAGGAGGCTGGGCGACTAGTCAAGCTCCGATTAATTGGCCGCCTAGATTGATATATATAGCTGATTAATAGGCAAAACCGTTTAAGAAAAAAAAAAATTATGCTGCAACCGTCGTAGCCGGAGCTGTCGTCGTCGTCCATTTATGGGACAAGCACATATGCGAGTTCAGAGAAAAGGAATAAATAAATAAATAAATAAGCTTATAAAAAAGAAATCTGAGAAGAAAAACTTGAGTTGCAGAGAAGAGAAATGATGAAGATGAGTTTGAGATTTGAAGAGAGTGTGCGGTTGAAAACTGAAATGGGAAGACATAATTGAGAAGAGAAGAAGGGGTTTATATATGGAAGAAGAAGGGAACTTGAAACCCTAGATTTATTTTGTATTTGGGCTGGATTGATTTTTATGGGCCTGAAATTGGACCCATAGTGATATTGGGCATGATATGTGAAAAACTGAAAATAGTTGTATAAAAAAAAATTATAAAAAAAAGAAAAGAAAATTCCTTACTGTCTAGGCTCCGACTAGTTGACTTAGGTGTTAGGCGGCGGTCCACCGTACTCGTAGCACCTAACGTATACTAGAACACTTGTGGAAGTTGATCTAGTTAAGTCCGACCGACCTTAATTATGTTCAAATTGAAGAATTGACTATTGACCTTTGTGAGAACTTTCCTTTGGTTCAGTTCCCTTAGCATGACTTCCAGGTTTTAGTTGCATACTCCATGTATGCACGGTACAATTTGACCCAAATTTAAATATATCAATCGATAATTTTGTAGCTTTCTATTTTATTATAAAAACTGTGGTTGACTAATCAAAATTTATATGCAAATTCATTTTTTTGTTTTTGTTACATTGTTTTTAATTGAGTAGTACAATAAATTCCGAAAACAAATGGGTCTGAGGTTTGACAGAACATGTCTCACTCTAGAGAAGGATCTTTTCACACTTTTCGGTTTAATGGACAAATATGAGATTATATTTACAATGTCAGTGTTTGAACCTGATTGTGGAGTTTCTTTTTGAAGTCTCCAACCACCAAAAACCAAGAACCATTGGTTTTCAATCTCTTAGAGTTAGTTAGAATTGAATTCAAGATCAAATTTAACCTAAAGTTTTTTACACAACTGTAGCTATACGATTTCCTTTATTATTATTATTATTTTATTTCTTAATGGTTATACTCTTCAATTTTTTATTTTTTTTTTAGGAAAACAAAAGAAAGTTTTACAATATTGCTACATAATAAAAATAATATACATACTTTATCAAGAGTATTCCAGAAGCTTTTCTATTTTAGTGTATTCTAGAGACAAACGAGAGACTTTTCTTTGACTGTTTGGTAGCTGAGAAAAAGAGAGAGAGTGAGAGAATGTTGTTAAATTTGCACTCTGTTATTTGTATTCGTTTCTCAGATTCATAGTGAAAAAGAGAGAGAGTGAGAGAATGTTGTTAAATTTGCACTCTGTTATTTGTATTCGTTTCTCAGATTCATAGTGGATTGATTGCTGCTCCTCAACTGGATGTAGATTGTCACCTGACAAACAAACCAGTATAAATCCTTGTCTCTTTCACTATGTAGTATGGATACAGATACAAATATGGGATACGGATACGGCACGATACGAGGATACGGTAAATCTTCAAAAACTAGGATACGGGTACGACAGGATACTTCAATTAAAATAATATATATTTATATTTAAAAAATAATAATAAAATAATATATGAAAATATATTTGATAATTCATTCAAAATAAAAACATATTCAGAATCAAAATAAAACATATCACATAACTATATAAGTCATAACAATGTAACATATTATAGGATCCAAATAAAACATGTCACATAAGTTGAATATATTACAAAATCCAGATAAAAAATACGTCACATAAGTTATAACATATTACAAAATCCAAATAATACATAAATAAATAAATAAATAAATAAATAAATAAAATTCATAAAACATATTTTAAATTCCTAATTAACTTCATTATCATCATTCATATTGTTAAAGGATATAAATAATTCGGCCTCTAACTCTGGCTCATCAAGAGAAAGGTTTACAATCTCAAGTATCCCAATATTCTCCATGTTAATGGAATCAAAACAAAAATTTCCTTACAATTTCATTTTGAAATTATAATTTGACCCCATTTTATACTAAAATAATTATAATATTGCCCAAAACATATCCTCCAAGTATCCCCTTGTGAAAAAGTCAATGGATACGCCATTTGGCATATTGGATACGTATCTTGGAATATCCGGGAAGTATCTGAACTGGATATGAGTTACCTCCACCAAATAGAGTATCTGTGCTTCCTAGCTCTTTCATCTCCTTTTAATCTTATTAGGAATTGAACTTGAGGCATCAAGGCAAAAGTTGTAAGTCTTTACCATTAACTACAAGAGTTGATTTGTTAACAATTGAATAATATTTATATATAACCTATATGAGTTGTTAGAGAAAAAAAAATGTTAGATAAATTTAAATTTATTCAACTAATCAAAATTCTAATTTCTACAACAAACATATATTAAAAAATATTTATTGAAACTTTTAATAAAATTTTTTTTTAAAAAAAAACATATATAATTGAGTTATTGATCTATACTCTATGATCACATTTGGTTGTATGGTGGAATGGTAATCGGAATGAGAATGAGAATGGAAAGGAAAGGAAAACTAAGTTTTTTGTTTGGTTGGAACTTTATAATTAGTCTCTGAATTAGTACATTTTGTTTGGTTAACAACATAATGGAATGAAGTTAATTGTATTTTGACCAAAATATCCATAATTATAAAACATTCATAATAACATGATATATTATGGATAATAATAATAAAATATTGATCCCAATATATGTGATCCTGACTGTGATTGCAGAAAATGCCTGAAAACCTTCTCAATCCCATGCAAGCCTGCTTACAAGCCTCATAAACCAAACAGATCAAACAAACCTTGGATAGGACTACATCTTATCAAAAATAAACCATTACCCATATATGACAGAGCCCTGCAAATTTTGAGATCTGAAGGACTCATACCTGTCATTCCTGAAACACCAATCCCAGTTTCTCAAGCCATTCCATGTTTTATGGCCTCCAAGTACGATCAAGACTTCCCTCCTTTGGAACCCAAGTCTAATCCAGAACAAAACCTCTTTTCCAAACCTTATGTTCAAAGTGCTAAAGTCCAACCTGATGGATCACTGAAAAAACCATTTCAAGCTGAACAAGTCCTAAATTGGCACACTCTAAATGCTGAAGCTCAGAACAAAGTCTTATCTTTCATACATCAGAAGGTTGACAAGGTAACTCACCATGTCAAGCAACAAGATCATCGTCTCCAGAATATAGACACCACCTTCAGAGACATGTACTCTGATCTCCAATCTCGCATTGCAAAGCTTGATTTTGATCTCCTCTGATACATCAATCAAGGATATCAAGGACCAGAGTTTAACCTCAAAGAAAGAGAAATTCGCCAACTCAAAGAACAGCTTGAACAAATGAATAGAGATCGTTTGAACACTTCTTCGGTCTATCACAGACCCTACACTCAGTCATCACTATTCTCGACATCACCTCCTCACTCTCCATTTTCCATTCCTCTGGATGATAACCAATTCTTCAAATCCACTGGTGAACTATTCCGAAAATACCCTCCTTTAGTCTCACCAGCTCAAAAAACAAAAACAAAACCCTCTTCTTCAAGAAAAGATAAACAACCCATGCCTGACAAATACGAGCCAGCATTCTATACCTCTCTTCATAATCCTCTACCTTCTGATCCAGGAACAGAAGTTGAAACAGATGAGTCTACACAGTCTTCTGATCAGGACGTTTCATTAGACTCTGACAATGATTACAATCATGTTTTTATGGCATCCAGAACAGACCCGCAACCTTCTACTCAGACATATGATTCTCCAGATGAAGCCTCCATATGACCAGCTCCTTATGTTGAAGAACTGCCTGAAGGCCCCGCACTAGGACAGCCTCCAAATTCAAGACCTACTAATGGTCTCTGGTTTACTCTTGATGATTCTTCTCCTGATACATAGAGAAAGAAAATATCAGAAATGAGTGCATGACTAGATCTCCAGCTATCAAAGCCATAGCATAATCTAGAGACAGTTCTTCATAAATTTGTTTCTAGATTCACAGGTTCTTTACGTGACTGGTATCAAGCCTTTGGAGAATACAGACAACTACAATTTCTTAGATCCCCCTCAACCTCACAAGCTATGGGTCTAATTTTTAGAGAATTTCTTGGTAATCCTACTCATTTTTACAAATAAGCCAAACAAGAATTCTTTGAAATGAAATGTTGTTCTTTAAAAAAGAAAGACATCCAATTCCATTACAAACGGATGTTAAGAAGATACCACATTCTTGGTGGTATCAATGATCCAAGTCTCAAGCATGTGTATATCAATTCTCTACCTACTGAACTTCAAGATGAACTACAAAGAAAGATTGAAGCCTCTGGAAGAGCGATTCAAGATATTACACTTGGAGAGTTTCAAATGTTCACCCTCAGTTCACTTGACAAGCTTTGTGCTACACAGAAAGTCTTCTCTAAGAAGATCAGGGAAGAAAAGAAGTACGAATCACAATGCAAACAACCTTCTTTCCAAATAAAGTGCAAATCCACAGACCAATGCACTTGTAAGACCAAGAAGAAACATCATTTCAAGTCCAATTCCTCCAAGCAACGAAACAACAACAACATATTCAAATCCTTCCGAAGAAAGGCTAGGCGAGGAAGAAACAAATCAAAAAAATATTTCATCTGCGGCCAACTTGGACATTATGCTAAAAGATGTCCCAACAAGAAGATCAAGTCAGCTAAACTGGTTCAACAGATTGAACAACTTGCTAAAGACATTCCTTCTGATGCTGATGTTGAATCCATTTTCTCTAAGCAAGCTGAAATCAACAATGATACAGTCTTTGTCATTCAAGACACTGAGGTTTCTGCCCCAGCAATTGATAATTACTATTCCTCTTCCTCAGAGACAGAATATACTCTTGATGCTTTTCAAGCAATCAAGACAGATTCTCTCATAGGACCACAAGCAAAAATCCAGGTCCTTGAAAATAAGTTTTTGAAACCAGTTGAGGTAATTGCTTATTTTGACACTGGTTCACACAACACCATGATGAATCCAAATGTTCTCCCTGCTCATACATGGAAACAGCATATCCATCATTTCAGAGCAGCAAACGAACAGATTTTCGTCACAAATTTGATATCAAAAGAAAAAGTTGGTATCAAAATCTTCCTATCATTTACCTACTGGGTTCATGTTATTGGTACTCCTCTCCCAGATAAAGATATCTTGATTGGATGGGATGTTTACAGTAAATGTAATTCCCTTAGAATCCTACCTACGAGTATCAGGTACAAACGAGAATACAAGCCATTCACCCACATCCCTAAAGTTTTTCCTTTATCTGAAATACATCCCTCTTTCCAAAAAATCCAAAGAGACCTATTACACTTTTGTGTTGACAGTCATTCTGATTTCCATCATCCTTCACCTTTGTGGAAAAACCCTGATTTCTTCATCAAATTGCCTTTCAAACTCAATGAAAATGTCAATCCTACAAAGGCCTCACACTCAGGCATGTCTCCATCTGATCTTATCCTAGCTCATGAAGAATGCAATGACCTGCTCCGACAAGGTCTTATTGAGCCCACCTCTTCACCTTGGGCTTGCCAGGCATTCTATGTTGAAAAAAGATCAGAACAACGCAGAGGAAAAAGAGATTGGTCATTGACTATAAACCCCTTAATCTTTTCCTTTGTGATGATAAGTTCCCAGTTCCCAGAACTAACACACTGTTTGCACAACTTCCCAAGGCATCCATCTTCTCCAAATTTGACCTAAAGGGTGCATTTTGGCAAATTGGCATTCATCCCGATGATCGTTACAAAACAGCCTTCTGCCTACCTAATGCTTAATACCAATGGAAAATCCTCCCCTTTGGCTTAAAAACAGCTCCTTCTCTATTTCAAAAGGCTATTATCAGAATTTTCCATCCCATCCTCTATTCTGCATTAATTTACATTGATGATATCCTTCTTTTCTCTTCTGATGAGACTTCCCATATCAAACTACTCACACAGTTCCATTCTTTGATCAATCAGTTTGGTATCATGCTTTCTGATAAAAAGAGCTCTATTGGTCAGACCAATATTGAATTCCTTGGCATGAATATTTCAAATAGTCAATACCATTTTGGTCCTCACATTGCCCAACAATTGTTGGAATTTCCTGATTCAAATTTGACTCCTAAACAAGTTCAACAATTTTTAGGCATTGTCAATTTTATTAGAGATTTTATCCCACATGTTAGCCAACACACAATCGTTCTCTCCATGATGTTAAAAAAGACTCCACCATCCTGGAATCAGTCTCATACTCAAGCAGTGACTGAATTGAAGAAAATATCTTAGTCACCTCCAGCCTTCACTATTCCCTCTGATAGACAGCTCATCCTTCAGACAGATGCAAGTGATTCTTTCTGGGGGGCCATCCTTCTAGAAGAACGACATGGAAAACGACAATACTATGGACATGCTAATGGTAAATTCAAAGATGCTCAACAACATTACCACACTATCTACAAAGAAATCATTGCAGTCAAAAATGGAATCCAGAAATTTGATTTCCACTTGAGGAAAAAAAACTTTATTGTTGAGATGGATAACTCCTATTTTCCAAAAGTTCTCGAGTTTCGTAATAAGATTCCTCCCAATCCAAAACTTTTGAGACTCAAGGATTGGTTTGCCAGATATGATTTCATTGTTAAACATGTGAAGGGACACCACAATATAATAGCAGACATGCTATCGAGACCATCCATCATCCATCTTATCACACCAACCAATTGGGTCCCTCTTATCCTCATGGCAACCTCAGCTTCGTCTTTCTTATCCTCTCCTCCAGAACTTCAGAATTCCATTCCTCAAGGACATACACCTTCTCTCCAGCATATCACAGAGTTTGCTAAATCTCACCTTTTGGTTTACTTATTAAAAATTAAGTCAGAAGGTGTTCGACATGACATCACCAATCCAAACAGACCATATCTTGATCCATTCCTCATGCCTCCGTTCTATTATTTCACTCCAGAATTACTGTGGTATCTTTGGTGTTTATCCGTTTTACATCATCATGCCATTATTTACCCATTACAGGCTATATATGGATATCTTCATGATCCTGCTCTACACAACTCTCTGTTATGGACATTCCTCCAGTGGTTCAAACCTCTTGAAGTCTAGAAACAGGACCTCACTAAGCTCATGGGAAACTACAACCTATGGAAGCTTAGCAAACATTCTACCGAAGTTGAATAATGCATTTGGATATTGCACCGACCTTATCGATACAATCCTCACAAAAGACTCTTATGGATCACAAACATTAGCTATGAATGGCATACCACATTCGATTATCAAGAATGGTATCCAAAGACACTCCAAACACCTCTTCTCAACTTCCTTTGTGATGTTAACCAAGATTTCACTGATGAATACTTCATCATTCCTAATATCCCATGAAATTATTCTGAAGAAGAGCAATATCCACCACAAGACCCCATGATGATCGACTCCCAAGACCTTTTCATTTTCAACACACGGCCATGTCTCATATGTGAAGCCCAAGATTCTGATGACAAATATCATGCCACATGCAACTTAAACAGCCCGTGATCTATGCCCGTGATCTTAGCTTACTTTATTCTCCTTTTACTTTTGTAAAATATCTAGTGTATTGTTTACTTTTGCTTTTACATAAAGCATTGTAATAGTATCTGTATACCTACTTTCAGATAAGGCTTATCTGAAACGATTATTGTAAATTATTATATCTGCCACCTGTTAGGTATGGCATTGTTCACTTTTGTTTAGTTTCGGCTCACTTCTCCCTATAAGAAGTGATAGCTTGTGTATTGTATTCAGAAGCAGATTTCGAATAAAATCTAGAGTGTTTAAAAATCTCATGGCTTTCTAAGTTTTCCTCTTTTTTTCTAATTTCTCTATAAGATGATACATAGTCTGTGAAAATCCCAGTATGCTTTGTACTTGCCTCTAGTTGAGGATCCTGCACATCAGAAATTGGATTTTGGTTCTTTGGCTTAAGGTCCTTGTCTATCTTTATGGTGTTGATCTGAAAGTACCCTTTTTAGCTGACGGATAGACACCTTTGGGGAAAGCAGTTAAAACACAAGTTAAGATAGTTCATGGAACCTGCCCAGTCATGGTATCAAAGCCAGTTTGACAAGATGGCTATAACATTTCGGAAACATGAGTAGGGGGTTCTCGCCCTGTGAAGTGTGGCGAAGCTCGGACTCTTACCCTACCATGTCCTGCCAGGCTAGCCACTTGGTGTAGGTTAGACACTCGAGAGGGTGTGTTGTAAAACTATCTTTGAGGTATCGGTAGTTACCACCACAGATCCCCCTTAGCGAATATCGAGGAACTGTATTTAATATAATATTAATATATATAATATATAATACATTTTATTGGAAATCCAAACCGATTCCAAGACAAAGACTATTCCAAACTCCAGAACTTGAAATGCAAAAAATTGGGCGATTTCAAGTGGTATAAAGACATATTCTTGACCAGGGTATTACAAAGAGAAGACAATGCTAAAGCATACTGGAATGCATTTGAAGAGGCAGGCTTAAGACCAAAAGGCATGACGTTCCACTCATACTGACCAAATTGCACAGTAAAAGCAGTCTTATAACGATCTTTCTCTTCTATCTGTATCTGCCAAAATCCTAATTTCATATCAAACTTAGAAAAAATGTTAGAATTATAAAGTCTCTTTAATAAGTCAGATTTGTTAGGGATAGGATACCGAATCCACCGGAGAGCATCATTCAGAGATTTGTAATTTATGACCAGTCAGGGGACTCCTCTTTCGATCTCTGCATTTTTCTGCACATAGAAAGCTGGACAACTCCATGGAGATTTGGAGGGCCTAATCAGGCCTTTTTGTAATAAGTCTGCGATTTCTTTTTTGCAATGCTCAAGAAGAGATGAGGACATTTGGATAGGTCTGGCTTTGGTGGGAATTCCTCTTTTAGAAAATTCTTTGTTATAAGGAAGGGAGACTATATGTCTTTTTCTATTCCAAAAGGCATTTGGAAAAGAGGAGCAAATTTCACTTTCAAGGTTCTGTCTGAAGGTTTGGATTTTTTGTTGAAGTTTGGGATCTTCTAAGTGCTTCTTTTGTCTTTCAAAATGCAGGTCATCTTTTAAAAAAGATAAGTAATCCTGCTTTGTGTTGATATTGGCGATTGCTGGTCTAGAAAAACTGATTGGTTTTTGAGAGTGTTTAGGTCTCGAATAAGGACAGGGAAAGTGAAAGGGAAAAGTATCTCTTGTTCTATATATTCAGAAATAAGTCCTTCTGTGGTAACTTTGAAAGGAGATATAAGGTGGATGAAAGGTAATCCAAGGATTACGTTTTGGGAAAGGTTTTTGACCATGAGGAAACTAGTGTTATAACAGACTCCACTGTTGTAGACTTTGGCATTGGTTAACTTGTATTGTATGCTAAGCTGTTGTTTGTTGGCACCGTTAAGGGTTTCTGTGGTTTTTTTAAAATATTTAGTGGGGACAAGGGCTTCCCTCATACAGTTGAGATCAGCTCATGTATCAATCAATACGTTGACCCTAAGATGGAAATTGGAAGAGACACGTATGTCTACTTCTGTGTACCACTTCTGAATCCTGATTTCTCTGATAATAGAAGTACGAGACAAGATGAAAGAACAGATGGCTAGCTCAGATTGGTCCCAGATCGACTTAGAGACATGGACTTATGGAGAAATCATCGCAACCATCAACGTTGTCGCCCTACAACTATGCAATGATATCAGACTCAAGAGTCAATTGAAACAGCAAAAGTTGACTACCAGAAGGGAGCTTGGCTCGTGGTGTGAACAATTTGGGTTTGATAAACTCTCAAGTCAGAAACATCGAAAGCCTCAAAAATCTAGGTACCAACCCTCCAGGAAGAAGAAGGACGCCAATAGAGACAAATCAAGCAAAAAGGAGAAAGCAGAAAAGAAAGGGAAACACCTGAATATTTTCTTACAGGTAGCCAAACAACAAGGTTTAGTAGTTTCCTCACCTAAGATTGTTTTATACCAAACAAAAATCCGATTCTTAGGTCATAACATTGAAAGAGGAACTATCCTACCAATCCAAAAAAGTCTTGAGTTTGCCGATTAATTCCCAGATGTTATCAAAGACAAAACCCAACCCAAAGACTTAAGAAAAATCCTACACCTTGGACTGATGAGCACACCTTAGCTGTCCAAAAGATAAAAGCCCAAGTCAAAAGTCTTCAGTGTTTTGTTATTTGTCATCCCACTGTTCCAAAAATAGTTGAGACTGATGCTTTTGAGCTTGGTTATGGTGGTGTTCTAAAACAAGTCATCAATAACCAAGAATATCTTGTTAGATATGTTTCAGGGGTCTGGAATGATACCCAACAAAAATACTCCACTGTCAAAAAAGAAATATTAGCTATTGTTTTGACCATCCAGAAATTATAAGATGACCTAATCAACCAGAAATTTGTTTTGAAAGTTAACTGTCAGTCAGCAAAATTCATTTTGAAAAATGATGTTAAAAATCTTGCTTCTAAACAAATATTTGCTAGATGGCAAGCCCTATTATCTGCATTTGATTTTACTATTGAACATATTAAAGACTCATATAATAGCTTACCAAATTTCTTGACCAGAGAATTTTTGCAGGGTAGTGGCAGTAAGAAGAAAGGGTAGGGCTTCAAGTCCACTATCAGGTCTGACTTATCAAATGAGAGCAGTGCTCTAGTGACTTATCATGGCAACAACACTGTCGCTATTGTGACTTATGATGACCAAAAGTCTAACCCAGATAGAACAAGAGAGAGTTTTGAACTGGAAAAACTAAAGCCTGCTTCTTCAAATGGAGAGTGGACCCTTAAATAGGAAAGTCACAACTATGGTGAGGATAACCATGGTTAGATTAACACTGGTTATCATCGTGATTTCTTGGACTAAAAATATATTCCACTAAGTCACGAGCTGGTTGTTGTTGATAGATGTTGATGAGTGGTGCTGAGTCACAAGCAAATAGATTCCTTCTGCCGACACTTTTACTTTTACTTTTACTTTTTTTTTTTCTCATTGGCTGCCGACACAATGTCATGATTATAGGTCATGATGAATGCTGAGTCATAGCTGTTGATGGAATATGCTGAGTCACAAGCCATGATTATCAGTCATGATGAATGCTGGTTAATGATGGATGCTGAGTCATGGTCACGATAAGTGATAATAGATGCTTATAGTGGATCCAATGCTCTTTGAGAATAAGTCTGGTGAATTCTATGGGGCTAAAGCCCCTGAAACTGTGATAGGTCATGACCGAAGGTGTTCTGATAGCTGTTACCTTCAGTATTGTCATCTTCGCTAAGAAAATCGTCACAATCATCTGAGTCTGAGTCCTTTTGAGACATATTTGACATAGTCTTCCTCATTTCATCGGCAATAGCTAGGAGTTCCTCAGGAGTCCTAGCTGCTGCAATTTTGGCCTGATTCTGGGATTTGGCCATTAGAAACTGAGATTGGTCTGTGTTGGCATTGCAGAGACTAGGGTTTTCATTAAACTATTTTGCAACTCTACTTTTACCATGGTCAGCCATATTCATCCCGCTACACCATTTGATTTTTGTCTGTCTTCCAAAATATGGAACATTAACGTTGGGATGATTGTGACGATTTTCTTAGCGAAGATGACAATACTAAAGGTAACAACTATCAGAACACCTTCGGTCATGACCTATCACAGTTTCAGGGGCTTTAGCCCCATAGAATTCACCAGACTTATTCTCAAAGAGCATTGGATCCACTATTAGCATCTATTATCACTTATCGTGACCATGACTCAGCATCCATCATTAACCAGCATTCATCATGACTCATAATCATGGCTCGTGACTCAGCATATTCCATCAACAGCTATGACTCAGCATTCATCATGACCTATAATCATGACATTGTGTCGGCAGCCAATGAGGAAAAAAAAAAGTAAAAGTAAAAGTGTCGGCAGAAGGAATCTATTTGCTTGTGACTCAGCACCACTCATCAACATCTATCAGCAGCAACCAGCTCGTGACTTAGTGGAATCTATTTTTAGTCCAAGAAATCATGATGATAACCAGTGTTAATCTAACCATGGTTATCCTCACCATAGTTGTGACTTTCCTATTTAAGGGTCCCCTCTCCATATGAAGAGGCATGCTTTAGTTTTTCCAGTTCAAAACTCTCTCTTGTTCTACCTTGTAAACTTTCCTCTGTAATCTTCCTCTCTCAAATTTCCTCTCTCTTGTAAAAAGCTTTTTATTAATAAAAGAGTGTACGACTTATTTTGCATCTACATTGCTGTCAGACTAATACTGTTTATAGTAAGTTTATGTTAATTTTATTTTCTATTATACAAGTTGGAATTCGTTTCAATTTCATGTTTTATTATTTTTTACATTTTATTTTATGCATTCTGTTGTGTTTGTTAATTCTCCGTTTTGGTATCAGAGCCTGACGATAATACATATATATTATATATAATACATATAATAATATATATATATATATAGTATATAATATATATATATATAAATATATATAATTTTTATATTATATATGTATATGTATAATAATAATAATATATATTATATTATATTATATATATAATATATAAATATATATATATTTATATAATACATATAATACATATATATATTAATATAATATATTATATATTATATATATAATATATAATATATTTATATAATATAAATATATATATTTATATAATACATATAATACATATATATAATAATATTATATATTATATAATAAATATATATTATATTATATTATATTATATATATTATTATATGTATTATATGAGTATATCATATATATAATAATACAATATAATATATATATATTATAAATAATAATATAATATATAAATATATTATATATAATATATAGTACATATATATATATATAATATATTTATATATCATTAATATAATATATAATAATAATATATTATTTTTGGAAAGGAGGATATTTTTGGAATAGAGTTAGGGCATATGAGAGTATTTATGGAATATAAATTTTAGTTTGGAATGGAAGGGCATTCCATTGGTTTTCGGATGGAATACCCATTCCAATGAAATCACCATTCCATTACATTTTAACAAACCAAACGAATGAAATGGCTTTCTTTCCATTCCATTTCATCCAACCAAACATGGCATACAGAAGACTCATGACATCAATTGTAATGAGAATTATTTGGAATACAACTCTCACTACAGGGGAGATATTTCTCAACATGCATCTTGCAATTTAATAAACAAATGTAAGACTCGTGTTACCAATTTATATAGGTAATTAAATTATTAACGTGCCTCTTAGTATGAAACAAGAGGGTGCATAATAAATAAACAATTTTTTAAAAATTATTTTTTGAATTTTTTAAAAGTAAATGATTTAAAAGTAAATTTATTAAATTTAAAATTTTACTTATCCAATCTCGATTTGTCTAAAAACCAATATTTTACTGTAAAATAAATTCATATCGGAATTTTGTTTGGCGTTGAAAATAGGAAGTAAAAGTTTTTTCAAAAAAAAAAAAAAAAAATATTAAAGGTAAATAAAAAATTTGAAAAAACTATCATGAAAAACTGTTTTTCTTGACAGTTTTTTAGAATTGTCAAGAAAAACAGTTTTTTCTTGTAGTGGTTATAACTCATCATTTGAGCAAAATTTCAAACAATATAACATTACTCATTATATAAATACTATCATTTTCTAGTCAATACATTTTTTTTTTTTTTTGAAGTATTACCTTATATTCTGATACCGAACAGGTCAGTGATATATCGGGACATGTGTGATCCAAATATCTACTACATAACGTGAGATATTTATCTACAACATCATAGAAAAACTACTCACACAAAATTGTAAAATGTTTATGGTACATAAGACTTGAATCCCACCCACTAATGTAGAAGGAGAGATGCAAAGAGCTAATATGCTTCTAGTCAAGACGTGTACGTTGGTTCCAATTCTAATCAAACTTAAGTCCAAAATATTCTTTTCAAGTAAAATAGTTAAAGTAAGAAAATTTGATTATTAAAGAAAACTTACACTATGAAAAGTGAAAAAAAATGGAAAGTTGAATTTGATGAATTGGTCATGGACTTGCCTTTTTTGGATAATTTCCACTTTCTTGGTAATTTACAAAATAGTATTCGACTATTTGACCTCATTCAGAAATTTGATGAATCGGGGAAAGTTTCCTTTTGTTGGGAAACCGCGTATTTCTTTTTGTTACAAATTTTCGATTACGCTAACATATGCTAACAGACAAAAGCATCCAAAACTCTCCCCGATTTTATTCTAATGGTTTCAAACGCATTCAAAAATATCAATTTTTTTTATTTTTTATTTTTTGGTTTCAGACGTATTTTGATCTTAGAAGAGCGATTTTAACTAGTCCTAGTAATTATAATTTGATTTACTTTAATCATCACAGTCCCACCATCATGTCATGGTGAGATGGTGTATGTCGTAGTACACTAGTACTTGAGTTTTAGTACGTTCTTTGCATCTTTCAATTTTGTTGTTATAATTGTATAATCTATTGGTTCTTAACACCTGCGATTACTAATTGCCATATAATATTTATCTATAATTCTATATTTTCTTCTATTAGAGGTTTGATGTGTTGGGAATTTAAACCAATGAACGTGGGAATTTAAATCGATGAAAGTTCTACCATATGATAAATTGTTATAACCATATACTCCAATATTCTTTTTCTAACCCAAACTATCGAACCTTAACAAGCCCTGACCCTAAGATCCATTGATATTCCTTTGGATCCTTCCCCATATACCCATATGTTCCCATGGGTCTACCCTCGGATCAAGCGCACTCTCTGATGTTACAAGTGTTTCTTTTGACTCCACTCACAATAAATAAATATTACATGTATTTATACTAGAGTAATAGGGAAGTTCAAAACCAATAAGGAAATCTTCTCCTACACGCACAAGTCTTCTTGATCAACGCAAAGTCTTACTCTTTTATGCTCAAGACTTTGCTGTTTAGCCATGAAGACAAAATCTTACCTTTTTCCGTTTCCTTTATGCATAAGAACTTCCTAAAAGAAACAACTTCCTTTTTCCACTAAAGATCTCCCATTTCACGTGTGCTTATGATTGATTACGGTTCAGGTCATGTTCACCCTACACCGTTAATCACCTGGAATTGACCACGATTCGTGCACCACGAATTCGAGAAACCACTGTCCTTACCCACAACGCTTTTGACAGCGTAAACCTATACAATTGGACCGATGTCCTTACCGTTGTGCAATTGCACAGTGCAAGGCACATGGCAACTCTATAAGCTCATTTCTGGGATAGACCATTGTCTAACCCACAGCGTTGCCCACATCGGTTTTCTTCATTCTTCGTTTCTTCCACTCTCCTTGGTCTTCAAACCTCCCTCAAACACTATCTCCAACTTCCAAACATTTTATCATGTCTTTCAGAAAGTTTCACATTAGTTGAGTCTCGTTTGGTTAACATTGGGTTCACTTAAGAATACAAGCCAAAACCTAACAATTTTCCTTTTTGGCTTGAATTCTCAGGACCTTTATCCACAACCACAACTCTCCATACTGAGAATCACTATACCCCACCATAAGGTATCCACTTAAGAATGAACCAGCCTAAGATTTCTTTTTCTGTTTCAGCACCATGTCGAAATAATCTACTGAAATTGAGGTGCAACTCCTCACGTTAGATTTCCAAGGAGTTCGTCAATCATCGACATCCTTGTCCACCCACACACCTTGCATCACCTTCTAACCGATGTCCATATGCAAACATGTGGACCAATAGCAGCAACATATCCTCTCCATGGCCAGTGGGGAAACCTGCCAAAAGAATAAACGTGTCCTTATATCACCCAATCTAGTTAAAGACTTGCTACTAGCAACACTTGGAGTGCTTTGCTACTAGCACTCTCTGCATCACTGGAATCCTATCATGAATGTAAGGGGAATTACACAACCACTTGATTATTTGAGCACTTGAGGTATTAATGAATGTGAAATAAACATTAAGCAAACCAAAAAGTACATTTTGCCAACTTCCAAGTAAGTGGAAATTAATCAAAAATATAAAAGATGGCCAATTCATCAAATTATACTTTCCATATTTTTCTTTTCACTTTTTATAGTAAATTCTTCTTTAATGAATAGAATACTTCACAATGAGAAAATTCTCTTCGATAATTAATTTTTCTTACTTTATTTTTTTTTTACTTAAACACGAATTCATGAAATTGCTTGATTGCAAAAGATGATAGGGACTATTAGGGAGTGTTCGACTTTGGTCAGTAACGAATTTCACATTAATTTTTAGATTTTTTTTTTTTTATTTTATGTATCCATAAAAAGCTAAAAGTACATTTTTATAAATCCAATAAGTTATAGTTTTTGGTTCATACTTAAAAATAAATAAATAAAAATCGGACATTATTCAAAACCTTTCTAAGGTGTCTGTTTTTTTAGTTCTAATTTTAATAGTGATAATTAAGAAATTAATAGGTCTTAATCATTAAGATTCTCTAACTTGTTTTTTTATTCTTTTTCTTTTGATATTTTTACTCAAATCATTAATATTCTCTAAAAAAACATTGGATTTTCATTAGTTGAAAATATAATGGAAAGATTTTGGTTTAACTTACACACGAAGTAAAAAAGGGAAAAACGAGAGGCGGTGAGATTTTTTTCTCTCTCTCTTTACTGCTCTTCTTCTCCAAATTTCCAGCTCTTCTTCTCCAAATTTCCAGCGATGATCTCCGCCTCTCTGGTTCTGCTCTTCTTCTCCTCTTCTCCGGCGTAGGCTTCGCAACCTTGGTCCTCCCGTCGCCGGTTTCTCGCTGTGGCAGCGGGAGCCGGCGACGATGGTTCTTCCTCCTTCCTTTGCTTGGCTGTCCTGGTCAGATGGGAGACTCCGGAGGCTGCTACGACGGCCCTGTTCGTCGCCTGTAAATCTCTCTCGCGTCACAGGGAGGGATGTTTTGTCCTAACTTCGACGGCAGCTGTTAGATCGGCCGATCTCCTGCCAGATCTGGTGTGATTATCGGCGTGAGTTGACTGATCGGCGGTCTTGGAGTTGTTCCGGCCCCATCCTCTCCGCCGGGACACCACCGGCAGCCTTGGGGTCTTCCTTTCACTGGCTTTGGGTTCAGCTTGGTCGGTTTATGCTTTGCGGAGTCGGGCGTTGTACTGATGGGGGTTTGATTGGCGTGGTGGGTGGGGGTCTGTTCCGGCACCGTCACTGGTGGGGCTTCTCCGGCGGCACGGATCTTCCTCCTTATCGGTCTTCTGCTCGTGGTTTTAGTTTTGTGTTTTATTTTATGGTTTGTTTGTAATCCCACTCTTGTGTGGGCGTTTTTCTCCCGTTGTGGGACTCTGTTCTGGGTTTGTGCTCGATTAGTTTTATCTGTGGAGTCCCAGTTTGGTTGTAACCTTGCCCTGGATCTGGTTTTTCCGGATTTTCAGGTGCCCTTCCATCAAAAAAATATATATATATATATAATGGAAAGTAATTTTGGATAAACCTTTTACATATAATTATGAATTTATGATGGGTCGGTGTCGGAACACCCCATTTTTTTTTTTTTCTTTTTTTTTGCACAAATTGCAATTAGATATGCACTTTCAATGATTGAGATGTCATCAGATATTTGTATGACAAATGTGCAACTACTAATGCACACAAAAACAACACACATTAGATACAATTGTAACTTCATTTTTTTTTTTTTTTTAATTAGATACAATTGTAATTTGTAACTATTAAAATGTAATGATTTTAACATAATGTACACGCAGTGTCAGGTCTAATATTAAGCCCAAAAGAGGTAGTTGATGACTATGTTACTAATGCACTTTTAATTCACATTAAAAATATAAGGACGAACTTCTCCATAATATGATCCATATTTTTCGTCCTGATATATTTTATATCAAGATGAATTGACAATATAAAGACTGTATAGTCTTTTCTATTGTTAGTTCATCCTGATATATTTTATATCAGGACGAAAAATATTGACCATTAGATTTACATACTTTGACTCATAGTGTATGCACTTGTCAAAACTTCTCTATAATCTATGATCCACAGTCTTCGTCCTGGTATATTTTATATTAAGACGAACTGACAGTAGAAAGACTGATATATATATATATATATATTCATTCTATTGTTGATTCATCCAAACAATAAATATATTGAAATGAAGAATATGGATCACAGATTATGGAAAAGTTTTGATAAGTGCATACACTTTGAGTCAAAGTATGTAAATCTAGTGGTCCACATTGTTCGTCCTGATATATTTATTGTCAGGACGAACTGATAATAGAAAATCTGTATATATATATATATATATATTTGTAAAATTATATATTAGTCTTTATATTGTTAGTTCGAACTGATATAAATCCTTATATGTGGGTCATTGGATTTAAAAGATGCTTTGACAAGTGCATGCAACCAGGGGCGGAGCCAGGATTTTGGCTTTGGGGGGGCCAGGACAGAAACTAATATTAAATATCACTTAAGTAAAATATATTAATATATCCAAATGTAATACCGTTTAATCTTTAAGTTAATGATATAAATTATATAGAGTAACCCATAAGAACCACCAGGTTTACCTCAAAACAAGATAAATATTGCATAATAAAATAGAAAATAATTTTATTTTTTGAAATATTACATAAATCAGGGTTTTTTTTTTTTTTTTTTTTGAGGACTCGAACCCACAACCTCATATTATAAGTACGAGGGGTTTATCACTGGACCAACCTCATATCATCTAAAGAAAGTCTTAATTTGTTCTAGTGAATACCTAATAAAAAATAAAAATTACATACATATATAGTATGCTATATAGTTCATGTATAGTTGTGAGTGTAATTACAAGATAAGGTTATTTCCTTTTAGTTTTAATTTCTTTTAAAATTTTAAATCTTTAATTTTTGTAGACCTTTTGATTGAAACCCTTAAAAATAACCATGTAACTATCCAATAACTGTATAGTCGCTAAACCCATATATAGACTATATTAGGAAATAATGTATGAAATCATAAGAAATTAAAACACTATAAGGGATTATTTAGTAATCTACCCGCATGTGTAGAAAGAATTCTCAGTAAACCTCAACAAACCTCTGATTTGTTTGGCGTCGATTGTTATTTTTATTTTATTTTCAAAAAAGCAATTTCATTGTGTAAAATGCAATTTAGCACAATTTGGTGAAGTTGAATTAATACCTAAGGTGGCCACAGCTCAAGTCCTCATTTCCAAAAAGTACAGTATTAAGAAAGAAAAAAAAAAGTAATTACACAATCTATATGAGGTTTTCTTATTTACATGCAGAAACAATTTTTTAAAAACTATCATTGACATCCTTAAGTGTTAGTGAAATTTGGTCAAACTTAACTAGTGAATGGATATTTTTGTCATTTCATATATATATGTATTGATCTCGACCGTCCATCTTGAGATGGATGGTGGAGATCTATCTCTCTCCTTTTCTTTTTATAATTTTCTTTTTAAATGATCTTTATTGTCCATCTCTTAGATGTATGGTAGAGAACTAGACATCGATCTATTGTTTTTCAACATTTTCCTTTTGTTTTAATTTATTTTTAACATGTTTTATTTTATTAAATTAAGACTAATATGAGTATTTAAGTCTTCCTACCCTTTATTAAAAAAAGAAAAAAGAAAAGTCTTGGTACAATTTTTTTTTTTAAACATGCTATAAGATCAACCAATAATATATGGTTCGGATATCAAATCCCATAAACCGGGAGAAAATTTCTTACATATACTTTTAAAATCCGTATGGTGGGAATTGAATCCCTAGCTACCAAGGTGTGCACCTTCCTTGGTACTATTGGATATGATCAATATATATTTAAAGTTAATTTTCAAATGATATCGAAAGGTGAGGTGAATGTCAATTTCTAAAGAAGTTGTTTCTTGTAATTACTTCTAAAAAATAAATAAAAAAATATTGAAAATTTTTGTAGTTTTTTAATATTTTGACCAAAACACACGGCTTCTAATAATTTGGCCTCTCCATCAAATCTCTGGCTTTCGCCCTTAATTTAACAATAGAAAACTTTTCTTATAAATTGTGGTTCCATAACACATGTATAAAACAATTATCTTCTGTAAATTTAACCTTTACCGCATTTTTGTAAAGCTTTTTCATTGGTTATTATAAAAGTGCATGAAAAATAATAATGATATCACCATCTAATATGACTTGGCAGTAACATTCGCGTAAATAAATAATTAATGCTCCATGAAAATAATGCATGATAAGTACAATCTCAACCGTTAAAGTGCTATGATATAACCGTTGAAAATTTACATAAAACTTATGATTGTATCACGCATATTATGCATATCACGTTTATTTTAAACCGTTATATTTTATGATCTAACGATTGAAAACTTGCTTAAATAAATACAATTAATCATACCCAATTATAAGAAAGTTCTGATAATAATTTTTAAATCATTTACCAAAAAAAAAAAACTCTAACCAAGCATATTCCTTGTAGAATTAATTAATTCAATCCATCAACATCATCAATGGCAGAAAACGAACAAGCCAGGAAAATGCATTTTTCTTCTTGACACGTATCAATATACCATTGGACGAATCCTGTACGTATCAACGGGGCGACAGAGTTAACTCAGAGACTCGCCATATGTTCTCACATTTCCGAAACTACCCTTCCCTCCAGCAAAACAAACAAGCGGGAATCGAGTCAAGATATAGGGACATTTGGGTAAAAAAGACAAAGTAAACAAGAAAAGGACCCGAAACAGACTATAAATTCCAGTTCAATGAACTGATCCAAATCCGCCTCTATAAATACCGCAACTTTGCACTTTTATTTTTTCAGTGTTCTTCCTCATTTCTACTCTCCGGTTTTCGTAGTCCAGACTCCAGAGAGTCGCAGAGACGAAACAAAACGACAACGTAAAAGCTGCTCGTCGTTTTCATGGCGATGTAGATGTAGATGTAGATAGAAATAGAAATAGAAATTCATGTACATTGTTCGAGTAAAGACGGATTTGTTGTCTTTGAAAAAAATGGGGTTTCTTAATTTTCAGTGATGGATCTGGTGCGACACCTCCTCCTCCTCCCAACCTTTATTTTATTTTGTTTCTACTGATAATTTGTGAAATGAGAACAAATAAAATCGATTTTCTCGATTCTTGTTTCCAAACTTTTTTTTTTCTTCTTTGAGAAAATTGATTTTCTCAGTAAAAAACAAACTGGATTTCTTCTTCTGTGAAAGTCACCGAAACGTTTTATTTTTATTTTTCTCCAACTCGATTTTATTTTCTTACACTTTCTAGGAAATTTCAGCATTTTCTCGAGAAAAAAAAACTGGAACTTTTTCTCTCCAGAGACTTATCGAAACTTTTTTTTTTTCTTTGCTTGGAAATTTTGTCATTTCCTCAGTTAAAGAGTGTATGAAAGTGACTTGAATGTTCTTCTTCTTCCTTTTTTTTTAAAGAAAATTTTCTTTATGATCTCGATTTTAGTTTGTTGTATGAGTTTATTTTCTACCGTTTTCTATAAAACTTAGGCTTTTTCTCGAGAAAATTTTATTTTTCTCACCCATTTTTTTTTTTTTTTTTTGCTTGGATTTTGTCATTTTCTCAGTTAAAGAGTGTCTATGAAAGTGACTTGAATGTTCTTCTTCTTTTTTTTATTTTTCCTCTCTGATCTCGATTTTAGTTTGTCGTATGAGTTTATTTTCTGCGTTTTCTATAAAACTTTGGCATTTTCTCGAGAAATTTTTATTTTCTCACCATTTTTTTTTTTTTTTTTTTGTTGATAATTTTTTTGGTCTAACTTGCAGGAAATACGGAGATTCAGTTCCACGGAGATTTTGAACTCCGTCTCAAAAAACCGTATATACTCTTCTTCATATACAAATTCAATAACCGACTTAGAAACAAACCTTATCAAATCAGTCATAGAAGACGACAGAGACCAGCTCATCGTCCTCTCCAAGCACCTCTGCTTCACTACCGACTCTTCACTAGACAACGACGGCGATATCCGGAGGAACGCCCTCTCCAAGCTCCTACACCTCTGCTGCACCCTAGACTCCATCAACTGTGCCGCCTTGCTGGTCAGCGGGGAGCTCGGGGCTGCCGCGGCGGTCAACATGGTGGACAGTGCTACCGGGAAGTCGCCGTTGCACGTGGCGGCGGAGTCGCACGCGGCACGTTGCGTTGAGATGCTTTTGAAGAGACGCGCGCGTACGGACCTGAAGAGCAGGGACGGACCGCGAATGCTTGCTCTCGAGCTGTCTTTGTCTTGTAGCAGGTTGCAGAAACTTGAAATTGAAAAAAAATGAAAATCGAGAAAACGTCTTTTTCAAGTTTTTGTGGTTTTAAGTGGTTAAAAGTTGGAAGTCTTTTCTTTATCAACCGTCTCTCCAGAAAATAGAAAAAGAGCTCCGCTTTGATGGAAACTCAGCTCGCTTATATATATATATATATATGTGTGTGTGTGTGTGTGTGTGTGTGTGTGTGTATATATATATATAAGTTTTAGTTTCTTCTCATATTTTATTTATATTTTTTGTGAATTTTTCAGGATGAACTTGGTTTGGAACCCAGATAAAAACTCCATTGAAGACTTGGTTGTTATGCTTAGTGATAAGGTTGAGACAAACTTGTTCGGTTTATGTTAACAGTTAATTGATTGATGGACTGACTGGGGTTCTTGATTTTTTTTTTGTTTTTAAGGATTTGACAACTGTGAAACTATTGTGCGAGAAAACGAAGGAGATCGACGAGGTGGCATATGCAATCGCCATTGGGGGGCGAATAGTGGCGTTGGCGACGTTACTTATAGTAGCGGCGGAGAAAGTGAACGAGTCGATTTTGGTGCTACACGACTCCGAAATAGGGTCGAAGGCGAAGACAACGATTTACGAGTGCGTGATCAGAGAGGCAATGTCATTGGGTCAGGCGGCAACGCCATTGCGAGCCGTGAAACGGACCTGTGCACCGACAAAGAGCCAGGCTGCCGAGAAGAGGAAGCTCTTGCTTTGTGAAATAGAGTTGCTTCAGCTGTTTGGCGCTGGTGCTTGTACGGACAAGAAGGTCACGTCGCCTTTGATCCTTGCAACCCAAGTAAGGACATTTGTTTTATTTAATAATATTTTGTTTGGGTTTGAACTTTGAAGTATTTGTTAACTTCAGTTTTGATAATGATCCCTTGAGTATATTATCCATTATTTATTGTTAAATGGTTCTCGCAAATTGTGTTGATTTCTGGAACATATCTGTCTAATCAGAGATTCTAATCATTCGATTAGTGAACAGTGGGGGCACTTTCGTCAATTTGTAGTCAACAAAGGTCAAACACTTTAATTAATATTATTAATAATAATATCATGTTAATATCTTTGAAATCAAAGTTTCCATTTTAATGAAACATAAAAAAGTGTTGATGTCGAGTCAGCATTTTTAATTACAAAACAAGAAGTAAGAACTACTGAAGAAACAACTATTTGGTGGTTGTAACTAGGGGCTCTGCTTTTGACTACTTACAGGCTGGAGATGAAACCGTCATTGAGATACTTCTCAAGTCAAATATAGACGTAAATGATACTGATACTGAAGAAAACTCTGCTCTTCATTGCTCGCTGATCAAGTCATCAGTGGTATCGACTCAACAGCAGAATAGGTCTCTCTCTCTCTCTCTCAGACTCGTTCTATTTCCATTTCGATTCATATATATATATAATTGGCCTGTTTGCGTTGCAGGATTTTATTTCTCCTCCTGAAGCGTGGTGCTCAAGTGAACCAAAGAAACAAGTTGGGGTTAACTGCACTGCACATTGCTGCTGCCAGTGGTAATGTGCAGGCAATTCAGGTATTCAACCCAAATTAAATTCTGGAAAAGCTTAACATGTGCATTATGTATGTGTATATATATATGTGTGTGTGTGTATGTTTGACATTTTCTGATGATATTGGGCTGACAGGTCCTTCTATTGGAAGATCCAGAGTGTATCAACGCTAAAACAGTAACGAAGGAAACCCCACTATTTTTCGCAGTGAAGAATGATCATATAGAATGTGCCGAGCTTCTTTTGAGCTGGGGAGCAATCGCTGAAGTCCTGAATTTGCGGTTCGAACCAACACATCCTTCTTTTAGTCATTGTGATTATCTTTCTATTATGTCTACTAGATTAATTTCTGTTCAAATATCAGTTTCAAATTGCTAACAGTTTTTGTATACCAACTATTATCATCCCCAGTAGAGAGAGGCCTGTTGACTTCGCAAAGTCACAAGACATGCGTTTCTTGCTAAGTACATGTAAAATTCATCACCGTAAGTTTAACTTGACACAACTGATATGAAAGGGCTCTTTCTTTCATTCCTTTTCATTCAATCTCATTCCCTTAATTTTTTTAATGTGCAGTGAATCGTTCTCTCCCTGTTCAACGCAAGTGTACTACTGCTTTGGTAGAAGGCGATGAAGTCATTTCAGACGCTTGCCAGGCGCTTCTGTCCATGACAAATGAAAGCACCAATACTGAGAGGTGATCACCTTATTGGGGTTCCTCAAAATATTATATAAACTGTTATTGTTTCCTTCAATATGGTTTTAATGATTTCAATTGCATTTGAACTCCAGAATCTGTTCTATCTCAAAGACAGAGGTCTGCAAGTATTTTGAATCTTCTACTGGATGCATAAGAGGTTCCAAATGTTTTTTCGCTCATAGCGAAGAGGATCTTTGCAAGCCAAAACAGGGAATGCACTTTCAATCTTCTCTAGAGGGGGAAAACAAAAGAAAAATTTTTGTTGGAGGCCTCCCTCTTACACTGGATTCTGGTTAGATCCCTGCACAATTCATTAAAATCAAAATTTAGAGTTCAATTTATGAGCTATTTTTTTCTTAAATTTCATTCTAATTTTCACTTTTATAGTATTTTATTTGGATGACATGATTTTCTCCTTTCACTTATATGAATCAGATTCGCTGGGCAAGTATTTTGAACAGCACTTCGGGTCGGTTGAACATGCTAGAGTTTCTGAAATTCAAAAAGACAAGGAGATACACTCTAGAGGATTTGGATTTGTTATCTTTAAACATGAAAAATCCGTATCCACAGCTGTTCAAGCACACTATATAACTATTCTGGGCAAGCAAGTTGAAATTAAAAGTTGTGTGCCGAGAAACAATTTACTTGCAGGGGATCAGAAAAAGTCAGCCCTTCCCCGAGAATCAGAACAAAATGTGCCATCTGAACCAAAAGCAGCTAAGCAAGGTGAAAAGATTGCACAAGAGATGCAGAGCGTCAAGACTACTACAGATGTAGCCAAAACAGAGAGAATGTCTTGGGCTGATAGATTGCTCAATGGGCAACCAAAGACATGTCCCAATGAATCCCAAACTCATCATATAAGCCGAAAGATGCCTAAATGGCTCCAGACCTTGAAAAAGTGGCTGCCGCGCTTCTTAGAAGATGTATATAAGCATCCAATATCCGAAGGAGGATATGCTCTTTCATCTCTAAAAGCTGATTTTAGGGCTGCATTTGGTCTAGAGATGGATCATAACTCTCTTGGGTACACAAAGCTTAGCGACTTTATGAAAACCTTTCCTGACCTTTGTCGTGTGAAGGCTGGGACCATATGCACCAAAAATGGATCTCCTAATCACATGATACTCGTCCTACCTAATCTTCCTAACTCATCAAGAAGAATGATCCAATCGCAGCAAATAGACAGCCCATCCTTACAGGCTGAATCAAATGATGACAGTGGTGATGGTGATGGTGATTCTAATGCTTCCAAGTGTTCTCAGGACCTTCTGTCAGTTTCTAATGGATATTCTGGCTTCGCCACTAGCAGTACTGAGGAGAACCCTTCTCCTAAGGTCCTAGAAGATGATTCAACTCAGAAGAATGCATCCACTATCGTGAATTCAGACAAGAAGAATACATCACCAGACCTCGACTCAATGTTCATGCTGTTTTCGTTGCCAGACCTTTTCTTTGATGCTCGAACGTGGTCATATAATAATAGAAGCAATGGAGGTTCAGGAAACACTATAAATGAAAGAGGAAGATGCCTGGAGGGGTCTAAAGGAGTGAATGTTGTGGATCAAGAAAGGCATTTGGTTCTGGAGGCGCTTGCCAGAAAAAGGAATAACTCATCTGCATTCTTTCTTCGTGAATTTAATTTCTATGACGTGAGCAATGAAGAAGTTTTAATTGTTAGTCTGTTTTATATTCAACATGTGCATAGAAGTGTTCTCTAATTTGGGCGTGTGTGTGTGTGCAGAATTACAAGGCAAGTGTGAAGCAGAGAAGATGCTTCGGATGCAACCAGCGTGAGATGCTCTGGGCCAACATTCCATGCCAACACTTGCTATGGTGTGGTACTTGTAAAATAGAAGCTACAAGAGCAGCCGGCAGCTATGAGCACAAATGCGTGGTGTGTGATATGATAGTACAGAAGTTCGATCTCATCCCGCCAAGAAAAACATACTACCAATGCCGAGGAGTTCCCTCCTTTATATCCTTCTGACATAGAAATGTAAGAAGCCTGAAATTCCCTACTCTCTTTGTTTATTTATTTTGTAGCCTTGTAACATTCTTTTACATACTTCATTTTGTAGTCCGAAAAGAAGAAGAAATCTCCTCTGAAGTTGTGAGGTAGTGTCTGTGTACATGAAAAAGGCGTAGGTAGAGCAAGTGGGTGAAGCTGCACCCAGCCAGTAATAGAAAAAAAAAAAAAAAAAAAAAACAAAAACAATATATGGGGAAGTGAAACAAAAGTCTCCTTCCCAGCAAAAGAAATGTAGAAGAAACTAAATGCTCCCATACCATTTTGTAATTTGTGGTGAAAATAGGCGCCTGACATTGTAAGCCTTTCACCGACTTGTTGATTTCTATTGCTGATTGTGGTGGATCAAAAGAATAGAAAATACAGATGGAGGAGGATATGATATATATAGTCCTCTGATATTTTGCAAATTTCAACAGAATTTTGTTTCCTGCATGTATGATCATATAATCACTCAGGAAATGCTAGTCTCTACACCAGATTCTAATTTCTTTCAAGAAGTTGAGCAATTGGATGGTGATAACACTGAATAGTTATTATTTCTATGGTAAACCGGCATTTCAATGCAATCATAGTATGAATTTATAGCATATTATTTGCATAAAATTCATATCGAACAACTGATTATTTTGTTGATCAACATATTTGTTTAATAAGATAAAACAATCAGCCTAGCCTATTAGCTATGCTATTTAACAACAACAAAAAAAAAAAAAAACACTTGCCTTGAAATGCAAAATTTTATATAAGCTTACTATACAAGTTCAATCTATTCAAGCAAGTCTATCAGAATACAAGTGGTGATTGTTCGAAAAAAAACAAGGCTCAATATAAGTAGCAATTGTGCAAATCTTTTGCTGCATCTCCCAAAGGTGGTGATGTTCTACACTGCTCCGTGTTTGCACATGATAAGCAAGGAAATGTAATAAGTCTACCAGTGGTATGCGTAATTTTGACAGAATTTCCAGACAATCCTGCGCATTTTTAGTAGTTTCACCTGCAAGTGTAGATCGGATAGCATCAACTACACCTAAAAATCAAGACAAAGCTTGTAGAAACCACACCTGTCCAAATCTAAATTGGGGAGTGGCGGTACAACTACCTGAACAAATATTTATGCTGAAAACTTCTCTGAAGATGTTTTTTCTTGCTTCTTCCTGCAATAAAGAGAAGAAATTTGGTTGCATTTAAATTCTACAAAATGGCTCCCTCTCTAAGACCTCAGCTCTCTAAAGAATAGATTTTCTGAAATCAATGATTAAATTCATGGCTAGTTCAGACGCTTACTTTTCATATGCCTTGATGAGTGACCTTGGCCGCTCATAGCCATCTTCTTTCTGATCAGCCTTTGGTTTCCCTGACTGCCTTGATTCTGGTTTCCAGCAAGCTTTGGTGAGAGACTGACCCAATAAATCAGCGATGTCTGATGCCATTATCTCAGCCTTCTTCACATATGGAAAAACGTCCTTCTCAAATTGGTTCGACAACCAAAGATACATGGACAACACTTGATGCTTAGTCTCCAGATCTAGGAGTTCTGCATCATTTCTAGCAGAACCCTTTGGCATCCCCATTGCTATGCTAACGGCAATATTCATACTGTACGATGAAGCAAATCTCAATAGATGGTACATAGCTTTTGGGTCTCTAATATTGACAGGAGCAAAGCAAAAGTTGAAACGATCTTCCAAGGATAACCCTTGAACCTTCTCCAACATATTTGCTACCTTTTTTATGTTATCATGTCGACATAAGAAGTACGATCCATCCAGACGACAATTTTCACCAAACTTATCAAGCAGATTGCAGAAAGTAATATTTGGAAGTTGACCGGCAAATAGCTCAATCTGCTCGTAGAAAGGAAATAGTCCCACTTTCTTAACGTCTTCAAAAGGTTCCTTCAAACACTCAATGAGGTAATCGAGATCATCTAAATGCAATGTCGTTGCAAGTCCATCCGGGTATATGCTTCCCCTTCTACCAGCCCTCCCTGCAATCTGCTTCACTTGTGATGCTGGAACCGGAACAATCTTGTCACCATTGTACTTTGAAAGACTATAAAAAACAACTCTTCTGATATTAAGATTCAAACCCATCCCCACTGCATCACTAGCAACCAGCACATCAAATTCATTATCTTGATCATTGAATAAGTTTGCTTGCTTTCTGCGAGTTTCTGGAGGCAAAGCTCCGTATATAACACAACAGCGGTGATTGGTTTGCTTCTCAATTGCCAATTTCACCTCAAATATCTCTCTCCTTGAAAACGCAACAACACAGTCCCCAGATCTAACATTCCGAAGATCTCCCAACAGGGTCTTGGCTTCAACAACTAATGGTTTGAACCTCTCATAATGTTGTTCATGCAACTCATCCCCAGTTTCCGAACAAATCTTTTGAACAATATTCAGAACACTTGGATCTCCACACAAATGTATTTCATCGGCCATCAATCCAAGCAATGCTCTTGACCATGCGTAACCTCTACATGGGTCTGAAATCATCTGGATTTCATCAATAACAGCCACATCATACACTTCATCGGTTGACACCATTTCCACGGTGCAAGCTGTATGGTTTGAAAAAAGAACATGCTTTTTCTCTTGTCCTGTAAGAAGACTGCAATAAACCCCATTTGCATTCACTTTGTCAAAAACTTCCATAGCCAAGAGCCTCAAAGGACTGCAATAAATACCCTTTTTTGCTTCCATAAATCGCTGCAAAGCGTTGTATGTCTTACCACTGTTTGTTGGACCACAATGATAAATAATCTTACGTTTCATTGCCCGTGCAAAAGGAAACCAAGTATGTGGCTTTGTGAGGTCAGCTGACTGAATCATCCTTCGAAACCGCTTGATCTCATCAGGAAACTCTTCTAAACAGAACTCAACAAATATAGGGAAAAGAAACTTATTAGCCTCTTCAGATGGACCAAGTGATACCAAATACTTGGCAACATCAGCAGGACATTTCTTGAAGAAAAAGCTTCGAAACTTGCTGGCAGCAGTGGGGAAAAATGACTTGCCAATGTAAATTGCAAGAGCTTGATTGGCTGCCCATCCGGAATTAGAAAATAAATGGAAAACTTCCCTTAGTTTATCCCAATCAGACCGTTTTACCTTGGAACCCTTTTCAGCCTTTCGTAGCTCCCTATACAATTCTACAGGATCAGAAGCTGATAACTGCTGAAACCTCGCAATATCATTGCTATCCACTTCATCATTATCACATTCTGATTCACTCGAATTCGAAACATAAATACCACCCTCATCAGAACCATCAATTTCTATTCTATCATCATCCACACTATCTACAGAACTCATACCATTCTCCTGTTCAGCATCTGCATCCACCATATTCGACTTACAAGCACTGCCATCGTCAACAGAACCCCCATTTTCAACCAATGAAGAAAATGTCCTCGCCTTGACTATATCAAACTCTGCAAAATTAGTGTTCTCCGAATGGTATCGAAAACGAACCATGTCTATCAAGCTAGTTGAGAATTCACGTCTGGATACATCAAAAGGGGTACTAAATTGATTTTCCTCCGACACACACTCGTCCAATTTCCTCACAGAATGAAAATATCGATTCGACAACATAACCCTGAGCCTAGAAACATTGTTCTTCGACGAACAGACCCGAAACAAAGTCGTTGCTTGGCCTCTCCCCATTTAACAATAAACCCACATCAAAATCAAAGAAACCCAACAAAAATTTCTTATCTTTAAGCGTTTCAAGTAATTAACTATTGCAGAACCAAACAAATTACATGTAAAAATATAAATGATCCGACAAAATATAAAGAGAGAATTGTGGAAAAAAAAAATTCAAATTGGTGGATTTTGGAGCATACCTGAAGGTTAGAGAGAGAGAGAGAGAGAGAGAGATGGAGAGGAAAGGGAGGGAAATTGGTGGTGAGTGTTAACCCACCTAAAACCCTAAACCTTGAAGGTGGTTTCTGGTTAACCCTAAACCGGCACACACTGGATTTTTTGCAGCTCCAGCCTCCAGGCTGGCCTGACTCGGTTTGTTTTGGATCGAGTGACTCAGAGTGAGAAACGGCCTGGTTTTGGGAGGCCCAACTCTTAAAGTGGGCCAAAATTTCAGACTGTCCAATTATGTTTGTGCTAACATTATACAGCACTTCTGGAGTTCTCGGGTACGGGATCCACACATTATTTTTATTATTACTATTTTTTTTTGGAATCATTGATCTCTAACGTTAGAGAATCGGGAAATGTGTAGGATTCTGAACCTAAGATGACAAATGATCAAGTTAAGGATCTGCTAGATCAAATAAGAACACACTCGATTAATTTTATTTATTTATTTTAATATACAACAACTGTCGGGACCTGACGAGATTGGGCTCTACTAGCGCAGCCCGGACTATGGCTCCCACAAGCGGGGAGAGAGCACCCACAATTGGTGAGACAACACCCACACTTGAGATTAATGGCCAAGGGGGACAAATAATATAAATATATACATATACACATTGGGTGTTGAACTGTGGTGGTGGAAGCCCCCAAGGGAGGGTCCAACCACATTGGCAAAAGGCCCAAGCACACTCAATTAATTACTCCCATAATAAAGGAGAGAAATCTCTCGATACTTGTTTCTTCATGAATAAAGTGAAACTTGAACCTCTATCACCAGTATAAAGAGAAGATGCATAGACATTTAATCAAAAGTTGATCTACATAATTTATTTATATAATTTTCAAGATATTTTTTTTTATTCTTTTAAATATGGGTATGGATATTGACACCCATAAAAATGATAAGCGCATCCATATCTATAAATACATCCATATCAAAAATTTAAAATTAAAATATTACTAGAAACACCTATCTTAATACCAATAGTACTATTATTTAAATGAATGTTTTCATTTTAATATAATTTATTTATAAACCCTCATTAGTTATAGCAAGCTTTTGTCCAAATTTATTGATCATTAGGTGAAAATTGACAATGAGGAAGTAAATTTTTGTTGAGTTCGATACTTAAATACTTCTTAAGTCCACATTGTAGCTACCACATGCACATCTTGGGAGTACTTAGCCTATCAGGGGTTCCTTATATACAGTTGCATTCGTATCACTAAAATGTAGTTTGAAACTGCATGCTATTTGACTTGCTAGAGAACCATCGGCTGGATCAGTTACTATTGATGTTTAAAGGTATTTGAAGAAACGTGAAAGGGGAATCATTAATAAATATAAATAGTAAATATTCAAAAAAAAATATTTAGAATATTCAAACTATTAACTTAACCCATGTTTAATTTCACTTAACGTGGTTTTCACCTCTCTTTTTTTTCACTATTCGCTATTTCTTCTTTTGAGCTTTAATCCTGGAAAAGCAAATCACACACCACTAATCCCCAAACCCACGCCCTTAGATCTTTACTTAGGTTTAAAGTTTGATACTTTAGCTAAATGCCCACATCTTTTCCTGTCAAATTTTCATTTTGCATCCATAAACCTTTTCTTGTGAAGAGGGTTTATTTTATTTTTAATAAGAAAAACTAGTTCCCATATTTTTATGTTTCATTTTGTTTTGTTTTTTTTTTTTTTTAAATAAAATGATATAGGTGAAGATATGGGTGTAATTAATGGGTGTAAATAGTATTTTGTTTATTTTTAATTAAACTAATTTGTCCTTATTGGTAAATTCCTATTAAAATATTTTTATAATTAAAATTTTTATTAAAATATGGGTGTGCTTATCATATTTATGGGTGTCAATATCGGTTCCCATTAATACCATATTTGATGGTATATATATATAGGTAAGTGGTGGGCGAGAAGAGAGAATACATAAAATACAAGGTCTGAAAAATTGCTTTTTATTTTAAGTAAAAGTTGATTTTTATATAACGCTTATATCAAGGGATTTATAAGGTAGAAGTCTTTTATATATATACACCCTTTTTGATGAAGGTTATGAGTATACACACATTAATTTATACAAAAAGTTGTTGCATAAACAAATACTAGACTGTTTATAAATGTTAATATTTTATGAATGTCTTACGACTATTCAAAATTTAATAAATAGGTAGAAGAGAGTATTTTAATTAGTTTTATGAAAAATAAATTAAATCTAATCGCATTCTGGAATGAAATATGTGACTCGTAATATTTTGTAAAACTTTCCCTTATGTTACTCTTATAAAAGTTTATATTTTGCAAATGTCTTAGAATTACTCCAGATTTTATAAATAGGTTAAGTATAGTATTTTAAGGAATTCATTGAAAAATAATTAGGATAGAATCGCATTCTTCTATGAACAAATCTTACTAACCCCTTTTAAAAGTTTGTATTTTACGAATATCTTAGAATTACCCCAAATTTTATAAATGGGTAGAGTAAAGTATTTTAGTTAGTTATTTACATGAATAAAATTTTGTGACTGTCTTAGGTCATCTCTAATGGAGAGTGAGAGTTTTTCTTATATTTGGGTCACAAAAAGTATTGAGAGTGATACTTATATATACTTTTGCTTCCATATGGCTAGGGATGGGTGTTTCCCCATGATACACACCCCCACACGGACCCCTATGGGGTTTTGGGGGCAAATTTTACCCCCAAATGGGTGCGGGTGGGAGCAAACTTAGCCCCCAATTTTATAAATTAGGGAGGTGGTGGGGGGACTTCCCCCACTCCCATTTCTCCCATATATATATATATATTATTTTATATCTAAAATCTTGATAATTTAAATATTTAAAAAAAATTAACTAGTTGAGATTTGAGATTGCCTAGATTTTGTGTGCCTTCTTGTCTTGTATTTTGGGTTACTTTTTTGATTGGATATTTTAACAAGGTCAAACTAAAAATTGGGATGGTTGGATTTCAAATTTCGAGTTTCGATTCTTAGATTGGGAATTAAGAATTTTGGGATTGAAAATGAATAAATAGGGGAAATGGGGTTTGGGTTTGGGGGTGGGGGTGGGAAAACCTCCCCGAAAACGTCCCCTACCCCCAGTTCCCCTAAATGGGTTCTGAGGGGTGGAGAGGGGAGGAATAGGGGTAGGGGTTGGGGGACCCTCCCCCGTCTCAATAGGCCCCATGCCTATCCCTGAGTGGGACTAAGAGAGATATTTTTATACCAAATTTAATTATGCCTACTTTTTAATAAATTGTAATTTATGAGCTTTAATATTGATAAAAATAATATCAATGTAAATTTCTCAATGAGATTTTTATAATGGTACTAATATTTAATATATTTAAATATTTATAAATTATTACCAAGTTTGGTAACATTAAAAAAAAAAAAAAAAAAAAATTACTCAAAACTAGGGATGAATGTGATGTAAAATTATGTGGGATAGAGTTTATATATAGACATTTTGGAAAAACTAGCCGTTGGTAGGCTTTTGGTATTTTCTATAATTTTTTCAAATATTTCTGTTGATTTTTCTAGTATTTTTTAGATAAAAACTATATTTATTTTAAATTTTAATGTTTGACAAATTGTAGACCATCCATCTTTGATGGTCAGAAAATCTGATAGGTCTATCTCCAACGATCAACAAATCTAACCGGATCTCATACGTTCATCTCTCCTCATTATGTCATAGGTCCCACTAAAAACCAACAATATCATTATTTAATTTATCCAGCACATTAGCCCATCTCCAATGGTTCTCCATTTTGTCAATTTTTACAAAATGGAGACTCACTCAACTCCAACTACTATCTAAATTGCGCTAATTGAGGAGAATCAAAATGGAGATCAAGTTTTGATCTCTATATTTGGAGATCCAAACCCTCTTTCTCCATTTCACTATTCCCTTTTTATAATCTCATTTTACTCTCATTATTTATAAAGTCAAATAATAATATTTCATTATTTGGAGATTATAAAATCAGGAATTATTGTAGTAATAAATTTATGAAGATGAAATATTCCTAAAATATTCTATTTTCAGTCTCCAAAATAGAGAAAAATTTGGAGAACCATTGAAGATGGCCTTAGTCCTACCATTATCCACATGGGTCCCACCATTTAATTCCCACTCTCACATGTACTATATTTAACCCACCCAAATAACTCTCATTTTGAAACATAATTGGATAGGTTTTTGAGAGTAAAAATAGGTGTTTAACTTTCCATTGGAAATGGGTTTAGAATTCCCTTAGGACTCGTTTGGTACGCTATATTGTATTGTATTGGATTGTATTGGACTGTATTGTATTGGACTGTATTATTCTTATACAATCATGTGTTTGGTGATATTTTGTATTAAATTGTATTATGCTGTATTAACTAATACAACATTCTATTCTGTATTAGATAATACGATATCCACCGTATTAGACCAATGAAAATGTATTAGCTAATACAATACAGTAAGCAGTGCAAAATAAACCAAACATTGTATTGTATTATTCTAATACATTTTAAACTCCTAATACAATACAGTGCGGCACACCAAACGAGCCCTTAATTTTTTAAGGACCAAGCCATATCAATCTTACTTAATTTGTTAACTTTAACATCTCAACCATTGGATTAGAGAGCATATGTGTGGTTGAGATATTAAAGTCAACAAATTAAGTCAAAATTTTAAGTTGCTATAGCTTGACCTATTTTTAAATAGGTATAAAGTAAAGTATTTTAAGTAGTTCCATGAATTGAAATTTTGATAGAACCGTATTCTTCTATTAAATATGCGTCTCATAATTTTTTGCCCAAATTTCCTTTACTAACCTTATTTACAAAATTTATATTTTGTGAATGTTATTGAACTATCCAAAATTCTATACATAAGTAGAATAAAGTATTTTAAGTAATTTGATAAAAAAAAAAAAAAAAAAAAATCGCATTCTAAAAAGAAATATGCAACATATAATATTTTTGCCTAAATTTCCCTTATTAACCTCTTAAAAAGGTTTATATTTTGCGAAAGTGTAAGAATTATCTCAACTTTTATACATAGATTGAAGAGAGTATTTTAAGTAGTTCCATGAAAAATATTTCTTAATAGAATCACATTCTTCTATGAAATATACGTCTTATAATATTTTGTCCAAATTTCTCTTCTAAACCCTTTTAAAATTTTATATTATGTGAATATCTTAGAATTACCCAAAATTTTATAAATATGTTGAGTATAGTATTTTAAGTAGTTCCATGAATTGAAATTTTGATAGAATTGCATTCTTCAATTAAATATGATCCTCGTAATATTGTACCTAAATTTCTGTTGCTAACTCCTTTATAATTGTTTAAATTTTACGAATGTCTTAGAATTATCCCAAATTTTATAAATAGGTAGAGTGAAGTATTTTAAGTAGTTCCATGAGAAAGAATTTGGATAGAATTACATTCTTCTATGAAATATGTTTATTGTAATTTTTGTGTCCAAATTTCCCTTACTAACCCTTTTTAAAAGCTTATAGTTTGTGAATGTCTTAGAACTATCCAAAATTGTATACATAGGTAGAAGAGAGTATTTTAAGTAGTTTTATGAATATATATATATATATATATATGTATATATAATCGCATTCTACAATGAAATATGCAAATCGTAATTTTTTGCACAAATTTTTCTTATTAACCCCTTATAAAAGTTTATATTTTGCGAATATCTTGGAATTACCCCAATTTAATAAATAGATAAAGTAGAGTATTTTAAGGAATTCCATGAAAAATAATTTAGATTGAATCGCATTCTTCTATGAAATATGTGTCTCGTTAATTTTTGACCAAATTTCCCTTGCTAACCCCTTTTAAACTTTTATGTTTTGTGAATGTTTGAATAGGTAGATTAGTGTATTTTAAGTAGTTACATGAAATTGCATTCTTCAATTAAATATGAGCCTCATAATATTTTACCCAAATTTTCCTTACTAATCCCTTTATAAATGTTTATATTTTACGAATGTCTTAAAATTACCCTAAATTTTATAAATAGGTAGAGTAGAGTATTTTAAGCAGTGTTCGAAAAAAGGGCCTAGGCGCGGCGGCCTCCGGCCGTTCTGATTAAGATAAAATCGGCCGCATTAGGCAATTGGTAAAAAAACGAGTAATTTGACCAATTTTTTGATCGATTTTACCGATAAATCGGTTTAGACGGAATCAAAGTCAGTTTTATATCATAGTTACACTCTTTAAAATTTGAATATTGATTTTTTTTTTTTTTAAAGACATTGAATATTGGTTTTGTATGTAGGAAAAATAATTTAAATAAATAAATAAATTTCCGACCGCTTAGGCACCGTCTAGGTGCCGCCTAGACGCCGCCTAGGCGCTAGATGCTGTTTTACCATCCGACTAGCGCCTAGCGTTTACTAGAACACTGATTTTAAGTAGTTCCATATAAAAATATTTGGATAGAATTGCATTCTTCTATGAAATATGAATCTCGTAAAACTTTGCCTAAATTTCCCTTACTAACCCATTTTAAAACTTTATATTTTGTGAATGTCTTAGAATTACCCCAAGTTTTATAAATAGTTAGAGGAGAGGATTTTAAGTTGTTCCATGAAAAAAAAAATGGATAGAATCGCATTCTTTTATGAAATATGCGTCTCATAAATTTTTCCCAAATTTATCTTACTAACCACTTTTAAAAGTTTAAATTTTATGAATGTCTTAGAATTACTCCAAATTAAAAATTAAAAAAAAATTTAAAAAAAAATTAAAAAAAAAAATTAAAAGAGTAGAGTAGACTGTTTTAAGTAGTTCCATAGAAAAAAAAATTTGGGTAAAGTCATATTCTTCTATGAAATATATTAAAGCACTTGGATTTTGATTCAAAGATTGAAAAATTGATTTGTACATAAGGCTTATATCGGGAGGTCCGTATGTGATTTATATATATATATATATAATTTGATGGTTCCTATAATAAGTAACCCTTTTTGATGAAAGTTATAAGTAGGTGCTGCAAATGGTTGTTGCATATAATGTATATAAGGCTCGTTTAACAAACCGTATTGGATTGTATGGGATTCCATTGCATTGTATTGGACTGTATTATCTTTAATACAAACCTGTGTTGTATTATCTTTAATACAAACCGGTGTTTGGTGATGCACTGTATTATATTGTATTAAGTTATACAATATTTGGTATATCACTGTGTATTATATTATAAAAATATACTATTTTTTAAAAATTAGTTAATAATTTATTTTGAATATCTTTACAATGAATAAATAAATAAATATTTATTTTCATTGATACAAAAATTTAAATAAATAATATTTTTATAAATAAAACAAGTGTTTCTAATATAAATTGAAATTATACAAAAATTTAATAGAATAACACAGCCTTTCATCAAAATTCCATATTTGTTGATAAGAAAAAGAAAAGAAAAGTTAATGACTTTTTCCGGTACAATACAACCTAATTCCACAAAATACTATGTATTAGTTAACATGGTGTTTGTTGTATTAGTCAATTAAAATGTATTAAAATAATATAATACAACTGGATACCAAACAATGCACTGTAATATTTTAATTGTCTAAAACAATACTATACATGGCAATACAACTAGACACCAAACACTGCACTGTATTATTTTAATACATTTTAATTACATAATACAATACAATACATGGCAACTAACATACTCATACAGAGAGTATTAGAGTGTTTAAATACTACTACCAGGCCTTTTTTTATCACCTTAAGCTTTAAAATATAATAGTTACTAATATGGTATTAAAACAGATTTGTAAGACCTGGACATTTGTTCATGTACTTATTCCATAATCTGCATCTCTATTTGGGCTTGGTCCACATACCAAGCCAATCGATTTGGCAAAGTGCTTAAATGCTACATTGCTATCACCTTAAGTTTTTGGATATGAATCAACGGTCTGCCAAAATTAAACACTATAAACACTACATATGCAGCGCCACAGCCCGAATATGTACTCCACTATCGGGAGATATTGCTTTCAAATGACATTTAATCCAAATAGCAAGTCAGTTTACAAATCTATCAGAATATTCATGCCAAACATGCACAATATCATGTTGAAAACTGATTAATCTATTGAAGATCTTACATTTACATCAATTAACAAACCATCCAATATCTTGCCCAAACATTGCATATTATGTCATTCGAAATCCTTTGAAGCCGTAGTGTTTATTCCCTTCGAGACACTTGATATCGATCCAATCATGAATTCTTTTCCTCCAAAATTATAGGCAGTTCCAAGTCCTCATTGCCCCTCTGAATCTTCAAGATTACTTTCTCTCCCACATTATAGTCATCCAATGCTTTGCTTAACTCTGCTTTGCTTTTAACCTGACAAAACATAAAATCAATCAAAAACACATTCATCCTCTTGATACATTCATTCCATTAATGTTCTACACAAGTCCATTCTTTTTATAAATTGAGGACGGAATAGATTAAGCAAGATAAACTCACACGTTTTCCGTCAACTGCTACAATGATATCGCCGAGTATTATATTACCCGCAAAACCCCTCGCGGTAGGTTGTAGTCCAGCTTTGGCTGCAAGACTGTTTCCTGGTACCTACAGCAATAAATATAGAAGAATCATAGCAGTTCATAGAAAATTGTTGAAAATATAAGATCATGATGTTTATAGAATTCAAGAGTTGTTCTTAATTCCATCAGGATACCTGTAAAATCAGAGCTCCATTCCGCACATTAAGTTGATTTGCAACAAGGTCAGGAGCAATGTCCACATTCAAACCAGCTCGAACAACCTAAAAATGAGCCAACCATGAGATAGGACTTATAAGATTTTTGTAGTTTTTAGAGCATCAATGTTAAACATTTATAAGAACTTGCTTTGCCATATTGGATCAATTGAGGTACAATCTTGAGCACAGTTGATGATGGGATCGCAAAACCTACACCAGCCGATGTCCCTGCAATAACAAGAATAAGAATCCAAGTATAATTGTATATATATTCCTGTGAAGGTGGAATTCACTCACGACTAGCATATAGTTGGTCACTTGAATTATATGAACATACACACTGAAGTTTGACAACGTTGATGACTATTTTAAACGTTGGAGGTATATCATGGATTTTAATTTTAAAGCTAACAGTTTATAGAATGAAAATTACCTGTTTGAGTAAATATAGCTGTATTAATCCCAACTAAGTTTCCTTTGGAATCCAGCAAAGGCCCTCCGCTGCAACAATTGCTGCGAAGTGAAGTAGCAGAAAAGAGCTTTATTCAATTATTTTTATACAACAATTATCCTGGACTAACCTATTCCCAGGATTGATCGCCGCATCTGTTTGAATTCCCCCACCAATCGTGACACCAGTTTTACTAAAAATATCTCGATTCAGTCCGCTAACAACCCCCACGGTGAGGGTGTGATCAAAACCAAATGGATTACCAATCGCTAGACATTGCTGTCCCACTTTTAGAGAAGATGACTGCCCCACCTTAATTGGCCTCAACAGATCTTCGGAGGCTTCAACCTAATATATACCATTGACATGAACACTCTTTACAAGAACCAGACAGATATCTGCAAGACTACGGTACTCTCGCAACAATAAAATATTCGCTAAATCATATACATGGATTTAAATTTTACACCTATTTACGAAAAGAGAAAACGAACCTTCAGGACAGCAAGGTCCTTAGCACGGTCAGCACCAACCAATGTACCCTCGAAATTCTTTTGCACCCTTTTAAGAAATAAATATGATAAACAAAATGAGAGAAAAGAGTGCAGCAGCTAAAGCTTTAACAGCAATTAATGTTGTTAAATTACCAGTATAGGCTAAAAGGCACTGCAAATCTCACCCTTCTGAAGCTAGAATATTAACTCGAGCAACAACTTGCCCTTGGCTCGGATTTCTTGAAAGAGCATTTCCTATCACTAGAAAATACTTGGAATTTCACAATCCAATTGGTATTCATAAAATAAGCAACTTAACATACGATTAATTTCAAAAACACAAATTATTGAACATCCACACTTTAATCAGTAAGACAGTAACAGCATATGATATTTGAAAGCCAGACTTTTTAAGAATTGAGTCTGATTTTTTTTGCTTAAACGAAGACTCTAAATGATAAGCAAGATGTACTGAATCATAAACGGGATCTTATGATCGATAATAAAATTCGACAATGTACAGAAAGTCAGAAAGATAATGAAAGAGCTCCAAGGAAGAATTAAATATAAAACAGGAAGCATGGCATTTTAATTAGGCATATGGACTCTTTTACGTAACTTAAAATAATTATCACTAATATACAATAACTCTATAGAGCATATCATTGCTCTAGAAACCCTTCGTAAGTTTTGGAATTCCTAACAGATTATACAATATATCAACGTATAATTCTTTAATTCATCAGCCCTTACCATGATAATTTGTCACAATGTGTCCCTGTTCATCCCAGACTACTCCAGAACCATTTCCTTCAGGAATCTGACAAAATATGTACTATAAGAATTAGACGATGCTGACATAATAAAGCATTGTATGTGAAATTAGTAATAAGGTGTAAAAGAAATATTACGAGCATAATGAATTGTAAGTGCTATAGTACCTCAACCACGCCAGTTATATTGAGTTGGGGGCGCAATGTTACATCGAAAATATTGACAACAGCATAAGTATTCTTCTCAAAAAGTTGAACAATTCTTTCCTGCCGAATAGATTATTAACATGCATTAAACATTCTTAAAATGGTGTTTGCAACTTTAAGAAGATCCACTCAACTCTAGAAGTTGGAAGTGTTTAGCTGATATAGTTAATAACAAACCTCAGTAGGGAAGAGTGCCCCAGATGGAAAAACAGGAGGAGTTACTTGTTCAATTGTCACAGATGGATCTCCTAAAGCTTGTGCTGTACATTTGGAAATTGTACCACATGAAAGGCAAATAAAAAGTGAGCACAAGTATATACCCTTTCGGTATTAACCTAAGAACTTCACTAGTACTAATGAACAACAAACATTGTCATTATGTGGAATATTATTCAAGGCCTTAGACTGATTCACGATTTTTATCAACTAAATGAGTTTTTTTAATATACAAAACAAAAATGGCCTTTTCTGGTACCTATCTACGGAGTTCATGCTCCTTGCTGATGACACCCATTTAGTAAGATATTTTATTGAAATTCAAGAAAACATGATGTCACTAACTTAGTAATTGATCCCTAATACAACCAAAATGCCATGTTTCAGTCATCTACGGATCAATGAACATCATACAAATACAATTTGTTCGTACCCATTTAAATCTCTGATCAAATAGCAGCCTGGACCTCTACTGTTTGTATCTGCTCCATTCTGCTAATTATTCTAGAGATACTTTCCATTTAGATGGTTCCCCTTTTCATAGGTCATAGTCTAATTATATCAAAATATTGCAAGATCACACAAATTTATGCATTACAATCACCTTGATCAACTTCAACCAAAACCAAATCAAATTTCATACATACAGATATTTCAAGTCAACAATGTGATATTCATATTGTCAATAAAATTATCAAAAAGTCAAATATCTTAGAAGAGATCATAAGCAAACATAACCAGATCACACAATTAAACGCAGACAAAAATTAGTCAAAGCAAACTCAAAGCTGAATTGTGCGGACCTGATAAGTACCTTGAAGGATAATAACACAAATACATGATCAAACTTGTTAGTAACGTCCTCCTTGTCGTGAAAGGATTAACACTTTCGCGTATTACATCCTCAATACAGTTTCCTCTATCCCTTCTATAATTATCAAAAGGACTAGTATCAGAGCTCTTGATAATAAAATCAGCATCAAAAGCTTTTTTTTTTTTTCTTTTTTTTTCCAAACTTATAAAAGTAACTATCATTAATCTTGCAAATGTATAAACACATGTATGTAACAATGAATGTATCTATCTATACATGTAATTTAAAGATATATATATATACAGTATATGCATATGTACAGATAAAATTACCTGCAAAATATCTATTATATAAGAAATTTAACCCTACATTGACCATCTAATCTATGTCATACAAATTGACTAAAAACTAGCATTATTTGAGTTAATATCACAAACCCATTAAAAGCATGAAATAAAACAAAAAAAAATTGAGAGAACAATAAAGCTTGAATCTTGAATATAAAAGAATAATGAAAATGTAACACGAGGGTAAAAAAGAAAGAACCTTTGGGAGGAAGAGAAAACGACACCGTTTTTGTGGTCATGAGAACACAATCTCCTAACCAAGAAGAAGCGTTTTTGGAAGCTAAAGATTCTATTTCCCTGTAATTGCAGTGACCAAGAATTGCATGCTAATATTTGCATTTCTTTAATTTTCTATTTGTACTAGTATTTTTATTAAATATGAATTTTGTGGGTGAAATAATTTATATAAAGAAGACAAATTTGAGAAATGAAATAAAAGCCGAAGCAGAAGTGGAAAAGCAGAAGCAGAGCAGATAAGGCTTTTTGTGTTGCCAACACTTGCAGTAGCCATTGCCAGACAGTGGTCTTCTTATGCAATTACCAAAATAACCTCCTAAGCCCTATCTGGGAATAATTAGAACATTAGACCTATAAAAATAATGGATGAAAAAAAGATCTATAAATTATAAAAATAAAATACAAGCTTTAGTTTTATTTAATGTTTTTCTCGAACGAAAAAAAAAAAAAAAAAAAAACCCTTTTGTGAAAGACAACATATTTATAATAGTCTTTTAAAAAAAAAAAAAAAATTTAAGAGCTTTTATAATTAAATTTTTAAAAATATATATATTAAATACTTTTTATAAAAAAAAACAATTCAACCCAGAAAAGGATTTTTTTTTTTTTTTTTCTTTCTAATTTCTAAAAATTTGGGCTGCCTGGTATATACCGGAATTATAATATTAAAGCATCGAAATATCGAATAAATAACAAATATTTTAGTTTGCAAAATAGTATATTAAATACTTTTTATGAAAAAAACAATTCAACCCAGAAAAGGATTTTTTTTTTTTTTTTTCCTTTCTAATTTCTAAAAATTTGGGCTGCCTGGTATATACCGGAATTATAATATTAAAGCATCGAATAAATAACAAATATTTTAGTTTGCAAAATAGTGATGGACAGTTGATTCAAAGATAATATTTCATTCGAAGCTTATGCAATTCTGTGTGGAATTCAATTGGCCATTGATTCAGGTCTTTTTCCGATTATGGTTGAGTCAGATGCGGCAGTGGTAGTCAATTGGATCAATGGTGGGATTGGACTATGTTCTGAGGTTGATGTTTTAATTTCTGACATCAAAAATCTGTTGCAACAGATTCAGTGTGGTGCTGTGAGCTTCGTCCCTAGATTGGTGAACAAGTTTGCTCATTGCCTAGCTAAATTTACCCTCTCTTGTGAGGAGGATCGGTTTTGGTTGGAGGATTAACCTCCTTTGCTTTTTCTATTGTTGTGGATGAGTCTGGTGTTGGCCTGTAATGGCTTTTGTATGTTCTGTTTTTCTTCAAAAAAAAAAAAAAAAAAAAGATAATATTTCATTAATTTCAGTTAATAATGAAATTGTATTTTCTATTTTTTTTAACTATTACAACAAATTTTGGGTCCATAATCTCATTATAAAGAAATATTTAGTTTTTTTTTGTTGTAATTGTTTCAAAATTAAAATATAATTTCATCATTAACTGATATTAATGAAATATTATCTTCTTTTTTTTTTTTTTTTTTTTTTGATGGAAAGAGCACCTGAAAATCTGGAAAACCAGATCCAGGGCAAGGTTACAACCAATCTGGGACTCCACAAATAAAACTAATTGAGCACAAGCCCAGAACAGAGTCCCACAACGGGAGAAAATCACCCACACAAGAGTTGGATTACAACCAAAACATAAAACTAAACACAAAGAAACACATAAGCTGAAACTAATCCGGAGGAGAGACCCAGGCCGCCGGAGAAGACCCACCAATGATGTCACCGACCAAGCAGAGACGTCGGAGATGCCGATCAAAACCCCAAACCACCATACCAATCAAACCTCCATCAGTTACAAAGCCCGACTCCACAAAGCAAAAAACGACCAAGCCAAAACCAAGATCAGTGAAAGGAAGACATCGAAGCTGCCGACGGTGCCCCGGCGGAGAGGATGGGGTCGGACGAACTCCAAAACCACCGATCAAGACAACTCACGCCGAATCACACCAGATCTAGCCAGAACCAAGAGGATCGGCCGATCTAACAGCTGCCGTCGTCGCTTGGACAAAACATCCCTCCCTGTGACGCGAGAGGGACTTCCAGGTGGTGTCCCCCATCTGACCGGGAAGGCCAAGCATAGGGAAGAAGAAGAACCATCGCCGTCGGCTCCCGCTGCCACAGCGAGAAACCGGCGACGGAAAGACTAAGGCGGCGAGGGTTTGGAGATGGGAGAAAAGAAGAGATGCAGATGGGTTGTTTTTGCCAAGAATGAAATATTATCTTTAAATCAACACGGTCTTTCACATTTATGCAAACTAGACATTTGTTATTTGTCGATTCTTTAATATTAGAGCAAACCGCACTCAACCTCTCTCAGGTTTGGCCTCTTACACTCAGAAACAGTTTTATCATTAATTGATACTCACACTCCCTGCCGTTAGGTCAAACTTAACTGTTGACTAACTATTACTATTAAAATACTAAACTACCCCCTGAACCCTAAATTAAATTAATAAAAAAAAAACATTTTATCAAAAAATTAAAAAATACAAAAAAAAAAACCTACCACCATCTTCACCCCAAACCCAGAAACATCAACCAAAACCAAATCCAAATCCACACCTGGTCACCTTTTTATGAATTTCTTTCTAAAAAAAAAAGAAGGATTTAGTTCACTTAATTTGAACAAATCCTCTCCATTATTAGAACATATATGATCATCATCACAAAACCCTAAAAGCAGAATTAGGTCAACAACAAAAAAACTCGCCCTACCTTGAATTTAACAATTTATCAATTTTGTAACCCTAAACTTTCCTTCACAAACTCAAAAATTTCACAATCACATATAAGCAACTTTGAATCCATGGTAGTCATCTTGGCCTGAGTATTGAGGCGAGCGACGACAGCGTTGAGGCGGGAGGAGAGACGGAGGTAGTTCTTCTGCTCGATATGCTTGCGAATGGAGTTCTCGGCATAGATTCGAGTGCCATCCTTGTTCCCTTTCTCGATCGCCTTCTCGACTTTCAATTTCTTGGCTTTCTCTTCCTTCTCGCACTTTCTCGCCTATCTCTACAATGACTTCGACGTGAACTTCAAATCCATTATCTGATTCAGTAGCTTCTCCGTGTTCCCCATTACATTTCATCGGATTAGTAAGTCAATGAATTGAATTTCTAGGTTTCTTTTTCCCGATCTATAGAATCAGATCAAAATCAAACTTTAAGAGAGAGAGAGAGAGAAATAATTAGGGATTTTGAAGTTACTGGATCGTAACCGAAGCCGTGTAAAAACCTGATTGGTGATAATTTGTTGTTGATGATGGGGTCTGATGATGGGGGAGCGGTAGTGAGAGGAGAGAAAGAGATAATGGTGGTGTTTGGGGTTTGATTCTAAATCTGGAAATTGGTGGTGGTTTGGGTGTGGATTTGGTTGTTGCAAGAAGAGAAGATGAATTTCTTTCTAAAAAAAGATTTAGTTCACTTAATTTGAACTATTGTAAATGATCAGGTGTAGGTGATTAGGTGTAGATTTGGATTTGGTTTTGGTTTGGGTTGAAGATTGTGGTGGTTTTTTTTTTTTTTTTTTTTTAATTTTCTGATAATTTTTTTTATTAATTTAATTTAAGAGTCATGGGTAGTTTAGTCTTTTAATGGTAACAGTTAGTCAACACTTAAATTTAACCTAACGGCAGGAGGTAAGAGTGTCAATTAATGATAATGTTGTTTCTAAATGCAAGAGATCAAACCTCAGGGTGGTTGAGTGCAATTTACTCTTAATATTATAATTATGGTGTATACAAGAAAGCAACCCAAAAAAGATTATTAATGCGAGCCTGTGAAAGGTAACCTCACCTGGTCTACTTCACAAGTATTTATTATTTAAGATACATAACATTGTTGCAAATAATTATATATTCTTAATACATAGTTTGAACTTTCAAGACATTAAGATTTTATGAACCTTCCAAGATGACAATATAAAAGTTCATTAGTTTTCTTCTTCAACAGATTTGGTTAATCTGTTATTCAATTAGTGTGTATGTATGCGCACAAAATAAGGTTCAAAATTACTGCAAGAGCATTTTAAAAAAAAAAAAAAGTTGGCCTGTTTTGATCGGGTATGGGTCTTCTCTCCCGAACCAATTATAGTATGGGATGGAAATTAAAAACACGGGTCTGGTATGGAGTACTAAACCCCAATCGGGTTTCAGATATGGAGCATGCTGATTCAACCTCAATCTGATATGCTATCATCCCTAAATGGATGTGAACATGAAAACTACGTAGATTCCATGATGATATTTACACTAATGTCTTGACATGATTGTCTCTATCTACCTTATGAATTTTATTTTGTATTATTATGTTGAGATTATGTGTGAATATAAGTGATTATATAAACAAATCTGTGATTAGTAATATATACTAATTAATCTTGCTAATATTTTTTTTTATGCTAGTGATATATATCATGATATCATGCATATATCTGTCTCCAAGATCCCATCGATATCTGATTGTCGAATAAAATTGGATAATTTTTCCGATCTACTTCATGCAAATAGCCAATCAAATCCACCTTCTGCATAGGTCTCAAATAAACTATATATTATAAAAAAAATATAATTTGATTTAACTATGACTTATCTCAACAGAAATATATATATATATATATATATATCTCTGATATGTGTCATGAATTTTTTGGACAAATTTATCTAACATTCTTTATTGTGTGTCGATATAAACAGATAACTTTTGGGTTCTTTAGAAATTCATTCAAAAATATAGTTTTCTTATAAGCGATTAACGTGACAAGATGGGATACATCCATGAATTTATGGGTTTGAGTCATGTCATCTTAACATTCCCAATCCCAAAATATATATTGTAATAGTTAGTTAAAAAAAATATTAGAATAATATTGATGCGTATTGCAAACTTTTAACCTAAAAATACAATCATAATGTAACTATTTTGTAGTTTATAAGTTTGTTTAATTATTCCCAACAACCCAACCCAACCCGACCAACCTGATTAGGTTGGGTTGGGTTGGGTTACTTTTAACCAGACAAATATAATATAAATTAAATTAATAATTGTATTTATTATTTATCATTAAATTTTAGGGTGGCTCTATTGTCACCCACAAAATATCTTCCTATATCCATGTTTTAATGAAACTTGTTTACTTATGAAATATCTTTACATTTAATTACTTAAAATACATGGTTTTATAATTAGAAATTAAATTTACTTCCTACACCTATAAATTGAACACCCAATATGTCATAAACACTAATAATATATACTTAATCAAACTCAACATCAACCAGAAAATACAATTTTTTTTCACATATAGTCAAGGATTAATAGATGAACAAAGAATTGATTTCATGAATTAAAGGGGTTTACATCAATGAGATCCTTTATCGCCTTTTTTGTTCAATATGGTGGTGGAAGTATTGAGTATGATGATTTTAAAGGCTAAAGATCTAAATATGATTAAGGGTGTAGTGTTTGGTGATGAGGCGATTCATATCTCTCATTTACAATTTGCTAATGACACGATTCTGTTCATTGATCCTAAGAGGGAGTATTTGGCTAATGTAAAGAGAGTGTTGAGATGCTTTGAGCTCGCATCTGGACTGAAAGTCAATTTCCACAAGTCTTGCTTGGTTAAAGTAGGAAAAAAGTTGTCTGAGGAGGAGGGTTGGGTGGACGTTTTTAGATGTGCTCAAGTAAAGCTACCTATTTCTTATCTCGGTCTTCCTCTTGGTGGGAATTTGAAAAGGGAAGCTTCATGGATTCCGGTTCTGAATAAAGTTAAACAACGATTGGCTTCGTGGAAGTGTGGTTTCATGTCTAAAGGGGGAATATTAGTAATGATAAAGGCGGTTCTCTCTAGTTTAACCACGTACTTTATGTCAATATTTAGCATCCCGGTGGGTGTTGCTAAGAGTATTGAAAAACTGCAAAGAGGATTCTTTTGGAATGATAGCATCGGAAAAAGGAAAGTGCATTCAGTTGATTGGGATATGGTGTGTAAAAGTAAAATAAGGGGTGGTCTGGGTATTGGGAGGATCATGGATAAAAGGGAAAGTTTGTTAGCAAAGTGGATTTGGAGATTTTGAAGGAAGGTTAATTCACTCTAGAAAATGGTTATCTATGAGAAGTATGGGGTTGATAAAACTATGCTAATGTGGAATTGGCAAGTACATAAATCTACATCACTTTTTGTTAAGGCCGTATGTCTTCAATTTAGAGAGGGTAGTCGGTGCCGTAATGTCAATGATAGGGGCTACTGTGTGGTGATAGGGAAAGGAGATAGAATTAGATTATGGGAGGATCTGCATTATGATTCGGTTTATTTGGAATATGTGTTTCCTCGAATCTATACGTTATCTAACAATAAATGGGGTAGAGTGAAGGACTTTAGGTTTTTGGTGGGGAGCAAATGGAATTGGGAGGTTCAGATGAGAAGGACTCTTTTTGATTGGGAGTTAGAGCAATGGGAGTGTTTTAATGTGGTTCTTGAGGGCATCACTGTAAGAAAGTCTTGTTTCGATGCTTTAGGTTGGCAATTGTGTCCTAATGGTTTGTTTTCTATAAGCTTGTTTAGAAGATGTCTTGAGGAGGAGGATAGGTCAGAGGATGATTCTAATTGATGGTTGTGGCAAGGTCTTTGTCCTCCTAAAATTGAGGTGTTTGTGTGGCAATTAAGTAAAGGTAAGGTTATGGTCCGGGAGGTAATCCAGAATTTTGGCTTAGTAAATGCAAGTTCTAATTTTTGTCCACTATGTAAAAGTTTAAGCGAATATGTGGACCATCTTTTCTTGCATTGTTGTTGGTCCTGGAAGTTGTGGTCGGGGTGTATGTCATGGTGGGGTGTGAATGCCTACCCTAATAGAACTGTGCTGGAGTGGTTTATGTCCCAGAGTATCTAGCAGGTGGGCATGAGAAACTCTTTGTTTTGCTGTAGTTTGGTCAATTTGGGAAGCTCGTAATGAGCTAGTTTTCAAGGATAAAGAGGTTGTTTTGGTCAGGGCAATAGATTCTATGAGGTTTCGGGTGACATCTTGGTTCAAGTATTATGGTAAGGGAACAAATGAAGATTTAACTATATTGTTTTTTGATGTTAGTGGTAGATGTACTGACAAGGCAAAGAGAAAGAGGTCGACAACTACTATTTGGATACCTCCAAATGGTGATAATCTATTCTTTAATATTGATGGTTTAGCTTTAGGTTGTCTTGGAATGACGGGGATGAGAGGTGTTCTAAGAAACTCGAAGGGTAGGATCTTATGCTTGTTATATTCCTTTTTAGGCATTTTTTATGCTAATTCGGCGGAAGTGCATGCGATACGTAGGGCTTGTTAGCTTATTGCTTCCAATGATATGTTATCTGATCGATTCGTGACAGTAGTGAGTGACTCTAGGTCAGCAGTTGCTTGGGCAAATGGGGACGATTTTGACAATTTGAATCTTATTCAGCTCATCTATGACATTCGTGAATTTCTAATCAAGTATAGTGAGGTTTCTATTGTTTTCAGACATCATGGTGGAAACTCGGTAGCCGATGGCTTAGCTAAAATGGGAGCCAACAAGTTGGGGGATAGACTAATGTAGAGTTTGTAATCGATAGTTTTATACACCAGGTTGTGGGTGGTGGAATGGCTTCTTGTGGTGCTTATGTCCGGGGTCTGTAATCACTTTTAGCTCCTCTGCTGGCGGGTGCTTTTGATGTTGTCGGTTGGCTTCTTGGCTTTCTATAGTTAGGTTTTTCTACTTTTTAGTTTTGTGTTTTGTGGGGGTGTGTAAGCTATTGTGTTTACAAGTTACTGGGCTGGTTTGTTTTGTTTTGGAGTTATTGTTTTGTGCTTCCGTTGGTGTTGTGGGGCAGTAGGTGTGGGGCGTTTCTGTGTTTTGTTTTTACTCTGTTTTTTGCCTTCTCCTTAGCTTTGTTCAGGAGGCTTAGTTTTCCCTGGCGTGGGGGATTGTTTGTTGTATTTTCCTTCTCTTTTTACCTCCTTGGCATGAATAAAATTTACCGTTTCAAAAAAAAAAAGAATTTCAAATGAATTCAAGTATGTTTACTTTAATTTATATTATTGTTTTATAATTGAATAAAAAATTGTTGCAATTATAGTCTTGTAGAACTCTTTAAAAAACAGTTGTAGAACTTGATCAAGTCTACACGGATCTCAAACACAACTCACTAACTCACTTTACTTTAATTCAACTACAAATCTTATTAATTTAATTGGTTTTTATACCGAAAAACTTGGTGGATGGAATTTTTTTTTTTTTTTTTAAAAAAACAAATTCTTAAATGAAAAAACCCGGTTTGTTTGGTGATTCAACTACTTTCATGATTTTCTAGATAATTCAATATATTGATTCAACATAAATCATAATGAGTTTTAGATTTGAATCAAAATAATAGTAAAAACATCCTACAAAATCTGAATCTTACAAATTCTGAAACTATAGGTGTAATAAGAAAAATGGGTAAAATGAGAAAAATTGGTGTAATGAGAAAAGATATATGTTTTTTTTTTAAAAAAAAATACATATATGGGGATTCATAAAAAGTTCAATGGGTGGAAGAGTCTCTCTCTTAGCTTTCTCTGAATCCTAAGGTGAGAGTTGTGTTTGGTCCCTAGAGTTTTAGGATGAATCCTGAAGAACTTGAAATGCTCTGCAGTGCTCTTTCCATAAGAGAAAAAGAAAGACCGGCTGAAACTCTCGATTCAAGTCTCAAGGAGAAAGGGGAGCGACTTTTATCGTTAAGTTTGGTGGGGAAGGTATTAACTAACAAGATAGTTAATAAAAAGGCCTTCATAAATGTTATGTCTACTATTTGGAGGGTCAGTGAAGGTGTGGAGATTGAGGCAATAGAAGGTAATGTTTTCGCATTCCATTTTGAAAACACGGAGGATAAGAAGCAGATCCAATCAGGAGGTCCCTTGTCCTTTGACACAGCTATAATAGCTTTCGAAGAACCCTCTGGCACAGGTGATATAGCACACATGAGTTTCAACAGGGTGGAATTCTGGATCAAAATCCACAATCTACCGCTGCTTTGCATGACTGGAGACATTGGTATTTTCTTAGGTAAAATGATTGGTGAGGTTAAAGATGTAGACCTTATAATAGCAAAGAATGTTGGTGGCCGTTTTGTCCAGGTCAGAGTTGTTATTTCAGCAGATAAACCGCTCATGAGAAGCTTGAGAGTGGATTTGCTTGGATCATGTTTGATTACAACCATGCTCCTTAGATATGAAAGATTGCAAGAGTACTGCTTCAAATGCAGTAGGTTAGGACACTCATTTAAGGATTGCCTAGAGCCTGGAGCTTGGAAAAGAAGATACTACAGAAGCTATGGCACGTTTAAATGTCTGGCTCAAAGCAGATAGCCCTCCAAAACGCTTTAATCACCGCAATGCCTCAATGGAGAGGCGTAACTGAGGATATCAGGAAGGCAAGTTACAAAGTAGAGTAGATCAAGGTAACTGGAGAGCTAGAGCTCCGGGAATCAATGGTTTAGAGGCACAATTCGGTGGTTGGAGTAGTTTGGAAATTAAGACAAAGGGACAAGTTGGGGACTCACCAAATCTCGAGCCCAACAATAGTCATAGGGGTCAGGATGGTATAATAAATGCCTCGGAAGGGAAATCTCTGTCAGGGGATAAGTCTGTGACACTCAAGGTAAAATCACAGGCATTTAATTTGGTTATCTTGAAGGAGAAGATAGGAAAGCACTTAGATCTCTCAGAGAACCAGAGGAACGTTGACCAGGCCTTTGTTTTGGGCCCTTGTAATGGACCAGCTCAAACCAAAGTGGATCTCAAGTCCAATCCAAAGAACCATATGTTAGTAGACCATGTAATGGTTTTGGGCCCTAGTAATAAACTAACTCATTCCATAGTAGATCTCAAGGTCAATTCCACCGATGGTTTTAAGCTTATGAAACCACAAAAGTCAGTTAATTGGAAGAGAGTAGCTAGGAGTGTAAAGAAAGGTGGAAGAGAGAAATCAGATTTGGGGGAGAGCTCAAAATTAGGTAAGAGAGGTTTCAACGTGGGGGAGGTAGTGGAACAAACGGAAGCTAAGAAAGCAAAATTCAGTAGCCCTCCAGACGGTAACAAGGGGAATGGAAACAAGAAGGAAGAGGAAGTGGGTAGGGAGTATGAGATGCCCTTATCAGTGGCTTCCGGGGTAGAAGATAATGCAGCCCCACAAGAGGATGTTCAGCAAAGTGAAGTGCAGCCTGGGTTGGTTACCTCGTCAGGGATTTTTTCTTTGGTAGATGATATCTCAAACCTTGATCAATCGATCGATCGGTCACTATTGATCTGTCTGGTTTAATGTAAATTCTAGTATTGAACGCTCGGGGGTTGGGAAGTGCTCGAGCGTTCAACATCCTACTTACTCAAAAGTAGGAATGGAAGCCGGATATAATTTTTCTTTAGGAAACAGGATGTTAGCATAAGAAGCTCGAGTTATAGAAAATTAGGTTAGGTTTCAACAGCAAGCTTGTAGTTAACAATGTGGGTAAATCTAGAGGTCTTTGTTTATATTGGGCGAATGGTGCTATGGTGGACCTTTTAACCTACTCTGAGGAGCACATCCATGTTAAGATTCGGCATAGTATTAATCAGAGTTGGAGGTTCACAGGTTTCTACGGGCACCCAATTCCGACGCAAAGGAAGCACTCTTGGACTCTCATTAAAAGACTCTCAAGTATGAATAATCTTCCCTGGGTCTGCATGAGTGATTATAATGAAGTTTTTTAGGATAATGAGAAGTCAGGAGGTGCCGATAAAAAATGGAGGGATATGGCGGATTTCAGAGAGGCGGTAAACGATTGTAGTTTAATTGATATGGGTTTTCGGGGTCCTAAATTCACTTGGAGTAACAAACGTGTTGGTAGGGCTCACATTCTAGAAAGGCTAGATAGGGGGCTGTATAACAGGGGTTGGAAAAACCTATTTCCTTTCTTCTCTATTAGTCACCTGGATTTTTAAGGTTCTGATCATAGGCCGTTGTTGTTGGAGTTCTCGGATAAGCCAAATTCTAATAATTCAGCCAGTGCAGCAAAAAGATGTTTCTTCTTTGAGAATTGTTGGGCGGAGGAAGAGGATTGTAAAAATCTGGTCTCTTCAATCTGGGATAATAGGGATTGTAATGGTAGCCTTCAAGATGTCCTTGGTAGAATCGTTAATAGTGGGAGGCAGTTAGATTCTTGGAATGCCAAGAAAAGGATGTCTCATCGTAAAGAGATCAGTAAGTGTAGAGCTGAGCTTAAAGAAGCAACCAAGGTGGAAGCTCCTAATGACTAGCTTCACATAAGAAGTCTAGAAGAAAAGCTTGATGATGCTCTGTCCATAGAAGAGAATTACTGGAGTCAAAGAGCGAAGGCGGATTGGATGATGAAAGAGGATCGGAATTCTTGCTTTTTCCATGTTAAAGCTTCTGGAAGGAGGGCCTGATATAGAATTTATGGTTTGAAAGATAGTAATAGGGGTTGGAGGGATTCCAAAGATGACTTGGTTTGGATTATCTCAACCTACTTCACTGAGCTCTTTACCTCTAGTCTCCTTAGTAATGAGAATGTGGAGAGGATCACTAAGAATATCCAATTCAAGTTGCCTAAGCAAAATGTGCGCTACCTAAAAGCCAAATTCACAGTTATGGAAGTGAAGAAATTTGTCTTTGATATAAACTCTTTGAAGGCCCCTGGCCCTAACGGTCTCACAACGGATTTCTATAAGAAGTTTTGGGGTAATTTTGGCTAGAGAATCACGAATTGTCGTTTGAAAATTCTGAATGAGGAGGGTCAAGTAGGGGAAATAAACAATACCATCATAGCTTTAATCCTAAGACTCAATCCCTTGAATTTGTTTCGGAATTCAGACCAATTAGTATGTGTAACGTTCTTTACAAGATTATTGCTAAAATCATCACTAACCGTTTCAAAAATGTCCTCAGTGGGGTAATCTCAGAGGAGCAGTGCGTTTTCGTCCCTGACCATTTTATTTTCGACAACACCTTAGTTGGTTTTGAGTGTCTTCATCGAATCAAGAGAAGAAAAAGAAAGTTCGGTTCAATGGCTATAAAGCTTGATGTGGAAAAAGCTTTTGACAGGATCGAATGGGTTTTTGTGGTTAATATGCTACTCAGTCTGAGGTTTCCAGTTAGTTGGGTGAATCTGATTTATCGTTGTATCTCTTCTGTCTCCTACTCCTTCATGCTTAATAGTAAGGTCCAAGGTAATATTACTCCCTTTAAGGGTCTTAGGCAGGGTGACCTGATGTCCCCCTATCTTTTCATTATTTGTGTGGAGGGTCTCTCGTGTATGCTCAAGAGAGCTCATGGAAAAGGCAAGATGAATGGGTTCAAGTGTAGTAGGCAGGGGCCGGCTATCACCCATCTGTTTTTCGCTGACGATAGTTTGGTCTTCATTAGAGCAGATGATAAGAAATGTTTAGTCATCCGTAGAATGCTAGATAAGTATGGGAAGGCCTCTGGTCAGGTTATTAACTTCAATAAATCGGCAATATGTATTAGTCCTTCCTATTCGGTTTTAGAAGGACAGAGATTGACGGCCCTTGTTGGTGTGAATCTAGTTAAGTGCCACGAAAAGTACTTGGGTCTCCCTTTCTTTATAGGAAGAAGTAAGAGAGTTGTTTTTGCTAATATAGTTAATAAAGTTTGGAATAGATTAAAAGGTTGGGGAGAAAAATCTCTCTCTATAGGAGGCAAGGATGTGCTCATCAAGGCTGTTATCCAATCGCTTTCTACGTATGTTATGGGTATCTTCAAGCTCCCTAGAGGGCTAATTGTTGAAATTGAGAGGCTTTGTGCTAGTTTTTGGTGGGGTAGCACAAATGAGAAGTGCAAGATGCATTGGTGTACTTGGAGAAAGCTCTGTCAGAATAAGTATGAAGGGGGATTAGGTTTCCGCAACTTAGATAATTTAAATAGGGCTCTCCTTACCAAGCAAGGCTGGAGGATTCTAAGCCACCCGGATTCTCTCACTTCTAAGACCTTGAAGGGTTGTTACTTTAAAGATTCTTCATTTTTGGAGGTTTCGAAAAAATCCTCTGATTCTTTGGTTTGGAAGAGTATTTTGTGGGGGAGAGAGATCCTTAATTCGGGAATGAGATGGCGTGTTGGTAACGGTACTTCCATTTCTATCTACAAAGACAAATGGTTACCTAGGCCTAATAATACTAGACTCATCTCTCATCCGATTTTAGGTATCAACGCTACTGTTGATAGCCTCCTTTCTCCCTCAGGTGGTTGAGGTTCCCAGCGTATCAAGCTTCATTTTGTTAAAGAGGACGTGGATGATATTCTGAGCATTCCTTTGTGTTATGGGGGTTATAAGGATGCCTTGATTTTGAATTATGAATGCTCTGGCAACTATTTTGTTAGAAGTGATTACAAGATTGGCCAAAATTTAATTAGCAATTCGAGCTCTTCCTCTCTTTCTGTCACTTCTAGATGGTGGCTTTCCCTTTGGAGAACCCCAATTCCTTTAAAAATCAAGATTTTTGTTTGGAGAGCGTGGCATAATTGGATTCCAACTACAGCTAATCTAGCTAAAAGGGGAATCAATCAGGATGAGAGGTGCCAGCGTTGTCATTCTGATATTGAGTCCACTCTTCATGCCATCTGGGATTGTAGGAAGTTGAGTGTTGTTCGCAGAGAGTGGGAGGATCTGCACCCAGGCAGTACTAGTAATTTCTCTTGTTTTGCTGATTTTATGTTTGACAGCTTCAGGAATTTGAGCTTGAAGGATCTTGGTCTGCTGTGTACTATTTTATGGGGATCTTGATTCATTAAAAACTCCTTCCTTTTCAACTCAAAAAGGATAGCTTTTCAATCTACCATTGGCTAGTGCAATTCTTTTATGAGAGACTGTAACAGTAGTTATGATAGCAACATCCTTCCCAACTATTCCACTGTTTTGCCTGATGTTTGGTCCCCTCCTGTTCCGGGTTCTTATAAGATCAATTGTAGGGCCGTCTCGGATTCCAGGAGTAGAAAAGCTGGTATTGGCATTGTGATTAGTAACCATGATGGTTTAGCTCTCTCTTCTTGTAGCCTTTTCCAGGAAGCAGGTTTGGATTTCCTTTCTGCTAATGCTGTCACTATTCTTATTGGGTTGAGGTTTGGTACGGATTGTGGTCTTCTCCCCTTTTGTGTTGAATTAGATGCTGCTAATGTGGTTCGCTTGATCAATGATGGGAACCATTTGAACTCTAGTTGTGGTAACATTATGAGTGAGATTCTTGGCTTCATGGTTGAGATGGGCATTTCCTCTGTTTCTTCTAGCAAGAAAGGCACTAATAAAGTTGCTTCGACTCTGGCTAGACAGGCTCTTTAAAGGAAGAGGGATGTTTTCTGGAATAGGAGTGTTTTATGATTTGCTCTGCTTTGTTGGCTGGCCCTTCCTATTTCTTCCCTGGTTTTTCCAGGTTCTTGTTCTCTATTCTGCTCTTTGGAGTTGTCAAAAAAAAAAATACTTAAATGATAGTTTTGGTATTTTAAAGGATGTAAGGAGTAAAATTAATAAGTTTAATTTTTTAAAATGAATGTAAGTAGAAAAATGGGTGTAGGAAGATATTTTGTGTGTGGCAATAGAGCCACCCTTAGTTTTATTATGAAATATTATTTTTTTTAAATATCTAAATAGTTTTCTCATGCATTGGCACAATAGGCGAAAACCCCTTTTTAACTGCATAAACAAGGGATGTTCGATATTTTATCAAAGATATATATGGTTTTGATTGTTCCTTATCATTCTTTTTCCTAAACTAACAAAATTACCCACACCTTTAATTTACTTATATTTTTTAAAACTATTTTTTTTTTCAACAAAAAAAAAATAAAAATAAAAATAAAAAGACCTTCAGTAGACCTCTATGAATCCATGGAGGTTGCACAAACCTCTTTTCTAGAGAGAGCTCCACAGATCTCCTTCCATGGAGGTCTGTGAATTAAAAAAAAAAAGTTATGAATTTTTTTTAGCGTGTTTAATCAAGGAAGAAGAAGAAGTTTAGTGTGTTTAATCCAAAAAATAAATAAATAAATAAAAATCCTATCGTGTTTAATATATGTAAGGAATTCTATTAGTTTCCAAAGAAAAAAAATAAAAATAAAATAAACCTAACGTGTTTAATCTCAAAAAATTGGGTGTGTTTAATCTTGGATTAAATACGTCAATTTACTTTCTTTTTTTTCCTTCCTCTTCTTCTTCTTCTTCCCAAAATTTTTCTTTATAGAGGTCGATTACCTCCATTATATTTATATTTAAAAGATAGACTTGATAGACAATCAACTCAAAATTTGATCGCCAATGCTTCTATTTAAAACATATTTATTTTTAATGACATGTCCAATTTTTTTTTTCCTTATATTTATATTTAAAAGATAGACTTGATAGATAATCAACTCAAAATTTTATCGACAATACTTCTATTTAAAACACATTTATTTTTAATGATATGTCCAATTTTTTTTTTCTTTACCAAAAATAGATGAAAAATCAATGTCAATTTTAAATACATGTTGAGTTAACCGAAAACAAATAGCTATATAACAAGCCGTCTGAAAGTAGACGGTCATATTGACAATGTATAATATTTTTTTGCCACATAAGCTTGAGGTTGAATATACATAGTTGCATTGAAGACATGTTTTTAATGGGCTGTCTAATTATCCTATGTGGCATATCTTTTTTTTTTTTTTTTTAGAAACTACTCTTACATTGGAGATGCTCTTATAATTGTAAAATTGATGAGATCCTAAGATGGGGAATTTCCAAGTTTGATAAAATGTTATTTATGGCAAAATTTCACATAAATCTCATATTTTTCGCGATTTGTCACTTTTTTTAAATGTTTTTACCATATTCATCACTTTAGTTCCAATTGACCCGGAGCTTCCATTGGAGTCAGTCTGACTACCGTGCGAACTCGGTTCATAGGAAGACAAGCAAAGACGAGACAGAGAGTGATCATAAGTATTCTCTATTACCCCAGTTCTCAATTATTTCATAGAAGCGGGCATTGGGACCCCTCAACCGATGCTTCGAAAGGCGAGCAATCAATCGAATCTTTTTTTTTTTTTCTAAAACTCATCACTTTAGTCCATTTGACCAAATATTTAACAGTTAACTTTGATATAATGTGTTAAAGTACACTTTTGCCCCTGTGATTATTTAATTAGCTAAAATGATAATTTTAGCTTTAAATTAAAATGAAAAACAATAAAATTATCAGTAATTAAATCTTAAATAAATAAATAAATAATAAAAACAATAAAAACAACACACCCATTAACAACTTAGTGTACGTTTGGAAGATCTTTTTATATTAGATCTTTTGGAGTAGAGCTTTTAAATGAAAGTCGTTGGTTGTTTGGTTGTCAATTAAAAAAGAGCTTTTTTAATTATATAATTACCAAAATACTCCAACAAATATTAAATTATAGGGTTATATTGGAGATTTTAGTGTTATTAAAAAAACTTCAAAAGATCTACTTGGAAAAACTTTAAATTTGAGTTTCTTCAAGTAGACGTAAAACAATTTTTTTAATCATTCAAAAGTTTTACTGAGTGACAACCAAATGATACAAAAAAATTTGAAAAGAGCATTTTTAATTTAAAAAAAAAAAAAAAAAAACTTTTAGCCAGTAGATAAGCTCTTCCAAACAGACACTTAAACAAAAATCAATAATTAAGTTAACAACACACCCAAAAGTCTTGAAAAGCAATCACAAAGTCTTGGAATAAAGTCGCAATCACAAAGTCTTGGAAAAAAATCTCAAAACACAATCACAAAGTCTCGGAATCACAAAGTCTTTGAAACACAAAGTCTTGGAAATACAAACACAAAGTCTCAGACACACAAACACAGTCTCAAAAACACTGTGTTGTTGTTCTATGCTCCTCTGTTTTTGTTCTGTTGTTGTTTCTTGTGTTTAACAATGCAAGATTCAAAATCAAAACAACATAGGAAATGAGCTCGACCCCATGTGAGTCAATGTAGCACCACAAAACTAATCAAATGAAGATATATTGATAAGCTTATGAAGTTGGTTTTGTTCGATTTCGACCTCCATTAGAGGTCTGTTAAATATACCTCTATGAAGAAGATGAAAGAATAAAATTAAAAATAAAATAAAATAACTGAAAAGTAAATTAAAAAAAAATAGAGTAAAGTAAGAGTATTTTTGGAAGTCACTTACTTTGGTACCTTTAAAGCATAAGTTATTAAAATGGTAATAGTCTTGAAACACCAACTTAAAAAAGTGACAAAAACTTCTATTTCCTCCACCTTCAACGGTGGCCTCTATTATTATCATTACTATTATTTTAAGTATTAAGTATCTTTTTTTAATAAATGATTTCATAAATATCTCGTTTTATTATTTTTATTTTACACAATTTTTATTATTATTATTTTATTGATATAATTATTTTAAGGCTTTATTTCATTGGACATGTGTACATTCTTTTTTAAATGTCTCATTTTTAAAATTATTATTTTACACATGTAAGCAATTCTGTGGATATAATGCATGAAGACTAAAATGTCCATCGATCCATTATTTTTTTGACAAATTAACATTTAACTGATGAAAGGACTAAAGTGATGAATTTTGGAAAGCAGAGGCTAAAGTAATGAATATGGTAAAGATATTTAAAAATGTGACAAATTGCGAAAAAGGTGGGACTTACGTGAAATTCTGTTTGTTTTTTTTTTTTTTTTTTTTTTTTTTTTGTCGTTTTAATTATGCAACAAACATTTAAACAATTTATATTATATGTTGTGTTTTGATTTTGATGTTTTTAAGAAACTTAAACTCTATGTGATATGATGTTAGGGAGAAAACTTATTTTAATTTGAATTTAATTTGGATATAATGAAATTTGAATTTAAACATTTTAAATAATAATAAAATAATTTTTTTATATCAGATTTAAAAAGCTCAGCCCTATCAACTTGGCCCAACCCAACCTAATAAATATTTGAGTGGGTCGGGTAGCAATTAATTACATTGGGTTGGATTGGGTTGAAAAAATTTCAACCCAACCCAAAAACGCCTACCTTAACTAATAACGGATCATTTGTAATATCACTATTCATAAAAAAAAATTATTAATATTTCAAAAATTAGTTCTCTAAAATTAATCAAAATCATTGTCTGATATAAAAACGTAATTTTTTTGATAAATTTCTTTAACTCTTTGTTTCATATGATTGGAATCTTAAACTTCACAATCAAAGTGAAATTTAAAATTCAATTCCACTAATCAGGTAGGTGACTAAAACATCATATATATCTGTTTCCTAGATCGGCATCCTGATCAGAAAATTCCATACGTTTTTTTATCTGGGTGAGTCAATTATTTGCAAGAAAAAACAAAATTAGTAGTTTTTTGTTGAAAATTTTCTAATTACAATAAGCAGTAATATTGAATTTAGGATGATAGATACTTAAAGATTATTAATTTAAGGGTAAATTACACTACTCCCCTTACGGTTTGGCCTTAAGACACTTAGATGAAAAGGTTTTGTTATTCTACACTAAAACCCCTGTTTGACTATAGTAAGGTCCAAAATGCCCTTGGGTCTCAGTGTAATTTTTTATTTATTTATTATTATACAAAGGCATTTTCGACAATATAGGGGTGTTAGTGTATAAAAACAAAACTTTCCATCTAAGTGTCTTAAGGCCAAACCTCAAGGGGGGGCAGTGTAATTTACCCTTAATTTAATTATTTGGTGAAGATAGCTACTCAGAACTCTCTAGTTGCCGTACATGTCTCTTACTAAGAGATAAAGTCTGAATAGTAATTTATGATTATCACTTAGCAGAAAAAATTGAAATTTATTAATTAATCCATTAATTAGGATTATTATAAAACAATTTAGTTGCTTTCAAAGAGGTTATAGTGTTATACTATTATTACACTATTATGTAAATTCGGAGTTTTTTTGGAGGGGAGAACTCGAATCCGCAATCTCCTAGTGCAGGTATGAAGGGTTAAAGATCTATTACTGGACCAACCTCATCTCGTCATATATATATATATACACACATGATTAAAATATCTGAAAACACGATGCTTATAAAACTATAATGTAATGGTTAAATTGCCTTAAACTATGGTTAAATATCAATTAACGCAAGTTGATTTATGGAATTATATTATTATATCAATGGGGTTGCTATAATTGACCTCTAGCTTGACACCATGGTGAAATTGTTTTGTTTTTTTTTTTTTTTTCTTGTCAAGCTAGGTGTAGTTTGAACATGATTTGTTTGAGTTAATGGCCGGGTGTGAATTAATTTAGCGGTGGTTAAGTGCTTAACAAGTTATTAATGAGCTGTGCTTATTGAGTTTTTTTAATTATAAAATAATTAACTAAGATTGTTGTGTTGATGAATTAATTACTTGGATTTTGGATCCCTCCTATTCGAGAAAGATTTCGGTGCGTGTAATATATAAACATCTATCTAATAGAATTATACCACGTAATTAAATAAGAATGTACAATAAAAAATAAAAAATAAAAAAATAAAATAAAAAGTTGGTGGATGAAGTAGAAATGATGGGAATTGGGAAATAGCACTCTTTTTATATTAAATTTTGTGTGTATCACTAGTTTAATAAATTAAGTTTAAATAGTATCAATGGACTAAAATATACTCATCTCATTCTTTTATTATCTTTGTACCATTTTTAGGTTTTTTTTTTTTTTTCTTTTTTCTTTTCAAAAACCTCCATTGATGGAGGACCAATGGAGATCGATGGAGGACCAATAGAGGTCTTCCATCAATGGAGATGAAAGACCTCTATTGGAGGTCTCGATGAAGAAGATACCAAAAAAAAATTTGGAAAATTTTATTTTTACCGAATAAGTTTTGGAAATTGCAAATATACCTACTAAACCTCAGAAACAACAAAATAAGTCTTAGAAACACAAAAATAAGTATCGGAAACATAAAAAAGTGCAAGAATTATTTTTATGAGTATGTTTTAAAGGTATTTTTGTCAGATTTACACTTTAGATGTTATTAAAACTTAAGTTATTGAGTTGATGATAGTTTTAACACTCAGTCTTTAAAGAGTGCTATTAAATTTTCGAACGTAAAAAAAATCTCTTTGATTCAAGAATTGATAAAAGAATCTCAAGTCCAAGTATAAATGAAGTTTATTTATTTATTTATTTTTGACAAAAAAAACATAAATGAAGTTGAACTAGTGAATTAGACAAGTTCAATATTACATGCAAATGCCACGGTTGAATTCATCAATTAAATGTTACTGGAATAGCTAGTAACTTAAATCGAATGCAATTCAAAGATCTCTACTATTCACTGTTGGATTGTACTAATAAAATATATACTAGTAGTATAGTATGGGAACCGAAATTTAGTGAAGGTTTGATAATTAATTAATTTCGTCAACAGGAGCGTAGCTCAGCTGGTAGATGGACGAGCTTGGGGCTTGGGTAAATGACTCTCAGGTCAGCAGCTCAAATCTTAAAGTCAATCGATATATTTATTTTATTATTACATGACCAAACTCTAAAGGTATTGGAGGTTTGATTAATTAATTCCAACACAACTTAGGGCAGGTTTAGTAATCACAAATTCCAATGAGAGAAAGGGAACTTAATTCCAGATTTATAATTAGAGTACTGCTTGTTAAAAAATAAAAATAGTTGGAAAATGAACTTAATTCTCCCTCCCACCTAAGGATCCTTTTGCATGATTCCCTTTCCAATGAAAGTTGCTTCACTTTGATTTTCATTCATGTTTAGTACATACGTCCTTAATATATAAAGAACACCATGCTCATGGTAGATACATATCTACAACAAGGCATTGCACATTATTGTAGATGGATGTGTTTCTTGTAGTGTTTTAACCACAATCAGTTTTAAGTAGCCTCCAAGACTCCAAGTGAGCAGCTCACTAGTTGGCCAAAATGTTTGTTAAAATATTTCATGAAGCTACTTAGTAATTAGTATTACCACATAGCTCCCGATAATGTTAAAAATGTACAAAGCCTTCAGTGCAAGACGCAACTATAAATTAATTATCATCTTAATGAGACAAAGAAGACTAATGCTTTCCATACAAAAAAAATAAAAATAAATAAATAAAATTAATATATATATAATGCAAAAATAAAATAAGAGTACCTTTTCTCATCATTTCACTATAAATATATTAATCTAATACGAAAGTGTGGACATTTTGCATGGGAATGGTGGACAGCTTAAACAATGTTAACATTACAATTATAGTTATTAATAAATTATATAATTAGTAAGTATACAAGTCAAATAACATTATTGAACAATAACGTCCATTATTTTATTAAATTTAACTGTTTAAAGAAGACAAAATGGATTTGGATTATCTACTGATCTGATCTTTTTCCTGACATTTTTAAAACATATGATTGGTTGTTGATAAAGTAGTTGTGGAAACCAATCACATCTTAACCACATGCACCTTCATTACAATGCTTATATGTCATAAGATTAGGTGAGGTCAGAAAAAAGATTAAATCAGTAGAGGATCTAAATTCGATCAAGGAAGTTAATATCAATTCCAGTGTAAATATTGGGGATTCGATTTATGTAAATATCAGTGAAAATGTCGAAAATATTACTAATATTCGTAAAAATTGGGGATACTCAGAGATATTTTTTATTCCAATATCCCGAATCTGAAAACTATCAGAAATATTATTCATATTTATTTCCTTGTTAGTTATATTGCGATATTGTGGAACTTAAGTTAGTTTAAAAATATATATTATATAAGACTGGAGTTTGGACTAACCCCTTGATGGGTTTAGATGATAGAAAAATTGGTACTAGTTTTGAATAACTTTGATGTAGATTTTCTTCTAGGGAACATGTTTATTTGCTTAATTAAGAAGCTAATTTTCACACATAAAGATATTAGTATGGAAAGCTTAAATTAGAAGAGTTTGACCCAATTTTTTTTTCCCACTTGAGGTTAAAGTTAAACACACATGGGTTCAAAGCCAAGGTCAAAGAACAGACAAGAAGAGTTTCAAACGAGGGGTATATTTTTGGGAAAATTCACTATTTTTGGACTACCATCTGGTCATTTAACATCTTCATGTTCATGCATGTATTTTTTAATGTTTTCATGCATTTGTTAATGTTTCATTGTACTTGCCATCCATACAGCAGACATGGTTTGCAAACTCTAAGCAATGAACACACCTTGTTTCAAATTTTTACTTGGGAAGATATCCCCTAGTTGATCAAGCAGTGTGCATCTCCCCTTCAACGTTTGTGGTAGAGGGTTCGAGTCTCATCATACACATTTTACAAATATTTTTGAGGAATTTACTTCTCAGTGTTGTGTGAGGGTAGATATTTATCTCGCTGTTGTAGGAGCAAATATTCGAGTTGTACATGTACTACTTATTTCGGCATATCCTGACGGTCCTCCAATCCATTTAGTTTAGATTTCAGAAGAAAACAAATCCACATAGTATTTGTTTCACAGAAGTGATATTTATGAACATCTAGCATAATTGTTATTAATATACCATAAGTGCCATTGTAGACAAATTATTTCATTATGGTGTTAGATATGGTTCGTATTCCCAATGGTTACTGAACAATGATTCGACCAATGCGAAGACTTCCTGGAGACATGAGAACATTTGGAAGTATGAGATCGTGTTTTTGAGGGAGGCTTGCAGACCAAGAAGAACTGAAGAAACGAAGTTGAGTGAAAACCGTTGTGCCTTACACTGTGCAATTGCACAACGATCCAATTCCAGTGAAAAGAAATATGGATAATGTTGTGCAATGGACAATGGTTCCCACGGCGGTCCTGTTCTAGTGAAGAACACTGTCAAAAGCACTGTGGGTTGGTACATCAGTTTCCTTAATACGTGGCGCATGGATCGTAGTTTTCTAAACGGTCAATTCTGGTGACTTCAATAAGGCGTAAGGAATAGGTGGCCAACTATGATCCGAACCGTAGTCAATCATAAGCATGCGTGGAATGAAAATATTCAGCAGAAAAGGAAGTATTTTGTTTCTAAAGTTCCTGTGCTTGAAGGAAAAAGATTTCTCTTTACAAAAAGACCTGTGGATAAAGGGAAAAAGTATTTATGCGAAACAAGAAAGTCTTGTACATGTAGGAAATAGATTTCCTTGTAAGTTTAAACTTCATGTAACTAGTATAAATAGACCATATTCAAAGTTTGGTGGAGACGTGTTGTCTTGGAGTGATATTTGAGTATGCCTTGGGTTTTGGTTGTTTCTAGGCGCTGGTTTTTGTGCCTTTGGGTTCCTCTATTTCTGTGTTGTTGCCATGTTTTCTTTTGTTTTGGGTTTGCTTGTTTTGCTTTGTGATCGCTGTGTTTTGGCTCTCTGTTGTTCTTTCCTTGTTTGTTTGTGTTGTTATTGGTTATTGCCTTTAATAAAGTTTCTTCATCTTTCAAAAAACTAGGTTATTGTGTGTGTTGAGTGGAGCAAACATCTGTAAGATCTCTGAGAGTGGGCATTGGGTTGTAATTGTAAGTCGCGCAACGAAAAGGAATAAAAAAAACAGTTTGATAAGATCAATATGTTTTAAAAAATTTATCGTCTTTTAGACCTTTTTGTATACACAAAAATGAGGAAGAGATTTGTTTTCATACCTTTGAAGAACACTCCTTCGTTTTCTTTTCGATCCTTCACCACTAAGCCTTCCAAGTTATATCTCGCGATCTAACAATTGTGTGTGTAGGCACGTCACAGATTCCGGGAGCAGTTGAATGGAGGCTTGAGATAACCGGAAGACAACACCTTGCTTTCTCTTGTGAATTCGGCCAAGCCTTGTGAGAAGAAAAAAAAAATCATTTTTCTTTTCCTCTCTAGTTGCCGCACCCTATGTCTCTCAATTAGGTTTAGGTTAGTTTCTTTTTCCAAATAAGTATATCTTATATACTAGGTAAACCAAGTTAAAATAGGAATCTAAATCCTTTTTTATTTGGTCACCACTAGGGTTTGAACCTTTGACCTCTTTAAAGCAAATAAAAATAATCTCTTATTATTTTATTCTTTTGCTCTTGTTAAGGTTCGAAACTAAAACCTCCAAATAACATATTAATAATTCTTAATTATTAACATGTCAATTAAATAATCATATTATTTAATAATATTTAACTAATCAATTAAATAATCACATCATTTAATTAATTCTCATAATATATTTAAGTTATTTTCGTAACATAATTAATTGGACTATCCAATTCTCTGTGAGCTTTGTTACTATCAATCGTAAAGGGCTAGCAAGGGGACCTAATGGACCCACAGTTTTGATCTCCAATAAAACTTAGAAAAATTAATTAAACTATTTAATTAATATTTCACTATTATTAACCTTGGAGTTATTCCACTAAAAATTGAAGGTTGTACTTTCATAACTGTAGATGTTTTACACAACCGAATAATCAATGCGTATTGATATAGTTATTACATATGGTATGATCCTCCACAACTAGTTCATAATTTAGGTCATAAAATCCGTTATATCTCTCTAATTATATCTTTTCCTTTAAATACCATTGATTCTCTAATAAATTATTATATCCTTCATTCCTTTACGGAAGAATGAGAGCGCTCTTAATTGTTCAAGTCCCAAATCAACCCTTAAGGGAACTACTCATCTACTTCTCTCAAGAAAAAGTGGATTCCACTATTGTGTTCATACATTCCCAACCACAAACCAAACCATGATTCCAAGATACGGAGTAATTGACCGGGAATGCTACTCCGATCTCACCCATGGTATTTCAAGAAACACGATCTAACTCAAATGAGTCAGTAAGATACTCATGATTTAGATCACTCATATACATCCATCATTTGTTGATATATATATATAAATCTTTTCAACTAACGGATCTTAGTAATAGATTCATATAGATCGTGATCCAGTCATATATGATCACATCATATAAGGTGCCTTCATTCTTTTATCACCATATGAGTAGTCTAGGATAAGACCAACGTACATTTCAAAATATACCGTAGCTGTAGACTAACCACAAATAAAGTAACCACAAATAAAGTACCTAGCTTTATTTGTTTTATATGGACTCTTTAGATTGTATGTCTCAAAATGAATTCCTCTGTATATGACATTCATATACTCAATTTGAGATTACATCTAGCAATCTTGGATGTTTAGAACATATAATATAAACGTATGAATCATATTAATTGAATGAAATAACTACTTCTTTTATTAATGCATTTATAGCATTTACTAATTACAAGTTTTATGGCATAAATCCCAACATTAATTAGGTTTGGGGTATTAGAGAGAGAATCTTGATTGAAGTTGTAACATTTTTCTTCATAGTAGATTAATTTTTTGTCGTTCTGACGGCCCGTGATTTTTTCTCGATTTGGGTTTCCACGTAAAATCTTGCGTTTGTGTGTTTGGATTCGTGCTTTATTTCTTTCATCTTATTTATTTCTTTCTTCATTGATATTGTTGTTTGTTAGTGTTATGAAGTGTAGCAATTATTGTTAACAATTGGTATTAGAGCCCTGGTTGCCTTTAGCGATTTCAACAAACTCATGTCCGAAATGAAGTTTGATGTTGAGAAATTTGATGGAAAGATCAACTTTGGCTTGTGGCAAGTTCAAGTCAAAGATATGTTAATCCAATTGGGATTACATAAGGTGTTGAAGGGCAGATCAACCCCTTAAGGCTCTGGAGATTCACAAAAGGAGGCAACTAGTACTAGTTCTGGAAAACCTGTGATGAGTGATGATGATTGGGAGGACTTAGACGAAAAGGTTGCAAGTGCAATTCATCTATGCCTAGCGAATAATTTTCTTACAAATATTCAAGGTAAATATACAGCGAAAAAACTTTAGGAGAGGCTTGAAGATTTATCAAGCAAAAAGCTTCTGCAATCGTTTCTACATGAATGAGGAGTTTTATTCATTGTAGATGGATGAAGGTACAAAGGTTTCTGATCACCTGGGAGCACTCAATGAGATTATTTCCGAGCTAGATTCAATTAGAGTCAAGATTGATGAGAATGATGAAGGGTTAAGACTCATCTGGTCTCTTCCACAGTCCTATGCGCACATGAAGCCTATCTTGATGCATGGGGGTTCAATTATAAGTTTTGGGGATGTGGCGAACAAGTTAATATCCGAAGAAAAAAGGTTGAAGAGTGAAGGTAAAACTTCTGATAACTTTGCACCTATGTTTGAAAATAAAAAGAATAAGAACTCTAATAGGAAAGTCACTTGTTGGGGCTGTGGAAAATCTAGACATGTGAAAAGGGATTGTCATAGCAATAAGGCGAGTGCGGCTAAGAGCTCCAAAGAGGAGGGATCCAGCTATCACCTCTCTTGAGTTCGACTACAGCGATGCCCTCTAAAGAGGCATGGACATCTTCATGGCATGACCGCTAATTGTCATGGAAAAGGATGTGTTGCTGATAGAGGGTCCATAATTGCATACATGGCATTGGTTAAGAGGTGATGTAGGGTGTGTGGTGGACAAGGTAATCGATGGCTGAAGAACGCCTTAGGAATCTAACGTAAGGAGTTGCACCATAATTTCAGTAGGGTAATTTTCGACATGTACCGATGAAATCTTAGGATGGGTGTTCTAAGTGGTTATACCTTGTGGTGGGTATATTGATTCTTGATGATGAGAATTGTGGATATGGACAAGTTTTGGGAATTCTCGCCATAATGGAGGATTGTTTGATATGGCTCGTATTCCCAATGGTTATCGAACAATGATTCAACTAATGCAAAGACTTTTTGGAGATGTGAGAACGTTTAGAAGTATGAGATCTTATTTGAAGGAGGTTTGAAGACCAATAAGAACTGAAGAAAAGAAGTTAAGTGAAAACTAATGTGTCTTGTGCTGTGCAATTGCACAACGGTAAGGATAGCAGTCCAATTCTAGTGAAAAGCGTTGTGGGTAACATTGTGCAATGGACACCATATCGGTCATGTTCCAAAGAAGAACGCTATCAAAGGGATAGCGGTAGGGGCATCAGTTTCCTTAATACGTGGCGCATGAATCATAGTTTTCTGAGTGGTCAGTTCTGGTGACTTCAATACGGTGTAGGGAATGAGTGGCCAACCGTGATCCAAACCATAGTCAATCACAGTGGCGGACCCAAGAGTTTTAACCAGGTGGGGCACTTGAACAAAATAACAATTATATTATAAAAAATATTAAAAATTAAGATTATTGTAAAATGAGTTTTTTTTTTACATAAAGAAAAATTGATGATATACTGAAGTTTATATAAAATAAAATAAATAGAACACCTACTCAAGATGAACTAAATAATCTTATGTTCAAAAAAATAAGAGTAAAAACAAGAAACACAACATTAAAAATTAAATAATAACAAGAAAAACAACATAAACAATAAAATTGCAATACTTATTCTTCTTAAAATAATAAATTACAATCTAATTTTATAATAAGAAATTTGCTTTATATTATAATGAATTCACTTTAAATTTAAACAAAAATAATTGATTAATAAATATTACTAGACATGTTTTTTATTTTTTTTATTCTTCTAATTATTGGTAAATTATTGATTTATTGATTTGAAATAAATTAAAACTATAAAATAAAGAAAAATACCAAGATAAAAGAAAATGAATCATAATAATAGATGGACTATTTTAATATAATAAATTAAAATTTGAGATTTTAGTGTTTATTGATTGGAAACTAAAACTATTAAAAATAATAAATAAATAAGTTCACAATAATAGATAATTTAACATAAAATAAATTGAATTAAGTAACCACAAATTGAAAGTAGTTAAGAAATTGACAATGATGGAAAAAAGAAAATAAATTATTTTGTTTTAGAATAAGATGAGAATATGAGAAAGAAATTGGAAGAGATGGTAAAATATAAAAAGGCATAAAAAAATTATTAAAATTACATTATAAAATTAAATTTGTAAAATAAGATATTCAATTTCCTTGAAAAAAGTAAATAGTGGGACTTGAACCCCCACCACCAATACAAAAAAGAGACCAAATATCAGTTTTACTCAGAAATGTTTTGCAATCTTTTTTGTTATTCAATATGTATTTATATCTAATTGAAAGCAAAATCATTTTTTTTTTTTTTAATTTTGAGGTAGGGCACGGGCCCCACTTGGCCTTAAGGTGGGTCCGCCCCTGGTTAATCATAAGTATGCGTGAAACGGAAATATTTAGTGGAAAAGGAAGTATTTTGTTTCTGGAAATTCTTGTGCTTGAAGGAAAATGATTTCTATTTGGAAGAAGACTTATAGATAAAAGAAAAGAGTATTTATGTGAAACAAGAAAGTCTTGTATGTGTAGGAGATGGATTTTCTTGTAAGTTTAAACTCTCTGTAACTAGTATAAATGGACTATAATAAATAGGTTATTGTGTGTGTTGAGTGGAGCAAACACCTGTGAGATATCTTAGAGTAAGCATTAGGTTGTAAGTGGGTTTGGGGTATTAGAGAGAGAATATTGAGTGAAGTTGTAATAATTTTCTTCATAGTAGATTAATCAATTGTCGTCCTAACGGCCAGTAGTTTTTTCCCGATTTAGGTTTCCCGTAAAATCTTGCATTTGTGTGTTTGGATTCGTGTTTTATTTCTTTCCATCTTATTTCTTTCTTTCTTTCTTCATTGATATTATTGTTTTTTTGTGCTATCCGGCAACGCTTCTGCGTAGCGATAATTACTAGAATATCCTACCATATTTTCCTCTCAAAGTGAGCTAAAGTGTACAGAAGATTACACTACATGATGCTAGATGATATCATCAGTCAATCCAGTAACCCTAGTAGTTGAGCTGCTCATTTCTTACGGTTTGGTGAACTGTGTCCAATTTTGCACTCTCTGAATATTTATTTTTATATATTTCTTGGAGCACAATTAGCCCACAGCTACATTGTTTGCCTAACATTGCCTTAATCTTCAACTCCTACAATTGCAAATCAAAATCTCATTAATAAGTCCCAAGTACATTCTAGATGCATGAAAATATATATATATTATGAAAAAAAAAAAAAAAAAAAAAAAAAAAAAATCTAGTACAATATTCATGTGATTGTTCGTATCCATCCCAAAAATTTAAGTTAACAAGTAAAGGCCAGATATTTATATTCAGATAACCGATATTTAATTTACTTGTCTACAAATTATTTTTAAGTTTGTCCTTTAAAAGGGTCAAATGGTTATTTTCTTTGTTTTCTAAAAGGTTTAAGTGCTCTTTAATATATTATCAAAATCAATTGGTCATCTGAGGAATGAAGAATCTCTATAAGTTCCAATTAAATATCCAATACAGAGGTCACATGCATGTTCATATATATGTGCAAAGAGAATGAGAATGAGAATAGAAGCTCTGAAAATAATGGGAATAGAAATGGCATTTGTTGATATACCAAAATCGATATTTATCTCAATAATAATAATATGAGAATTTGCAGAGAATTAATCTCATAGATTTTGAATATAAATTTGACCCCTTTTGTATTGGAAGTTGGTCTACCAATATTAAAAATAATACATGGGTTAACAAAAAACAATTCAAGTAAATAAATAATTTATTTTAAAAAGGAAAAATAAAATATAATATTTTGACAGACATGGAATGGAAGCTTGATTTGTCAATTGTCATGTTGTGTTTGGTTTTTTTGAAGATAAAAAGAGAGAGGCTTCACAGGCTTTGGTTGCATGAGAAAAAAGTGTGAAACCAAAAAAAGATATTGGTTATGGAAAACCACAAAACAAAGCTGATTTTTGTAGTCTTATGGAAGAAATCTTTATATTGGATTCAAACACCTCTCATTTGAGGTTCAACTTCAACCTTGGAAGTCATCATCATCTCCTATTAAAAAGCTAAGTAGAGAGAGAGAGAGAGAGAGAGAGAGAGAGAGAGAGAGAGAGAGAGAGGGAGAATTGGCTCTTGTCATCTTGATTTTCTCACAGAAGCACTTTCCTCTATTAGACCCTGAAAGGGCGGCCTAAGCTTCGGAGGCAAAACCCTTTTCAGGAAACAGAGATATTGGCTTTGAATCAAGTGAAAACTGTACTTGATCAGTTCCAACTTGAGCAAAATATTATTGCTTCACAGCTCCAAGAAGCACTTTTTTCTAGAAGCTGTTGCTTCCATACAAGTAGTATTCATCTTCCAACTCCAGAGTTTTATTCAGGTTTCCAGGGAAAAAAAAATGGATGAGAAAAATATTGATATGATTGAGAATAAGAACATTGATGAAGTGATGCTGCCTGGTTTCAGATTCCATCCAACAGATGAAGAGCTTGTTGCCTTTTATCTTAAAAGAAAGATTCAACAGAGACCTCTTCCTATTGAACTTATCAAGCAAGTTGATATTTATAAATTTGATCCGTGGGACCTCCCAAGTAAGATAATTTATTTATCCTGAAATTAACTTCATATATTGTTTTATATTGCAATAATTTTTATATGTATTGTTGTTTTTGTACAAGAAGAGCTAGCAACTACAGGAGAGAAAGAGTGGTATTTCTACTGTCCAAGGGACAGGAAATACAGGAACAGTGCGAGGCCGAACCGGGTCACTGGAGCTGGATTTTGGAAGGCTACAGGAACCGATAGGCCTATTTACTCCTCTGATGGCACCAGGTGTATTGGCTTGAAGAAGTCCTTAGTGTTCTACAGAGGCAGAGCTGCTAAAGGGATCAAAACTGACTGGATGATGCACGAATTTCGCCTACCTTCTCTTTCCGATTCATCGCAACCAAAGAAGTTCTTGGACAAAAACATTCCTGCAAATGTAAGTATACTAGACTCCCCAGTGATTCTCCAGAGTTTTTTAGTTACATGTCACTGAATCTTTAAGAGTGCGGTCATTTTTAAAATGGTGTTTTTGAAAACATTTTTACAAATGAAAATCATGTTTTAAAACACGTAATGTGTTTGCTAGTATTGGTTAAAAGTAGTTTTTAAAAACAGAAAACGATGTATATTCGTTTAGTATTGTTTTATAAAATGAATAATAATATTAAGGGTGGGCACCAACCCGCCAACCCAACACAATCCGACCTAACTCGATTAGATTGAGTTAGGTTGCTTTTAAGATTGGGTTGGGTTGGGTTAGGTTAATAAAATATAACCCAACTTAACCCGACAACTCAACTTTTTTTGTTTTATTTTTGTTATGATTCGTTTAAGAATTTAGTAGAAAAAAGTCTAATAATTGTATATAAACTCAAACTATTATGCTGGTTAAAATAAATAATAGATTATCTAACAACGAGATATTCACCAAAGTGATTATAGTTGTAAAATTGATAGAGGCTTAGATGAGACTTTTCAAGTTGGATAAATTGTTATATTTTTATTTTATAATTATGTAACAGATATTTAAACAATTTGTATTATAATTTGTGATTTGTGATTTGATTTTGATGTTTTTAAGAAATCTAAACTCTATATGATATAATATTATGATGAAAATTTATTTTAAATTTGAATTTTGATATAACAAAATTTGAATTTAAATATATTTTTTCTATTGGGTTTAAAAAGCTCTACCCGACAAATTATGAGTTGGGTTGGGTTGGATTAAAATTTCAGATTTACATTGGGTTGAAATTTTTTCAACCCAACCCAACCCAACCCAACTCAAAAACGTCCACTCTTAAAGTAATATAGTTGTTTGGGAAAAAAAAGTTACAATTGATTTTTTTTTTTGGTAAGAAAGAGGCAAAACGCCAAACCAACAGAGACTAAGGACAGGGGATCGTCCTGGAAACAGGAGACCCCTTAAAATCATCATCTAACAAAGAAAAAACCTGGGAGGGGGGATCCTCCAAGAAAACAATCCCCAAATCTAAAGAATGACCAAAAAAGTTACAATTGATTTTGAAAATGATAGAAAACAATAAATTGTTGTTTTCACCTTTTTAATTATAAATTTAAAAACACAGGATTTACAACAGTTAAAAATAAATAAATAAATAAATAAAAACGTTTTAAAAAAGGGATCCGATCAGCACCTAAAAATTCAGCAAAAGATCGGATTCTTGATTGGCATTTTCTAACATTAGCGATTTTTTTTTTAATTTTTTTTTTTTTTTTTGGCCTTGGAAAACAGGATGCTTGGGCAATTTGTAGGATATTCAAGAAAACAAACTCCATGGCACAAAGAGCTTTGTCTCACTCTTGGGTTTCTCCATTATTACCAGAACCTACAGGATCTGATCACATACTCAGCCAAGCTCCACGCTGCAGCCAGTTCAGTTCAGAGAACGTTTCTTGCACAACTGAAATCGGTTCTGTCGTACAATTATGTGACTTACAACAGGTATCTACTGCTAGTTTTTCGCCTTTCGACATTCCCACCAGCTCCTACAAGCCCTTCAATCCTGCCTTCTACAAACCATCTCTATTCCCAGCTGCAGAAATCCCCAGCAACTTCATGTTTTCGCCACTCGAAATCTCAGGATCACACAACAAATGTACAATTGATGCCTCCTCTTCCATGCTATTCAACCCTGCCTCAGAGAATATAGACTTTGAAGGGACACAAGTGAGGGGATTTTCAATCAGCTTGCCTCAGGAAATGCAAGGACAAGGACATACAATTATCGAAGAAGACGACGAATCATGCTCCCAGAAAAACCCTCAGGAAAATAACCAGTGGGGGAGCGTTCGATCAATCGGATTCCCCTTCAGTTTGCCATTGAACATGCCTGAAGCTTGGAAGCCAAACAATCTACCATGGGACTCACCACCCTGTCCAAGTGAGATGTCAACTACATATTCCCCTAACAATTGCTATACTTGATGTAATAGCTTGGGTGATTGAATTGGAGCTAAGCATCACAACCATATTTTCTTTGTTAATTATGTTATTGTACAGTTTTCCTATTTTTCACTTCAAACAATTCCTCTTCTCATTTTTACTGGTTTCTTTTTGCTGTTGCTTTTCCCCCAAATTTTTACATGATAGCAATTTTTGATTACTATCATGTAAAGGATAATGGTGACTATCATGTAAAGGATAATGGTGACAAAGAGACCATCTTAGACTAAGCAATGATAGAGAGATATCATAAACAATAACTTGACAATTGATTCCTCTTTCAAATGTATCCCTTGTACACAAGTGTTCAAACATCAACCCAACTAAAAATTAAAAACATCAGTACCACATATCATTGTCATCATCATAATCACACCAAAATTTCTCTCAAGCTGCTGCATTGCCTTGTAACTAAAAAGGTTTAGCTACTACCCTTTCCAGTTTCTAGCTCTTAGAGGCTTGTTTTTCTTTTGTTTTCTGGATCTTCAAAACCTTCTTCACGATCTTTTGCTCTTCCACCAAGAATGCTCGAATTATCCTAGAAAGGGTTTTAACAGAGTCAATAATCCATCGAATTTGCGTAAATAACTTTTAACCAAATTTTGGAAACTACTAGCAATCAAATTCAAGTATTTGCAGCAATACCTCTCCCTAACAGCCCCTCCAGATAATACACCACCATAAGCACGGTTCACAGTTCTGCGGTTCCTAGGCAATCTGGACCTCTTGTACTCGGTAGGTCTCAAGTGAGGGATCTGCAAAGCAAATCATGCCATAAATTTAATACTAATGCTCAGTCAAAAGCACATGAATACTAGCAAATTGTACTCCTAACATATTGATGCTACTCTAATAACATAAATTGTACTTCCGAGTAGGAATGGAAAAACTAAAATACAAAAGAGAAACACACAGAAACCACCCTAGCAAAGATGGCTAAATGAAACTTCTAACTTTAAAGAAACCTTTTCAACTGTCAAATAAAAGTCTCTACGCAACTCAACATTTCAACAAAATAAAAATAAGAATATTTACAGACAAACAGATTATCTTGTGAATAATAAAAATAACTGTCAACTTCTAAAACAACTCCTATTAGAAACATGGGATATATGACCATGAATCCCAAACCATATAGTATTTGCATCTCCACCCAATTAGATAATCAATTTGAATCCCCAAACAGATTATTACAATGTCTTTAATTCTTGGTCAAACATTCGTCAGTTGGTCATGTTTGAAAGACTCTCGAGAGTATCAGCTAATATGGATATTCACGGGTTTAAATGCTGGACATTCTATAGGATAGGATTTAGAAATCTTATAATTATTCATTCATGGTTTGAAATATGATTTTCTGAAATATTTTACTTGGAACTTCATAGTTGAAATTTTTTATGGGTTATTTTGTGATAGTTTAATGGGTCAGTCTAGTCAGGTTTGAGAAGTTTACCATGTTTGCTGGTGGAAGAACCACAAAAATAAAATAATTATCAAACTTGCAAGTGTGTGAAAGTTGACAAACGGAATTTAGATAGTACTCTAAAAATGTGACACATTGTAGGTAATAAAGATGCATTTACTGACAAAAGCTTGTAGAGTATCAAAAACAAGTCTTGAGTCCTGGAGTGTTTGACATGCTATGCTTTCATTACGAGATGTACCAAAATTCACAGGCTTAAAATGCTAACAACAATAATTGACACACAATAACTAGAGGAGGAACAAACAATAAGCACATAACTTTGCAACAGCATTGAAGATACAAACATACCGTAACAATTGAAAACAGAAATTACAACATAACACTCAACTTGTTCTTATAAACACGTACCAGGCCATGCCTCAAACACTTGTTAGATTACAAAACATGGAAACATGAGATCAGCATCATTATGTTCAAGAGTAACAATTAAACTATCCACACATAATGTAATATGATAGATGATCATTAAAAAAATATGTTCAGCTTCAATGTCCAAATTACACAAATCAATTTACGAAAACGCAAAATGTGCATCACTACTATTATCTAAACTAGATTAAACTATCATACTATAATCACATATATCACACATTGATCCACAACTGTAAAACAAACAAAAAAAAAAACACCAAACAAATATCAATAAATCAAAGACGTTAAAAGAAACAACATACTCCTTGAATTCTCTTGCCGGTAACAGGACACTTGGGTCCACTAGCTCTCTTCTTGGTGGTCTGATACACCAATTTCCCACCTTCAATCACCATAAAAAATAAACATTTTCAACACTTCAATTCAAAAAAAAAAAAAACTTTACCCAGAATATAAAACAATACAAAAAATATGAGATTTTTAGGGTACCCAGAATAGAAAACAATAATATTGAAAAAACGAGATTTTTAGGGTTTCAAGAGGATCGTTACCTGGGGTTTTGACGACCCGGTGCTGGTTGGATTTGGTGGCATAACTGTGCCGTTTTCGGTAGGTCAATCGCTGAACCATTTTTATTCAACTGATTGTCTGATTGATTAGATTTCTCCTCCTCCTGTGAAACACAAAATAGAAGTTTATACATGTATATATAGTTTGATAGAAACCCTAAATCTAATGGTTGAGAGTTCAAGATGTAATCAAACGGTTTAAATTTATTCAGAATTTTTTGAGAATTATCATTAGGTGCCTATGGTTTTACGAAATATCTGTTTATAACTGTCTTTCCTTTGTTATGGCCAGTTTGGTATTGCTGTAACTTTTATAATAATCACTGTTAGCTGTGCTGAATGAATAATCAGCTGTGAAGTTAATCAGCAGATGTTTGGTTAATTATACTTTTAAAACTACTGTATAGCTCAAAAGCAGTATATGTATGTTTGGTAATTTTATTTCAAAAGTGCTGAAATTAGTTACAATGACTAAAATAGACATGATTTTAGAACCTAATTTTATTTTTTTAATTAATTATATATTTTAAATCAATATTTAAGTAGAATATTTAAATTTTAAAAAAAAATCCATAAGAATAATAAAAATATTTTTAAAAAGTTTTACAAATCAAATCGATATTTAATTAGAATCTTAAATTTTAAGATGAAATAAGGTATATAAATGATTTTAATTTGATTTCATAAGGATAATAATGATATTTTAAAAGATTCATTAAATGCTGAAATAGGTTATTCCATAATCACTTTCAAAAAGTAACCCCCCACCTACTTCTCAAAATCACTGTCAAAACTTGTCAGATTATGAATTAATCACTTTTGTAAGTTTTACCAAACATCATTTTATATAAAAATTATAAAATAAGCTGATTTTAACTTCTTAAAAGCAATACCAAACTGGCCCTTAGTGCCGGTGGTCCTATGTTTTCCAAAATCCATCAATTTGGTTCCTTAAAACTATATTTTTACCAGTCAATCTTCCTAGAAAAAGCAAAATGACATTTGTACACGTGACCATTTATTTTCTTTTAAAAAATAAAATGAAAGAAAAGGAAATTGAATTAAAAATTAAAATATATCATAAAAATTAAAGAAAATTGAAAAAAAAAATGAAAAAAAAAAAACCTTGATTTTTTCTTATTAGAAAATGAAAGGAAAAAAATTGATTGAATCCAAAGTTAGGAAACAAAATAAAAAAACAAAAAACCAAAAAAGAAAAAGAAAAATGATGGAGATCTTTATGACCGGATCTCCACCACCAACGGATCTCCATCGCATGATGAAGACGCACTGCATCATACAATAGAGTGCGCAAAGTCTCCATCAGTGATGGAGATCTCACGTCGGGATCTCCATCAAATGGATATCCAGATTGGATCTCCACCTTGTTTTTCTTTCTCTTTTTTTTTTTTTGGTTTTTTCTCATTATTATTATTATTATTATTATTTTGTAACTAGTGTGTAACCCGTGCGATGCACGGGTTTTATTAAAAATATATATATTTAAAATACGTCATGTAATATAATTTTGTATACCTAAAGTGCTTCATATTCCATAAATCTTTTTTGTCAATTAAGGATTTTTGATATACAATAGTCCATAATTTTGCAATTAGAATGTAATTAAAATTTCTCTTTAGTAGTAATTATTTCGATTAAGGATGTGATAATGTTTTGGATTCCAACTTGAGTTATAAAACTTCTATACTTCTCATTTTCCTTGTATCATGTCTTTTGATTGGAAAGTGAATAAATTCTTATTAAATTTAGAAAATCTACTAAACTAAAACACTAATTACATTAGTCATATTTAGAAACATTAAATCAGGAAAATCAAATAAACATAAAACATTAATCATATTAGTTGGATCTAGAAAATTAATTTCATTATTCTATTAATATTTATGGGATTGACTCTTGATTTTATATGATTAGTTAATGAATATGAAAAATAAAAATGAATATATAGAATTTAATACCAAAGCTTCCTCACGTCGACACGTGGCACCTTCAGATTCGGCTTTATTATATTATGGTATGCAACTCGCACGATATGCGGCATTGTAAAATATAAATTGAAAAATCATAAAAATTAGGCATGATTCAAAAATTTTATCTATTTTATTTTCAATAAAATTAAAATTTCCACAATTATTGATTGAAAAACAATAATCACCACTCTTATTTATAAATAAAGGTATGAGAAAGTATATCAAATCATCACCTTTTTAGTGTTCAAAATGTATTAAATATACATTAAATACACTACGATCCGTTTTTTATGGAATTAATAATAAATTTTAAAAACATATCAATGGTATTATATTAATGATTTTTTTTTTTTTGTAACCCAAAATTAAAATAATAATATTTAATCAAATTTTAAAAAAAAATACAATTAATAACTAATTAATAAAAATTTAAGGCAATTTATATCATATATATTAAATGAAGGTTGAGACTCTCCATCAACACAAATCTCTAATGATATAAAAATGCTTCAAAATTAAAATATTTAACACAATCAACCTTTTAATACAATCAATTACCAGTCCTTTTAAATTCTTCAAATAAAATTGTTAACAGTTAACACTAAAGAATAGAATACACCATTAAAATCCACTTATTTCCTACTAATAAAATTAAAACAAAACAAAATCCTCACAATTTATATAAATCATTTGCATACTTTTTAAATTAATTTGCATTTATCAACTCACTTAAAGAATAGTAAATTTGCATTTAATATATATATATATATACTACTAAAGAGATAGAAAGCAGTCCAATTTCAATTAATGCAATAAATAATTTTCAACTCACTTATATAATAAAGTAAACAACCCTCCAATTCTATATCAATATAACATACAAATAAAAAGGCAATCAAGAGTCTTTAAATTTTTTTTTTAAAAAAAAACAATCAAGGGGCAATCGTAAATCACAAAATCAATAGGTAATCAAGAAAAAATCTCGTAATTAATGTGATTATGTATAAATTCTGTTAACCAATTTCATAATTGATTTTTAAACAATTAATATTCATAATTGCAATCAAAGTGTCAATTCACATCCTTTGTTTGATATATATATATAGAAATAAATATATTTAGATTATTCTATATATTTATATATATAAAAAAAATTTAATTTGTTTTGAAAAATATTTAGTTATACCATTTATATATATATATATATAAAGGTATTTTAAAGTAAATTGGGGTGTATTTAGAGGTTTTATAATTATTATATTTTTGTATAAAAACATTTATTCTAGAAATACTTGTAGAAGTATTCAATTTTTTTAAAAAAAATAAAAATTCCATGGAGGTTCTTGTCAAGTCTAGTGATAAATTAATTTATTTTTTCACACTTATTTTCTAAGGTTACAAAAAAAATTTATTTATTACCATTCATAAAAAAAATTATGAGTGAATTTCATATATTTAGGAAAAGAATCAATTAAATTGAATGCAATAATTAATGTTTTTAATATCTCATTAATATATTACTATTGATATATATATATTTTTTTAAATTTACCACTAATTCCATATAAAATGGATTACCTTTAATCAACCTCTGTTTTGACTTTTGAGAGAGAATGGCAAAGAACCGAAGGAGAATAAAATGAAGTATCGTCCCTGCCTTTTAGTCTTTTAGACCTCCAAAAACGCTCTTACCAACAATATCAACAAATTGCAGCAAATGTTTCTGTATGGTAAAACTACTTTTAAGCTTCTTTTTCCAAAAAAATATATAAATTAAATAAATGGACAGAAGTTGCAAAAAATGAATAAATGAAAAATCTTAATATATAATACATGGATCCTCTTTCAGCTATATCCTAAAAAGACAATGAACCAAGGCACTGCAAAATATATTGTTCCGATAGAAACTTATATTATACCAATTACCAAATATTGGCCAATGGCCATCGATACACAATTCAGGGACATTCACTACTTTCTTACCACTGGCATAAGAAATATACCCCCAGCAACAAAATGATTGCACATGGACATGGTCACAATCTGCCTCCAAAAATCAAGATATATTGGTATTCAAAATTATATTGTTTTAAGCCCTAACCTTTTGAATAAGAGTGAGTGACTGCCCTTGTCCGATGATGACTGATGACAGAGTATTTGTGCAGAAAACAGTGTGTCAGTGAATATTAGGATGGAGAGGAGGAAATTGGCAACATGAAAAATTACTAAAATGGATGTTGTTGTAAAGTATAAAAGCCGCAAACCTTTGAATTCGTCCTTATGTATTGCTTCCACTGATTCGATTTCCATCTCTCCCGCAATAGGTTTTATACACAGTTATATATGTATATATAATGCTTCGGTTTATATATAGAAGAGTAACGGTTTGCAATTAGGATGTAATGAAGATCAATGTGGTATTGTTTTGGATTCCTGCTTGACTTATAAAACTTATGTACTTCTCATTTTATTTGTATCATGTCTTTTGAGTGGAATGTGAATAAATTCTAATTAAATCTAGAAAATCAATTGAAACTAAAACACTAATCACATTAGCTATATCTAGAAACATTAAATAAAGAAAATCAAATGAACCTAAAACCCTAATCACATTAGTTGGATCTAGAAAATTAATTTCATTATCCCATTAATTATGGGATTGACTCTTGATTTTATATGATTAGTTAATGAATATAAAAAATAAAAATGCATATATAGAATTTAATATCAAAAATAGAAATGTATATATAGAATTTAATATCAAAGCTCCCTCACAGCGACATGTGGCGTTGTGAAACTCTATTATTATATATATATATATGATTTGATCACCATTTACCACCATCCATATCTGAGATGGACAGTAGAGATCCATCTACCTATTTTTTTTTAAAAAAAAAAAAATTACTTTATATAAATATATCTACATTGTTCATCTAAGATTTGGACAGTGGAAATTTTTAACTTTTTTCTTTTTTTTTTATTATTTTTTATATTATGTAAATATTTTTTTTTTAAAAAAAAATTGTTATCTATTTTTGGTGTTGACACATGATATTTTTGTTTAAAGACATAAATACCCTTGAAATCGTTAAATTTGACTAACGGTTGACTCCCATAGGGATCAAAATGAAGGATTTTGGAAAACAAAGGACCACGGGCAAAGGAAACATATTTAAAAAACACATAATTCATGAAAACACAGAGACCAAAATGATAAGTAAAATTTATTGAGATTAGTTTGGACTTTGGACTAGAACTCTTACCATATGAGATTAAATAAGTTTTTTTTTTTTTTTTCAATAATAAATAATAAATTTTCTTAAAGTAAATAAATAATACCTTAGGTTTGAATTTTGGAATAATTAATATGAGATTATAGTTTTTTAAATTTTATTATAGATTTCATTTATATGGTTTTTTATTTGGAATTTGGGGAGGGATATGACTTGAAAGCGTAACCTCAATCTCATGATTTGCAATTCATGAAAATACAATTCATGTTACCCTAATCACACAAAAAATATTTAAAATTTATTATATATATTATGATACATAAATGTTTATTATAGATTATAAAGGAGTTGGAAAATGTACTGCAATAATAACAATATAATGTGAGCTCTCCATAAATCACATATATATATATATATAATAGAGTTTCACAGTGCCACATGTCACCGTATGAGAGCTTTGGAATTAAATATAATCAATCAAATATGATTGTTCTTAATATCTTCTACTATTAAATGCTTTTTTCCTTTCTTCAAAAAATAAAATAAAGAAATAAATGTTACAATTAAATCAATTTAGTAAAAAATAATAATAATAAAAGCAAATAAATAATAACCCTTTTCTATTCAACCTTAACGTGAATATGTTGGATTCTTAAACTGCCAAGCTCAATTCAAGATAATATTGATTTAATATGATTGATTTCAATTTAATATTTGAAATTGTCTTTCAAGTGTGTATTTAATTTGACTTTTGCTTTTCCCATTTCAATTTACTTTCTAAGCATGACTCTTGGTTTTCTGATTTCATTATAAAAGAGACTTTTGCTTACAAAGATCCTAAATTTTTCTTCAAATTCATTTCTCTTTTTAACTTTTATTTTTCTTCCTAAGTTTCACATATTTTCATGGTTTTCATTTTTTTTTATTCATTTATTATTATTATTATTATTATTTTCAGGTTGAGGATTCATATTCTCAATATCTCTATCAAGGTAAGTTCTTTAAATTAATGTTTTATTGATTTATTCATTATCTTATTGTTAACGTTTTTGTTTTATATTTTTTTTTTCAGAAAAAAATTTTTAAATGAAAACAAGAGAAAAATTAAATTAGATGTTTTTCAAAATTAAATTGTGTCTGGTAGAATTTTTTGAAAATTGTTTTCTAAAACAAAAATAATGAAAATTACAACAAATACTAAAATTTATATATTAATTACATGAATCAAATAAATTATTTTTTAAAAATTTGGAAAAGACAAATTAAATTAGATGTTTTTCAAGATTAAAATTGTGTTTGGTAGAATTTTTTGAAATTTTTTTTCTAAAACAAAAATAATGAAAATTATAACAAATACTAAAATTTATATTTAATTACATGAATCAAAGAATATTTTTTTTTAATTTGGCATTAACGATTAAAAACTAAAAAATAATTAGAGGAATAACAAGTTTCAAGTAAAATTATTATTAAAATAACTTTTAAAAAAGGTAAAATTGTTATGAAAAAATTAATATATATTTACATATGGTAAGAACAATTGAACACCCCATCCTTATTTTCTTTATTTAATATCATCATCTCTCATTTTTTATTTGAAAAATCTTAGCTTTCTCATATCTGGAACAAAAGACGATAGATATGTTTTTTTTTTTTTTTTTTTAAATCTCTATTTTCTTTTTTCTCAATCTCTTTCTCTAATATTTTTTTTGTTACTAAAACAATAAATTTACAATTTCTTTAAGCTTAAATGTCTGGTTTGATTTCCAGACATTGTTGTAATCATAAGAAAAGGAGATTGAGAAGAAAAGGAGATGAAAATACTTCTGAATTGTTGTAATCATAAGAGTACTTTGGAAGAGAAACCGGATGAATGGGAGTCCATGGTTGGGTTTTGTAGCCAAGATAAGAATGCTTTTAGAAAATATTTGGGAAAAAAAAAAACAATTAAAACATCTAAATGATGATTTAAGAGGTTTTAATAGCAAAAAATTTATTTAAAATTTTCCAAAGAATGAAAACAAAAACCTTTCACCGTGTTCTTCTTAATTTCAATATTGAAAAAATAGAGATCGAACGCATCGGTGCTTTATTTTATTTAGAAATTTATGTGTGTGTGTATATATATTTGATGAAAATTTGCATATATTTTAAATTTTTAACTGATGTAGAAGCATTTCTCTTTATTTCCATGTCTAATATTTACCTTAGTCAAAAATACATAAATAACATCTCCATTAAATACAATTAAAATCCTCAGATTTTTCTCATTTGGCTTTTATGATGGTTTTTCGGTAGAATTTGAAACATTTCAGTTATTGAGATTATCATGTAATACTTATGGATGACTTTTATAGTGGTTTTTGAGTAGAATTTGAAACAATTGAATTATTGAGATTATCATGAAATACTTATTGAACCTAAAAAATCATTTAGTGCACTTGACACATTAATTTAATCTTAAAGGGAGAATGATCCGTAAAAATTATCCCAAATTGAGTTAAAGAGCAATCTAAATAGCTAAATTATATTATGAAATGAGAAATTAAGAAAAAATAATTGAAAATGTATATTTGAAAGAAAAGTAAAGGTAAATTTTAAATATCTTTTTAACAAAGCCCGTGCATTGCACAGGTTACACACTAATAATAATAATAATAATAATAATAATAATAAACACTATGTGAGATATGGAAAAATTAGAAAACTATAAGGGTCCGTTTGGTGCGTGGGATAGGATAGGATTATTTTTATGGGATAGGATATGATAGGATTGGATAGGATAGAATAGGATTAATTTTAACGTTATCATGTGTTTCGTGTAATATAGGATATAATTAAATATAGAGTAATCCTGTGTTTGGTGCAACATAGAATATGATTAAAAATATAAGAAGAAATTACACACACCTCCCTTATGTTAGTCAAACTTAACAAAACGAAGAGTTTTTTTTTTTTTTTTTGTCATTTTAAACAAGTTTTTAATATTTTCTTTTAAAAAAATAAGAATAGAATTATATTTTTTTTGAAGAATAGATAATTCTTCCATTAATTCTCAACAAAATTTACATCTCCCGAGTAATGATAACAAAACAAAGGGAAAAAAAAATCTACTACGAGAGGAGGCCACACAAAGCTCATTAATTCATAGACCCCACAACACAAAAACCCTCTGTTCTTCACTTCCTCCTCTGCCAATTTCTGATTCTTGTCACCACAAGAACAACTCTTGTTGGTTTCATCACCAAAAGAAGAAGATCTGCTTGACAATCATACAAATCAAATTAATTCGGGTCAACTAATCAAAAGTCCTCATTTCATACAAAGCCAACACTGGTTTGAAGAAGATAGGAAAATGGAAAATGGATGAGGTTTTTTCAAATTTTTTAGAGCAGTTAGTAGCAGATCAGATGAAGAAGAAGTTGATCTAAAAAAGCTGATGAGAAGAAGGTTTGTTGAAGAAGAAGAAGATTTGATGAACAAGATCTGTTGAAGAAGATAAAGCAGATTTGAAGAAGATGGGTGTTTGTGTAATTAAGACATGGGATTCAAATGAATCCCATCATTTTAGACGGGATTGTTTTATCCCATTAGGCTGAGATTTATTTTACTGTTGGGATTAATTTAACCCATCCCATCGGTGCTGCCAAACATGAGATTCAGACTAAAATTAATCCGATTCTCATCCTATCCCGTCTGCCAAGCATGCCCTAAAGTAATTTTTTTTTTTTCTTGAAGTATATAATGTAATAGTTATTTATTGATAAATATTTACTTTTAAAAAAAAAAAGATTATTGAAAATAGCTTGAAGGTGTGATGAACTAGCTAGGCAGAAATTGAACCATTTCATTAATGATTTTTATATGTATGGTTTAAAAGACACAAAGCAAACTCAAATAAATTTTAACATTTTAATTAAAATAAATAAATAAAATATAATCCGAAAACAATAACAGAAGTATTTGTTATCAATCTCTCCAACTTTCACTGTATATTACTCTTTTATGGATTTCTCCATCATAATTCCATATTGGGAACATATCTCCATTAGGCTCTGTTTGGGCATAGGATTAGCTTGAGATTGGATAATTTTAGTCCTTATCCTATGTTTGGTGACGTTTTGAAATATGGGATTAGTAATCCTAAAAGCAAATTAGACTCATATATGCTAATGAGATAAAATAAACCCACCTCCCTCTTGTCTTTACTTTTCCTAGGACTATTTTTATACCTTGGACCTACTTATTTAATTCACCCCTCTTTTACATAACCAACCCTACATGAGCCCCACTTATATATAAATTCAATTAATGTACAATAATTTTTAATTTATAAATTTTATTATCATAAAAATTATATCATTAAAAAGGTCTTATCTAGATCTTTAAAATGGGACTAATATTAAATATTTAATTATAATATTTGTATTTTATTAAATTTACTTATTTTTACCGTACTTTATATTATTGGCATATTATAATAATTATAAGTTAGCAATAAAATAAAAATGAAACATAGTGACGTTAAAACTTCCAAATGGAAAATACAATAACATAAACATATTAAAATAAGGATAGCAAAATGAAAAAATAACAAAAAACTTAAATAATAGCAACATAACATATTAATATTTTGAAAACTAATATTGATTTATAAATGCACTAGTTTTATACATGTAAAACTAGTATTGTTTTACAAATGCACTAGTTTTTTTTAATTCACAATAAATGCACTATTTTTATACACGTGAATCTAGAATTATTTTACAAATGCACTAATTTCATGCACGTGAAACTAGTATCATTTAAATATTTTACTCAAAAACAAGTTTGCATTTGGTTTCCCTAAAAGAAAATTGAATCATACTCCATATCATTTGGTCAAGAAGTAACTTAAATCATTGTTACATGCGTTAAAAAATAGAACTCGAATATAATTGTAATTCATTTTCTTCATAAAATAATATTTTCCACATAAGTTCAATTAGTTGAAAATTGTTAGACCGTAAAATTAGATAGAAAATTAAAAATGTTATTAAAATAATATTTGTTAAAATTTAGTTGAAGAATAAAATCATATAAAATTAATTTATTGAAGAAAGTAAAAAATAATAATGAAAATATAAAGAATTTGGATCCTTTGCTAATCTAATCCTTTTCCTGACCTCACCTAATCTCATAACACATAAGCATTGCAATGAATGTATGGTTAATATGTGATTGATTTCCACAACCACTTTAACAACAAACGTGAGATTGGACTGAGATTAGTCTGATCCCAATCCAATTCCATGTAATAAACACACCATGTAGAACACTAGATTTTGTACTCTAAATTTAGAGTACCAAACAATGAAACTCTAAAACAATTTCTTAGAGATAGAAAAATAGAGTATGATTAGAGCTCACGGTACTCGATTTTTGAGTTTATACTCTATTTTGGAGTACCGTTGGAGCTTAGAGCATCTCACACCGTACTCAAAATTTTGGTTTCCAAGAAAATTTTTTAGAGTTTTCAATATTGCTACTCTAAATTTAGAGTACCAAATCTCATACTCTAAACTTATAATAAATTTTAATTTATAAATTTTATTAACATAAAAATTATACCATTATAAATGTCTCATCTAGATCTTTAAAATTAGTCCAATATCGAATATTAATTAATAGTTTTTTATTTACTCATTCTTATCATACTTTATCATTTGTGTGTTTTGGTTTCTTTCTCATGTTCAAGTCTTCTATTATGCTTTCCTCATTTTCATTGTTTTGAGATTTTGCATAAATAATCGAATTTTAATTCTCAACTAGATTAGGTTATCGATCAACCAAACCTGGTAAAAAAACCTTCCTTTTATTATTATTCATTTTATTATTTTGTTATAGTTTTCTCTTAAAAAATTATTATATTATAAAAATACCTCTTATTACATATTAATAATTATAAGTTAGTAATAAAATAAAATTGAAACATATTGGCATTAAAACTTCTAGATTATGGTTATCATTGTTAATTAGTAGTTGTAATTTTGATGAAAAAATTAGATGATAAAAATTTGATTGAAAAAGTTTGATAGAGAAAATTAGGTAACGAATAAAACATGTAAGAAATTTTGGTGAAAAAAATTAGATTATAAAAATTAGATTGAAAAGTTAGAAAAGAATTAAGCAGATTGGGAAAATTAGTTGAAAAACGTTAGAAAAAAAATAAGTAGGTTGAGAAAATTAGTTGAAAAATGTTAGAACTTAAAAATTAATTATTATAAATTCATGCACTAATAGAACATTATATTTTTACAAAAAGTTTAAAAAAAAATTGAATGTTATTAAAAATAATATTTATTAAAATTTAGTTGAATAATAATTTATTAAAGAAAGCAAAAAATAATAATGAAAATATAAGTTATTTGAAGATATAAATAAAAATATGGATAGAGAAAAAGAGATAGCTATAAGGATAAATATGGATAGAGAAAAAGAGATAGCTATAAGGATAGACAATGTGGTGGTAGTAATAAAAATTTAGGGATAGAATCTAGGGGGAATATTCCCTTTTGGAACTCTATTTTAGAGCCACCCAAAAGGGAATATTTCTCTAAAAAATTTCACTCCCACCCACCACACTTTATCTTTATCTCTATTTCTATTTCTATTTTTATTTCTATTTTCAAATAACTTATATTTTCATTATTATTTTTTATTTTCAAATAACTCATGTCCTTTTTAAATTCCTCAATAAATTATTGTTCAACTAAATTTTAACAAATATTATTTTAATAACATTTGTAATTTCTTTTAACTTTTTGTAAAAATATAACATTTTTATTAGTGTTTGAATTTATTATAATTTTTTACTTTAGTTTTATTAATTAAATTTAGACTAACTCAAGTGCAAGCGTGGACCAACAAGTAGAATATTAAACTCACAATTACATCCATATTATTTAATGAAGCCAATGTCACACCTTCACTAGTTTCATACACATGAAACTAGTATTGTTTTTAAAAATGTACTACTTTCATACACGTGAAACTTGTATTATTTAATAAATGCACTAGTTTCATACATGTAAAGCTAGTATAGTAAGAATACGTAAGTATTGATAAATGAAAAATTATTAAATAAAAATTTTAATAATAAATATTCAATATTAGTCTCATTTTAAAGATCTAGATGACACATTTCTTATGGTATAATTTTTATGGTGATAAACTTTATAAATTAAAACTTATTATATATTAATTGAATTTAATTAAAAAGGTAAAATGATATAAATGTCAAATATTCATTTATAACTATGGATATGAGGGTAAAAATGGAATATAAAATGTTAAAAGTAAATTTAGAGTTTGGTATTTGTTGTTCTAAATTTAGAGTAGCAATCTTACAAACACTAAATTGTCTTTCTTGGAAACACAAATTTGGAGTACAGTGAGAGCAACTGATACTCTATTTTAGAGTTCATATCCTATTTTAGAGTACGGTAGGGATGCTGTAATATTATCTATTAACATTTTTAAAAATATAGAAAATATTTATTATGAATTTATAATAAATTTCACAGCTTCAACCTATGTGCTTGCTCTATTGAATAATGAAATTTTTCCAAGAAAAAAAAAAAAACATAAAGTTGATATCAATCGTTTCAACTTTCAACTTTGTGAGGGAGGGATGTTTTGTCCTAGCAACGACGGCAGCTGTTAGATCGGCCGATCTCCGGCCAGATCTGGTGTGATTATCGACGTGAGTTGTCTGATCGGCGGTCTTGGAGTTTGTCCGGCCCCATCCTCTCCGCCGGGACACCACCGGCAGCTTTGGTGTCTTCCTTTCACTGACTTTGGGTTCAGCTTGGTCGGTTTTTGCTTAGCGGAGTCGGGCTTTGTACTGATGGGGGTTTGATTGGCGTGGTGGGTAGGGGTTTGATCTGGCACCTCTGGCGTCTTTGCTTGGTCGGCGACGTCACTGGTGGGGCTTCTCCGGCAGCATGGGTCTCTCCTCCTAATCGGTCTTCTGCTCGTGTGTTTTTGTTTTGTGTTTAGTTTCTGGTTTGTTTGTATTCCCACTCTTGTGTGGGCATTTTTCTCCCGTTGTGGGACTCTGTTCTGGGCTTGTGCTCGATTAGTTTTATCTGTGGAGTCCCAGTTTGGTTGTAACCTTGCCCTGGATCTGGTTTTTCCAGATTTTCAGGTGCTCCTTCCATCAAAAAAAAAAAACTTTCAACTTTGTGTACCTGAAAAGACCAAACATCAAAATATAACCGAAGAAGTGACATAAATTAATGCAATGATGCAAACTCATGTGAAGCAAAAAAGAAAATGCTGATCCTTCAAATAAAATTAGGGTTGAACATATTGTTGGATACTTGGATTGTAACTTTTGGAGCAACCACTGGTGTTGAAAGTGGCAACTGCATATCGTATTTTGCTAGACTCAAATATTAATTTTTATTTTTTTATTTTTTTATCTCATTGCGTTTTACAAACCTTAACACTTTTTTTTTTTTTCATTATTATTAAAGTTTTCTTTAATTCCGAAGTAATGATAATGATTTACACCAAGAAATAAACATATTTTTTTGCATAAGCAAACAATAAAAAAAAATTACCCTTTTTTTTAATTAATTGATGACTTTTAATATTTAGAAAAAAAGAGTTAAATGATACAAAATACTTGTCAACTTCATTATTCAATGAAAAAAAAGATAATTTTTAAATAAAATGATTATTTTAAAAGTGTCAAATTCTATTTATATTTTAGTTAATAATTAATATATATAATAAACGTATCCCTATTTTATATATCAAAATTCATTTTTTTTTTTTTTTTTTTTGAAAGAAAGAAACAAAAGACAAAAATCAGGCTGGGTAATCACCCAAAACCAGCATCTCCATGCAGGGAGGAACATATTCTAAAAAGAACTGGTCTTCCTCAATGGACAGCGCCATCTTCGCAAGACTATGAGCAACCCCATTAGCACTCCTTGGGGTAAAGAGGACAGGCGGATTGGAACACACCTCCATAAGGGATAAGATTTCAACAATAATAAGACCAATATCAGCATCAGGCGGTCTGCCAGACCGAATAATATTGACAACGTTCAAGGCATCCGACTCAACCACAAAAGGCACCAAACTAGACTCTAAGGCAAATTTCATCCCCCGCAGAACAGCTAGAACTTCAGCTATAGGAGGTGAGAGTAAGGCATGAACACATTGCAAACTAGAGCCCATCACAAGACCCTGCACATTTCTGACCACAATCCCTAACCCCACAACTCGTCCAAACTTTGGAACAGAAGCATCAGAGTTTATTTTGAAGACACCGCCCTCAGGGGCCTGCCATTTAATAGGGACATCCTTGCTCACCAAGGACTTCATAGGGAGAGAATCACCAACGGCAGAGAACTCAGAAAGATAATCTTGAGCCCACAGGAAGGACAAGGACAGATCAATAGGAGCCGAAAAATGCATGACCTGGTTCCGATGGAACCAAATTCTCCAAAAACAAAACACAAAGGATCGCAACCTCCTGAAGATTGAGGGACCGAACACAGAAACAAAAGAAATCCATAAAATGTACCATTGAGGGAAAGCACAAACCAGACATAAAGGGGACAGAGGCCCTAACAGCTTTTAATCTCGGGCAATCCCACAGAGCATGGATCGTAGACTCCAGACGGCGATGGCAAAGCTGGCAGGTCACCTCCACAGACATATTTCGATTTGCCAGGTTAGTCAGAGTAGGGATCCACTGGTGGCAAGCACGCCAAATGAACAGCCTAATCTTTGAGGGAATCTGGAGGTGCCAAATCACCTTCCACCAAGAAGAAGAATCACACAGGCCAGAGGAACTAGGACTCACCACCAAAGATTTGCCCACATGGTACCCACTTTTAACCGAATAATTCCCATGCTTTCCAAAATGCCACAGAAGTCTATCATCTTGCGGAAGAGAGCTAGTAGGGATGGCCAATATAATATCCGCATCTTCCTGGAGAAAACCCGACTTAACCAGCTCAACATTCCACTCACCAGAAACCATCTTCAGCTTGTCAATAGTCGCCAAAAGAGGAAAAACAGAGGGGGTGACAACCTTGAACGAAGTAGGACGCGGAAGCCACCGATCTTTGTAAATACGAATAGAGTCCCCTTGTCCAACCCTCCATCTAGACCCAGCTTCCAGAATTCCACGACCCCACATGATGCTTTTCCAAATAAGAGAGCCATTAGAGCAAGATCCAGCCTCAAGGAACGACGAATCAGGGAAGTACCGATCCTTTAGAATCCTGCTAACTAACGAATTAGGGTTCTGAATAATCCTCCAGCCCTGCTTCGCTAAGAGAGCACGATTAACAAAATTCATTTATAATTAAATTTATCTAATTTTTACTTTGATTTTCTTTTCAATTACGTTATAATCAAAAAGTTCGTGAGAAAACCTTTTTACTTCTTTTTGCAAAACCTATATATATATATATAGAGAGAAATGTTCAAATCAGTGCACACTGATATAACTTCATCAGTGTGTTGGATGTGGACCATTAGATTTACATACTTTGCTTCAAAGTGCATGCACTTGTCAAAACTTCTTTGTAATCAGTGATTCACATGCATTGATACTGATGTAATTACATCAGTTTGTATTGATGTGAACGGGACTGATATATATATATATGGTGGTTCTCTAGTAAAGACATCATGGAATTATAAAGTCAGGACGTCACTACACATTCACATTGGGTGTGGGTATTTGTTAATGTGGGGGTGTGGGCCCAATGTGATTATGTGGCTGTGGTTAGACATCTTGACTAGAGAATTACTCTCTCTCTCTCTATATATATATATATTACAAATACATGTAAGGGATACTGGAATTTTAGTGTATTTTCGGGAATGGGTGAAGCTCCAAAGGCCAAAACCAAAAACCTTGTGTAACCTCTCGTCTCTATCTACAAATATTATCCACCATTTTCAAATGCAATTTGATTTCATTTTATCTCTCAAAGAGATTATTTCTATTGATCAAATCATCAATACCTCTTCTTTTTGCATGGCCCCCAAGAGTTAGAATCCTTTCATTGATCTTGTTTTTTCTGTTTTATTTTATTTTTTATTTTTTATTTTTTCTTCTTCTTCTTTCTCAAGTGTAATTAAAACACGAGAGTGAAAAAAGTAATCAAATCTTAACCATGTATTTATTGTTTATGGCGAGGTGTCATTAGATTATGAAAAGTCTAGAAAAAAATGGTAAGGACAGAATCTTGATCCCGGCTACCATACCTAAGACATAGTGATTGTAATAATATTTCCTATTTTATTTTTAGTAATTATTATTTTTAAGTGAAAAATCCAAATAATTGAAATTTCTTGCCCTCCCTAAATCCACCCTCATTTGGATTGATTTTTAAGCTTTATTGTGCTTGAGTTGTGTAGAAGTAATTTAATTCCCAATTGTTTTTATTTATAATGATTTTTTGAAGCCATATTCTAATAGGCGCTAGACGGTAGTTGGACGGTGACCCGGTCCCTAATGACTAGACTATGGCAAATTTAGGGGGGGGTCACTTGACAAGTCATTTTGATTAAGAGCATCTCCAAGCATGGACGTAACTAGGATTAAACACTAGGGTGGGCTAGAATAAATTTGTTTTTACCGATCTTTAACAATAAGAGAAAATTGTATTAATTGAAAATAAAGATACACCTAGTCAATATGACATAGTGAGGCTTACCGTAGATGTATATTCTAAATAAATATTGTGTTAACAAATTAAAAAAATAAAAATAAAGTCAAAACAAATTATAAAATAAACATGAAATACAAATACAATCCAATACTAATTAAGTTGCATCCTACGATTTTTTAAAGGATCAAACTTATCAATTATGAATTCAGGATCAATAGCACCAACTATTTCTCTTTCAATGTAGACAAACATGGATTTTGTTAAAATTTCATTTTCCATCTTATTGCGAAGTAAGCTCGTTTCTATTGTTGCTGTGGAAACAAGGAGAGTCAAGACTAGATGAATTAACTTGTTGATAAAAAAGTTGTGTCCTTTTTGTTTCAATTAACAATTATATATTCACTCTCTGGTGCGGGATCCCGTAGGAAATTTTTGTGTGGGATCAAGATAAACCGTGTAATTTTTTTTAAACGGTTTGATAAACTTTGATCCCGTATGAAAATTTCGTGCAAGATCTTGCACTTGATAATTTCTACAATATATAATAAGGAATATTACATGTCAATAATAATAATAATAATAAAATGATGTGATTTTATTGTTTAAATTAATAATTGACATAATACATGAAGAAAAGAAATATATTTTGGAAGATCAATTCTTGATATTGGTAAACAGATTTGGCCACATTTAAGTAAATTTGGGGAATGTTTAGAGAGAGAATAATTATTAAAGAAAAAGGGGAAAAAAAAAGTAATAGGTAACTCACGACTTGTGAGTCGTGAAGTTTGAGAAAAGTTAGCAACATTACAAATAATACCTGTAGCCTTCTACGATACCTTAGATTAGGAAAGGTGTATTATTAATTAGGGTGAAATTCATTTTAGTCCCTCTAGTTTGACCTATTAGCCAAACTGGTCCCCCGGTTTTCAGCTTTATCTTGACAGGTCCCGCTAGTTTCCAAAAATACGTATTTCAATCCCTGCCGTTCAATTCCGTTAGGGTTTCTCAGAATTCCGTCAGGTCAACGAGGGTAAAAGGGTAAAACAACATCAAATTGATAAATATTAAATTAAATAATAAATATTATTAAATAATAAAATGATAAATAATAAAAATATTAAATAATACATATTTATAGAAATTAAAAAAAAAACAAAATAACAAAATAACAAAAAAAAAAAAAAAAAACAAAAAACGCATCAGATATTCTGATGCTTTCAAAAAAAAAAAAAAACCTAACCTAATCTCAATTCTTTCTCTCTCTATCTCCCGCCGCTCTATCTCTCTCTTCCTCTTCTTCTTCTTCTTCTTCTTCTTCATCTCCTTCATCCTTTCATCCTCTTCTTCTTCTTCTTCATCTCCGTGCCGCCACCGTTGCCACCCAAATACCACACCATTCTTTCTCCTTTCTCGATCCCTCTCTTCTCTCTCTCTCTCTCTCTCTCTCTCTCTCTCTCTCTCTCGATTTCTCGAAACCAACCGAAATCGCCACCACTTCACCAGATTACACAGCCACTACCACCATTTTTTCCCTTCGTCCTCTGGTGCAGATCGAACGTCCTAAGGTCTAGTACAGATCGATCGGTTTAGGTGCAGATAAATCGGTTGGTGTGGGTTTATTCGGCCGCCGATGGTGTTTTAAGTCGACCGGTGTTGGTTTGATTCAGCTGGTGGTGGTGGTTGGTTTGTGTGGGTTTGAGGGAGATGAATAGATGATGTTTGTGGCAGTGGGTTTTGATGGCTAGGGTTTGGTAATGGTGTGTGATGTGGAAGATATGGTGTAATGGTGTTGGGTTTGAGTGGCGGTTTGGGTGGCAATGGGCTAGGGTTTGTCGTTGTTTGTTGGGTTTGGAATTGGTTGAAGATGATGATGGTTGGTGTTTGGTTATTTCTGGGTTTGGTGCTGTTGATGATGATGGTTGAAGAAAGGGGGATTTCTGGGTTTGGAATTTGCTGTTTCTAGATATATGGGTTTAATTTTATTGGTTGTTTGATTTATTGATGAGAGCCTGGTGGATTTTGATTGAAGATGAAGAAGAGGTTTGGATCTGTATTGGTGAAGATCGATTGATTTTGAGTTTTTTTGATTAATTTCTGCGTTTTTTGAAGTAGCAGATGAAGAAAACGAAGAGATGAGTGAAATGTTTTTTGTTTATATTTTTAATTATTTATTTTATTTTTAAATTGTTTTTAATTTTTATTATTTAATTTAATTAAAGAGGGTCATTTTGGTCTTTCAATTCATTTTAACAGTTATAAGGGGCAGCAAGGTCATTTGACCCTCTGACCCTGTCAGTTTACACTTTTTCAACGGAACAGTTAACAGAAGGACTTAACGAGACAATTCTCAAAACCGGGGGACCAGTTTGGCTATTAGGTCAAACAAGAGGGACTAAAATGAATTTCACCCTATTAATTATTTTTTTTAACTTTTCAATTTTTTTTTTTTTTTTTTTTTGAAAAACTAGGGTGGGCTCAAGCCCACGCTAGCCCAGCCCAAGGTCCATCCCTGTCTTCAAGGATATCCCTTGGAAACCCCCTTATTTAAGGGTGAATGTTGTTGTAGGGGTGCCATTAAGGGGTTTGTGTTCTAATGATACTCTTTTAAATAGCTTATTTATAATTTTTTATTCTTACTTTAAAGAGTTATTGAGATTTTTTTTCCAATAAAAATAGAAAGAAAAAAAAAAAAAAGTTAACGGTTAATAAAAGTAATAATAGGTGGAGCTCACTTAAGGGGATTGACGCCACCCCTTAATTAAAGGAGTGAGCTCCACTTGAATTCAATTAAGGGGGTCTTTAAGGAACCCTTATAAAAATGCAGCTTCTTCCTTAATTAAATTAAGGGGTTTGATTTCTCCGAGGCTCCGAGGCTTTTGGAGATGCTCTAATGTTTTGGATTGTATAACATTGGATGAAATTAAGTGAAACTGTATACTTATCTATGTTTAAGAACTATTATTATAAATTGCAATCATTAACAATCAGTCAAGATGGCCGAGTTGGTCTAAGGCGCCAGTTTCAGGTACTGGTCCGAAAGGGCATGGGTTCGAATCCCATTCTTGACATTTAATTTTTCTATTTTTTTTAGCAAATTCTATTTTTATCTCAATTTTTCTATTTTTTTTAAGCAAATTCTATATTTCTACTTTCAAAACGGGATCCTCTATTGATCTAACTTTTTTTTTTTTTTTTTTTTTTTGAAGTATTGATTTAACTTTTTGTTGACTTATAAACATCTTACAATGCATATGTATTATTAATAATCGATTTTGTGAATTAAATATTTGTATTCGGTGTGCGGTTGAGTGGTACATTCGGACACCGAATACGTGACATTTTCGTTGACAAGTGCAGTTTCATGTAACGTTCATATTTCATATTACATGTCACATGTTGAGCGACCGGATTCACCATTTAGCCATGCACTTGATGAACCGAAGATTTTCTCCATAATTAGATGTATTAAATTAAGACCATTTGATCAATAGAGGTTTTGAGTTTCTTAAATCAAAAATATGAAAGCTTTGGAGGGAAAGCAAACCATATCCAAAAAATTTCTCAAGCATAGAACTTCTTAAGGTAACACTGGATCAAACAATATATATATATATATATGATATATTTAAAATCTATTAATTAACAAGGAAATAGCAAGAACGATGGTTCTTCATGTATCTTCCTGCTAACATTGCTCAATTTATTCTTACACCATAGCAGCTGATCCATTGTAATTTTCGACATATTCAGAACCCTTGCAACCAGTTGCATGTCAACTTGAGAGAAGAAGTAGAGGACTTGATCTGAACTGTCTTCTTGCTTTTGAAACTTTCTCAATATGCAGTTCCCACTCCTCAATATGTCTTTCAGCTTTTTCTTCTCCTGCATTTCGAAAATGAATCAAGACCAATCATACGACATTTTTATATAACTTTGCTTAAGATTACGTACCTTTAGAAAACATGTTCGAACCTCAGACAAAAGTTCTAAATCTAACGTGTCTTGTGGTTCAATCTGAGTCCCTTTTCGGCTCTTCTGGATCACGATTTTAGTATCCTTATTATCAGCTCGAACAAATCGCCAAAATATTCTTATTGATTCTTCCATGATCTCTACTAGCATGTCACTAGTGATTGCATAGTTGTCTCTCCCTTTTGTTCTTGCCTTCTTCTTGTCCTTCAAATTGTCCTCTGCAACACATTCAAATGTCTGTTAAATCAAGAAATGTGCACCCATTTGGTCACTTGGTTGTTTTTATTTTACCTCTTATGACGGGAACTTGAAGAAGATTACGAAGAACACATCGATTCTTGATGTAATTCTGAACCCTTGGTCCTTCAAAAGCTTCATTCTCTATGAATCTTTGCAAAAGCACTTGAAACTGTTGAAATTCACCAGCAACTTCATTATATCTACGGATACAGTAAGGATCAGATTCCCATAACTTCAAGGACTTATCATATTGCCAATGAAGAATTTCCCAGGAAAGGCACATCTGTCCAACATAGACAACTTCCAAATCACTATGCAACTCTCTAATGAACTTCTTCATCGGGTCGGATTCGGATTTTTTCCTCTTGCTTAGCAGGAAATTCTGTGGAAAAAGAGATGTCTTCGCTGGAGTTGAAATTGATTGAAGTGGGTCCTTTGACTGCAGAAAACCTGTTGAGATTTTCATGAACCACATGAAAAAGCACCAAAAAAGTAAAGAAAACTGTTCTGCAAAGCACTATATAATAATATTTTAGATCACATAAAGAAGGTAAAGCAATTCCATAATGAGATAGTGTGTTAATAGATCTGATGGGGAGGCCAAATCTGCAAAGTTAAAGTTGGTTGGATGACATTGAAAAGCATGGAAATGAACCTTCAACCAACTAAACAAATATTTTGTTCAAGTTGGGAGATAAGATAAAATAGTATTTACAGAAAAAGTAAAGCAAAGCAAAAAAGTGTAAGTATATGCATTTGATCATGATTGTAGATAAGTGCTTTTAATCCTCTCACCTTCCCCAACAAATCATTTAAACTAATTTTATGTGCTCCTTCCTACTTATGTAATTATTACTCTAAAGTCTTGTACTTCTTATGTACCAAATTAATTGAATTCATCATGAGACAATTGCAGAAAATAAGAAGAAGAAACTGACCTATTGCATACATCTTCTGGTAGTTCAAGATGTCGAATTTGCGCATACGATCTCGGTAACTCTTGTAGAATTTGTGAAGCTCACCCAATGTATCTTCATGATGGAACTTGTAATCAATCTTCCAAGGCTTCAAATGTTCCATTATCTTTGGAGATTCAGACTCTTCTTCTAGGATTGTAGGCAGACCTATAGCCCTGACCTTTCTCATCTCCATTTTCAGCTGATCAATCAAATCCTGATGCTCCCACAAAGTTTCAAGTCCATTTGCATCCTCAGAATCCTGCAAATTGGACTTCTTACAAACTTTCCCACCAAATTCTTCACTCTTTTTGTCATGAAAATCATTCTCAGACAGCATTTCAATGCTTGAATTAATAATAAAATTGGACTCTTCTACTTCTTGAACCTCTTCCATTAAATGGTTATCTTCAACTTCATTTTTACAATCCTTATCTGATAAGAAACCATCATCATCGGTTGAAGTAATCGAATCCGAGTCAGAATCTAAAGCTACAAAGTCCTCCTCTGAAAGAAACTGAAAATCATCCCCTGAACCAACTTTTTCTTTCAAGACTTTGCATGAACTCTCCTTTTCTTCTTCATTGGAATCAGAAAATAACTCTTTCACTGTAAAGCTCACATCTTCTGGTTCTTCAATGAAGCCACTCAATTGTTTCTCAGGCTTGAACTCATACTTATTGCTGCTGGTTGATGGGACTGAATCCAAATTCTCTTTATTGCTTTCATTCAATTCCTTGCAAGTCTGAAACTCGAATTTGAAAATGAACTTTGGAGTCTCTTCTGCTTCTTCTTCATAATCATTTTCTGTTTTTTCAGGTTTTGGGACCTCAAATTCAGCTTCAGGCTTCATTGGCGTAGATTCAACTTGATTATTCTCACATGAACTCTCATCTCCTTGAACCCTAACAAATAATTATAACCAAATTCAACAAATGAGAAAACAGTGAACAACATAAACACATACTTGAAAAATAATAATAATAATAATAATAATAATAATAATAAAGTCCAAGTTTTTGAATTTTGATTACCTGTAAAAGAACTTGCTAAAGAGACGAAACATAGCAAGAAACAGAGTGGAGACAGAGACCCAAAAAGCTCCATCGAAAAGAAACATTTTTTGATAGAGAAACCCGTGAACAGAACCCATTTTTAACCAAAACCAAAAAATATTAATTATTTAATCAAAAAGTATTTTAGAGAAGCCGTCAATTTAAAAACCCATTGTTCATTCATTTATTCATTTTGAAGCAAAAACAAAAAACAAAAAAAACAAAAAAAAAATCAAAACAGAGCAGCAGTTCATGGAAACTCTGATTTCCAACGTTGAAAAAACCATGCAAGAATGGACCTTTTACCTGTTAAAAACACCAAAACAAAAGCCCATCAAAAATTCAAAGACTTTCATTGAATTATGATCCCAGAGAAGTTGAAATCCGACCTAATTAGAGGAGAGAAAAAAGGAGAGAAAAGAACATATCAGCGAACTGGTGTTCTCTTGATCTGAGCTAATCTTTGGTTGCTTAAGCCATATTAAACCCAAATACCCAATTTGGTAAAACTTTCAAACTATTTACTTTTTTTCATCTCTAAGCCATTACACTAAAAAGAATATTCATTTTAGTCGGAGTGTGGTATGGGCTGATTGCACCCTATGGTGGATCCGTCACACCGGAAACCAGATGGTGTAAACCAAAAAAAAAAGAATATTCATTTCTCAACGATTAATATTTCACTTCATATAAATAATAATATTAACTTAAAATAAATATAAATAAAATAAAATCATTAAATAATAAAATGGATAGATTTTAAATAAATTTGATTGATTAAAGGTAAGGCTGTGATTAAATAAAAATTTTAAATAAAAGATATTATCAGAATAGAGTTAATTAAATATAAGTCAAACTGTGATAAGGTAAACTGGATGAATTGCGCTAGATATAGCACAACATTATTGATGGAGGCAAAATAGTGCAGATGTTTGCCGCTTGGTTGGAGAAAAAATCTTGCTCTATTTTAGAGTTCTGTGCTACTTTGTCTCTCGGTTGGAAATGGCCCTAGAGCCATGGAATTCTCAGGACCGTTATTAGATAGATATACAAAATGAAGATTATTTAGATTTTCTTCTGTTGAAGTGTCTGTTCTGTCTTGTATTTGGTATGCTAAAGATTTGAGAGGAAAAAAATAATAAAAAAAATTGGGTTAAATTGAAACTTTACGTTTTTAATTAATTAATTAATTTGGTTTGTTTTTTAATTTGTTTTGTTTAAGTGGTTGATAAATTTAGGTCGGTTTGATATAATTATTTGCAAGAAAATTTTAACTGGTTTTATCTAATATATATATATATATATATATTTATCAGAATTTTCTTGTGAGATTTGAGGTCGGTGGAGATGACCCATCAAAGGAAGGGACTTGATAAATCAAATGTGTAGTTAATTAGACAATTAAAAAGAGATAAATATGTTTAAAAAAGATTAAAAAAAAATATTATGACTTAATTAGACAATTAAAAAGAAATAAATATGTTTAAAAAAGATAAAATAAAATCATTATGAACATGTGATTAAATGAGAAATGAATGAACATATTAATTAACCATAAATTATCTGTTAAACAAACAATAAATTTAGACTACATATATAAAAAAATTTAAGTCGGTGATATAATTTACATCAGTGCATTGCATATAGACAACTAGATTTACATGCCTTAACTCAAGTATGTATGTATTTGTCAGTGCTTCTTCATAATTAATGGCTCATATGCAACGTACCAATGAAGTTATATCAGTGTGCACTGGCCAGAACGGGACTATCGTCCTAAAATTATATATATATAAGTAATGTTAAGCTTCCCAATTTTTTCTCAAATTCTTTCTCAAATGGTGTTGACACGTGAGGTGTCAATATTATATCACTCACCACATAATCTTATGATTTACAAGATGTTGATATCTCAGGTGCCAACACCATTTGAGATAGATTTGAGAAGCCTAACATTACTCTATATGTATATATTTTTTAAGTATTACATAAATTCCAGATTTTTTTAAGAAGGGAGGACTTGAAATCACAACCTCGTTTAGGTGTGAGAGGTATACCACTAGACCAATCTCATCTCCTCAAATTTAGACAATATATTAGGGTCATATAAAGTAGAGAAATATCATTTTTGTATTTGAATGGCAAAACATATATCTCGATCTTACCAAAAATGTGATCCAAGGTTATTTTGTAAAAATATATATTATTAACAATAAATTAAATAAGTGTCTTTACATAATTTTTGACCTACATCTAAGTAAATATGAGAGATTTTATATTTGTCAAAACACCTTATGTGACCAGGTGATAAGAGCACTCATACATCTTTGATTTTGTAAAAAAATAAAAATAAAAAAATAAAAAAAACCTTTTCCGAAGTTCAGAAAAAATGTTATTCTAAAACATTTTAGAAATTATATTAAATTTTGACAAAACACACACACACACTTATATATATATATATACATATATATATATACATCCTTTATTTTAATATAAAGTAAGAATCGTATTGAAATCCATCAATTTTATTGAATTTTGATTTGAATTTTTTTATGGATAATAAGTTTAATGAAATCTACTTGTAAACAAAGTTTAATTTTTTTTCAAGAACTACAACTTTTTTTTTCTTACTTTTCATCCCATTTTTTGACGCTTGATTTTTAATAAAATCTAGAAAAATAGTTGTAGTTCTTGAAATTCAGATCAAAATTCTTTAAAATTGATTAATTTCAAGATGGTCCTTGCTCCTTGCTTTATATTAAAATAAGTGATCCCTATATATATACATAGAGAGAGATATATATATATATATATTTTCAAGTCAGTGCTTCCTGATGTAACTTTATGATGATATTGAATGCAAGTCTTCAATTTTATATGTTTTGACTCAAGTATGCATTTTTCATAATAAGTGGTTCATATTCAATATCTTGATAAAGTTATATCAGGACGTCCTGACCAGATCGGAAATGATATATCTATATATATATATATAAGCATAGAAGGAAAAGGAAGAGAAGAGAAACATTTTTTTTTTTTTTAAACTATTGTAATAAATTCAGAGTTTGGGAAGAGGTTAATTAACGACTCGAACTCATAGCCTCACAGGCTCACACTATAGCTATGAGGGGCGTACCAAACTAACCCATATAAGCCAAGAGAGATGTAAAGAGTGATGAAATTTCCAACCACCACCCTATGACCCTAACAATATGTAGTTTTTGTCCTTATCCTCTCTCTCTCTAACACACTTTCGATCCACACACCAGCATACATTGTGCATGGTTATGAAGATGATATTTCACACTTGTCTTTCCTCATCAACCAAAAACAAATACGATTCTAAACCCTACCTAATTCTTCCCATCCAAATTAAAAGACACACAAAATATAATGGCCACATTTCTAAGCATTCATATTTCCTTTACACTCTAAAAAGAAAAACCCAAATTTTGTTCTATTGAACAAGTCAAAACACACCTAGCTGATTTTCTTTTTCTTCTTCTTTTGTATGAGAAAATGCACAATGTACTTATAAACATACTAGTAGTAATCGAATTTGTATGTGATTTTTTTTCTTCTTCTTTTGTATATATTTTGATAAGAAGTAATCGAATTTTCTAATGATACTTCATTGAATTAACATTGTTAGAAATTTTCCATAAATTCATATATCTTTATATACGATGCTTTTGAATGAAAAATAAACCAATTAATAAATTATAATATATATAAAATGAAGATTCCTAAAGTACTTATAAACATACTATTAGTTATTAATATATATGTCGTTATGTTTCGATCCTAACCTAGTTAATTGATTTGTGAGGACTACATCATTAATCGTTCATAATTAGTTGGATAAGATTTCTTTCTTGTGATTAAAAAAGTGTTCGATCGTGATTTCATGTATCATATCACAAGGCTGAAATCCATAAAGGGTGTTACAATGTTAATTTTCTTATTAATTTCTATTCAAATAGTATGTAATATGATATAAAATGACTTTTACAATAAGTTCACATGCATATTGCAGCATAACACACACATACATATATATATATATATATATGGGGTTATTATTAGCTTATTCTATTCCAACGTACTAGTCATTATCAGGTAGATTGATTAGGGAGGACAACCATATTGACCATATCTATGTCAAATTTTTATTATGAGTTTCAATATTGTCACCCATAAATAAGATAATCACACCCATATTTTAATAAAAAATTTAGTTACAAAAATATCACAATAGGAATTTACCAATAAGGACAAATTAGTTTAATTAAAAATAAACAAAATACTATATACACCTATTAATTACACTCATATCTTCAATTATATCATTTTATTAAAAATAAATAAAAATAAACCCTAATTAAACCTAATTTTGTTTCAAGTATCAAAATCTCCAATTATCATCCTGTCTGGTAGAAATTTAAGGTATTTTAGAGAACTATTACTGCTGATATAAGACCATCTCCAATGTATATGCTAATAACAATGTCAAATTTGGCACAAAAAAAAAAAAAAAAAGTAAAATACTATATTTTGCACATAAATTTAGCATTGTGTTCCAATGCACAATTCTATTTACAATGCTATTTTTATTATTTTATTAATTAAAATTATAAAAGTAAACACTTATCATTAATGCATTTATTATTTCTTTTAATACTCCAATGCAAAGTTCCATTAATATATTCATTATTTTATTTAAAATATACATATAATGATATTTTTGTAATTAAAAAATGAATATTTATTGTTGTGCCAAATTTGACATATACTATATTGTGTGCCAAAGCACATCATTTGGCATTGCATTGAAGGATGATTTTTACACCCTATGCTAAATTTTAACATTGATATAATAATTTTGCATAGCATTGGAGATGCTCTAAGAATTCAAATTCTAACAGATTATGTCAAGTTTAGAGATATCAGCACTGAGAAAGGGAAGTTTGAGAAGGCTGGTTTCACTGTCAAGGACTTTACATGAGCTAGTGGACAAATTTGATTTGAAGCTTGATGATTGTAAATCAAACAAGTAATCATTTTTTTTAGCATCTTTGTTTGTGAGAGAATGCTTGAAGTGAAAATAATATTTGGAAGTCAAGAATTTGAAACAGAGAGAACTTAACAACTTGAAGTAGAGCTTCTTGAAATTTAAGAATTTAAGAATTTTCCATACTGTGTTTTCAAGTATGGAGAATTTAAGAATTTATCATTTATGAAATTTGGTATGTTAATAACTTAAGAGAGTTTATAAGTAAATTGTATTAAAATTTAAACATTCATTTAAATAAAGGTACTATTGGTATTAAGATGAGTGTTTATATTAATGTTTAAATTTTAAATTTTAGACATATATATATACTTATTATATTTATGGGTGTCAATATCTGCGCTCTTTGATTATATGTTAAGATATTGATTTTTGTATGAATCAGATCGAAGAATGTTCTTCTACCACATGATCCGATGTTTTCAAACAAAATTTGTGGGACAAATATGAAAGATATTTATCTTATTTTATTCAAGCTTTGCTATGAAAACTACGGACTAGGAAGCACGGATACTTCATTTGGTGGAGGTAACTCGTATCGAACTCGTATCCAGTTCCGATACTTTCCGGATACTTCAGGATACGTATCCGATACACCAAATGACGTATCCGTTGACTTTTTCACAAGTTTGACTGGAGGATACTTAGAGGATACTTGAGGGATACTTGGAGGATACTTGGAGGATACTTGAGGGATACTTCAAAGATACGTTTGGGGCAATATTATAATTATTTTAGTATAAAACGGGGTTAAATTATAATTTCAAAATTTTAGGGGTTAAAATGAAACTGTAAAGAAATTTTGGCTTAAATTCCATTGACATGGAGAATAACATGATACTTAAGATTACAAACCTTTCACTTGATGAACCAGAGTTAGTTGCCGAATTATTTAGATCCTTTAACAACATGAATAATGATAATGAAGTTAATTAGGAATTTAATAGCTATTTTATGAGTTTATTTTATGTATTATTTGGATTTTGTAATATACTATAATTTATGTGATGTATGTTTTATTTGGATTTTCAATTTTGTAATATGTTACGACTTAATTTGGATATTGTAATATGTTAAATTGTTATGGCTTGGGTTGTTATGTGACATGTTTTATTTGGATGATTGGATATGAATATGTTTTGATTTTTAAATGAATTATCAAATATCTTTTTATATATTCTTATTTTTTAAAAATATAAATATATATTATTTTAATTGACGTATCCTGCCGTATCCGTATCCTAGTTTTTAGAGATTTACCGTATCCCCGTATCCCCGTATCGTGCCGTATCCGTATCCCGTATCCGTATCCGTATCCGTGCTTCCTTGACTACGGACAGCCCGGTACATGAGTCAAATTGGAAATATACATTTTGTTGTAGCGGTCTATTCACTATCTATATTGTAATAAAATTTCTTTCGAGATTTGTTATTTTTTTTTTTATCTTTTTTCATATTTTATGATATACAACTCAATCGTGATTAACCACTCCTCACACTCACTGTAACCTTAATGTGAGTGAGACTTGATCTTAATTTTTTTATATGATAATATGACAGATTCTACAGGTAAAACTAATTGATCTACCCATAATTATAATAATTAATATCCCAATTTAGGGAGTCATACGCAATTAGAAAAAAATCAACATCATAATTGAATGACACAAGAATTCTTATGTTCAGCATGAACAAGAAAAGAAAAAATTATCAAAATTCCCAAGACTTTCATAAATGAAGTAATTACATTTTTCTAATTTAAATTCTCACTTCCTCTAACTAATGTCTTCTTCTAGATCATTGGAAATTTATTTTCAATACCAAATTCCGAACCGAAATATGGGTACATTTCATTCACACCTTTTGATCGATTTTTTTTATTAATTTTTTTTAACAATATTTATTAATTTGGGACTAGATATTTTTTTAAAAAAAGTTTTAGTCATAAGTAGAATTCGAACCGTTGATCTGAGAATTATTTACCAAAACCCTAAGTTCGTTTATTTACCAGCGAGCTACATCCCTGTTGACACCTATTGTTCGGTTTAATTATCAGAAAACCTATACAAAAGCTTAAAAGTTTCATTTATGGGTACCTCAATTTTTATTTTATCTTTAAATAAAAATTGTACGTTCAACAAAAATAATTCGGACACAAAACACAACACAGCCGCATTCATATATGAAACCGTGTCGGCTCACACGCGTTATATAAATCTAGTATCGACAAAAAAAGCAGTCAAATATAAAATAATATATAACACATATGCAATGACCACAAATCAATTGAAAAGCAAATTAAAATAAAATAAATTAGAGATTTCTTATGGGTTTTATTTTCTTATCTTCCCACTTCAAAATATTCTTTGAAATTCGAGACATGAGATTGAGACAGGCAACATTTTTGTCTACAATTCTATTTTTCAGAAGAAGAAGAAGAAACTGTCCCACCAATTTTGACCTTTTTTTTTAGCTACAGGGAAATACAAGCCAACCATGGTCAAATCATGCTTGTTCTAGATCAACATATGATAAAGATTGCATCTTAAATCAAAACATCTATTCGTCAGCTAGATAATTGATTATGTAATTGAGATCTACAGAAAAATAAAATGTGAACTGTGATGAGCTAGTTATTTAACCAGATTAGCCTACCTTTTAATTCAACTGATTTTTGTGATTTTGTGTTTGTTTCAAGTTATAGGGAATACTAGAAGAGAAAACGGAGATATGGAAATAGAAGATAGAATAAATTGAGAGAGAGAGAGAATTAGAATTTAGATTGGAAATGTATTTCATTCGGTAATTTCCTCTGATCTCATCAGGTTATTACATAAAGAATATTTCTACATACAGACAACAGATAATAAGACAAAGTGGATATGATCCACCGTAACAAATTTATTCTAAAATTATGAACCCGCAGCTACCCGAAACGGTGCCATTTAACAAGGTTCTTTAGGCAACCAAAACGGTGCCGTTTAGGGAACAAAGAAATCCTACTTGCTTATCAAAACTGTGCCATTTTGAGTTTGCTTAAATCCATATATAAACTTCTCTTCTTCAGACAATAATCCTAGCTCCTCATTTTGACTTACGTGATTCACTTTCTCTCTTCCAAAGCTCTTTCTTCTCTCTAAACCACCACACGAATCCTTTTCAATCAGCTTAATCCCACCCTAAATCCATCTTCCTGACATCCCCCATTCCTTCAAAAGATCCTTGACCTCAAGGATCAAAGTCTGGAAAGTGACGAGCTATCACTAACGCATCTTCCTAAGTGGCATCTACTGGAATAGCATGCGACCATTGAATCAGGTACTGAACTACTGCTCTGTTTTGTCGTTTAATCATCTTCCTCGCTAACACTACAACTGGAGACACCAAAAACTGATCATCAGGTTCTATTCTTGGCAGATCGGAGCTCGAAATCATAGAGTCTCCCACTTTCTTCTTCAACTGAGAAATGTGGAACACAGGATGAAACTGGGAGCCTGGCAGTAGCTATAACCGGTAAGCCACCCTACCAATTTTTGTTAGAATTTGATAAGAACCAAAGAATCTTGGTGCTAGCTTAAGATTTCTTCAAATGGCCACTATAGCTTGTTTGTAAGGTTGGAGTCTAAGGTAGACCCAGTTTCCAACTACAAATTTCCTTTCCGATCTCCTCCTATCTGAATAGAATTTCATCCTAGCTTGGGCGTGGGTTAGAACCTTTTTTAGGACTGACTGAAGTCTATTTCTATCCCTAGCAAATTCTTGGACCTCACCTGAACCTGATCCTGATCCAGCACTCAAGAGTGTGAAAACTGGTGGCTTATAGTAGAATAAGGCCTCAAATAGGGTCATAGATAGGGCAGAGTGATAGTTGGTATTGTACCACCATTCTGCCAATGAAAGCCAAGCCGCCCAATTCGTAGGTCTTGAGCTGGTAATACACCTCAAGTAGTTCTCCAAACATTGGTTAAGCCTTTCGCTTTGTCTATTTGTCTACGGATGGTATGCTATACTGAGACATAACTTAGTGCCTGCCATCTTAAATAAATGTTGCCATAAATGGCTCGTGAAAATTTGATCCCTATCATTGACTATTATGGCTGGCAGGCCACAAATTTTGTGGATCTGTTTAAAGAAGAGTTTTGCTACTTGTTGAGCTGAATATGGGTGGGTTAGTGCTAGGAAATGAGCGTACTTGATTAGTCTATCAATGACCACAAGTATAGAGTTTTTCCCAAGTGAGAGGGGCAGTCCCTCTATAAAATCCATCATGATGTCACTCCATAGCATCTTTGGTATTGGAAGTGGTTGTAAGAGATCGGGGTTTTTAACATGTTCATTTTTGCTTTGTTGGCAGACTTGGCAAGTAGATACCCTAGTCTTAACCTCTTGGTTCATAGTTGGCCAGTAGAAACAGTTGTAGTCTCTTAAGAGTGCCTCTAGTTCCTGAATGGCCTACCATGGTAGAGGAATGAGCCTCCTAAATTAGTTTTTCCCTCATTGTTCATGTACCTCTAATGTAGATTAGTCCATTCCTCCTAATCAAGCCTTTCTAGAGAGTGAACTCCTGGTTAGAAAGAGGTTGTACCATTAGTTAAGGTAAAATAACAGTAGCAAGAGAATCATTCTCATAACTTCCCAACACTTCTTGTATATATGCAGGCCTAGCACTTGTGATAGTTAGGAGAGTACCATCACTAGTTTGCATGGCTCTAGAGAGTCCATTCGCCACCACATTTTCTTTTCCCTTCTTGTAAACAATCTCAGAGTCGAATCCTAGCAACTTCGAGAGCCATTTCTAAAAGGTACTTAAGGCTCCGATGATTTGTCTTAATAATGAACCTATTCCCGTATAGATAAGTCCTCCACTTTTAGATAGCATGCACAATAGCTAGTAGTTCTTTTTCGTAGGTTGAAAGGCATTTCTTCCTTAGAGGTAAGGCTTTGCTAATGTATGCTATTGGTCTTCCATTCTACATTAGGACAGCTCCAATTCCCATATCACATGCATTCGTCTTAACAATAAAAGGACAAGTGAAATCTGGTAGTGTTAAAATTGGTGTAGTAGTCATGGTTGTCTTGAGGATTTCAAAGGCAGTTTCGGCTTAGCTGTCCCATTTAAACCCTCCCTTCTTGAGTAAGGATGTCAAAAGTTTACTTATGATTCCATATCCCTTGACAAACTTCCTGTAATAGCTTATAAGACCAAGGAACCCTCCTAAGGCCTTAATAGAAGTTGGTCTAGGCCAATCCAACGTACCTTTAATCTTACTTTTATCAGTTGCCACCCCATTGACAGATATGATGTGCCCCAAGTATTCCAATTCCGAATTCTCGAATTCACATTTACTTTCCTTAACAAACAACTAATACTTCTTCAGAGTTTCCAAGGCCATCATAAGGTGTTCCTTATGCTCTAACATATTTTTGCTATAAACTAGTATATCATTAAAGAACACTATGATTGATTTCCTCAAGTATAACTGAAAAATACTGTTAATCAAACTTTGAAATGTTGCTAGGGCATTGGTGAGTCCAAAGGGTATCACCCTAAACTTGTAATGTCCTTGGTGAGTTTTAAAGGCAGTCTTATGAGTGTTCTTCTTCGCCACTCGAATCTGATGATAACTCGTCCATAAGTCTAACTTAGTAAATATTGCTACCCCATTTAACTCATTGAGTAACTCATCAATAATGGGTATATGAAACTTGTCTTTTACTGTTATTTTATTCAGCTCCTTGTAGTCTAAGCAAAATCGTTATGTTCCATTTTTTTTTTTTACCAATAGGATAGGTGATACAAAGGGGTTGGTACTTGGTCGAATTATACCACTCTCGAGCATTTCATTCATTATCCTCTCAATCTCATTCTTTTGAATGTGTGGCTGTCTGTAGTTCCACACATTGATAGGACCACTGTTAAAAGTAAGTGTAATATGGTGGTCTTGTGTTCTTTGAGGTGGAAGGGTGGTAGATTCAGCGAAAATGTCCCTGTAAGCATATAGAATATACTATAATTCTATAGATACAACCCTCTTTCTCTTCCATTTGTAAGCAATATAGATGCATTACTGTCTCCCCTCTATTTTGTGCTTTCAATAATTGAGCTACCACATTCTTACCCTTTAAAAAAGAGAGTCGACCCTTGTCTTTGATTCTATGCAAAGGAATCCACTTCCCATCTTTTTTTTTAAACTCATGCTTAACTGGTTAGCATCAAGCATAATTGGCCCTTATTTCCTTCACCACTGCATGCTCAACACGGCATCACATCCCCCTAGCATTAAGAGTCTCATTTCAGTAGTAAACTCGATCCCTTGCATGGTCCATGCAAATGCCTTGCATTTAGCTTAGCTGTAGATTTTTCCCCCTCTACCAACCGTGACCCATAAGGCATCGGTGTCCTCCACATTAACTCCTGTGAACTTGGCTGTTTCTGGGTTAAGGAAATTATGGGTGGATCCACTATCCACCAAAATTGTGATGTCTCTATTCTTCACTTTTCCCCTTAGTTTAATAGTTTGCAAACCTAAACTTCCTATCAAGGCATGATGTGAAATAGTCATCTCCTCATCTACCATCTCATGCACCACTTCCTAAGTGTCAACTACCTCTTCCCCTTCCATTTCTTATTCTTCCTCTATCCCTCAAAGCATATAGAGTTTCTTCTTGGAACATTGATAGCCAAACATGTAGATTTTATCACAGTTATAACAAAGTCCCTTGTCCCTTCTTACTTTCATTTCCACAGGGGTTAATCTTTTGATGGGAATAGATTTTGTATTTCTGCGGTTTGGGTAGGTTATGTTATGTGGTAGGTGTGTTTCCTTAAGATGAAGGTTGATTTTGGGTTTAGTTTTGGGTGGAGTATGTGTTTGGTTTAGTAGGCCACGCTTTGGTCTTCTTGGCTTCTATAGAGGCCTCTTGAAGTCTAGCTAAATGTATGGCAGTTTTCATATCAGGGGGACTAAACATTTTGACCAAATGTTTGATTTCCCCTTTAAGCTCACTAATGAAACTTTCAAGAAAAAAATTCTTCACTAAACCTCATGTTCTTGTCTAGCATCCTAGGCTTAATTTCCTCAAACCTATCTTGGTAGTCAGTAACAATGGTTGATTGCCTCATTCTTTGAAATTTCCCTACTACATCTTCTTAGCTAACATCTTGGAACCTAACCAATAAAGTCTCTGTAAATTCCTTTCAAGTCACCCCTTCTGTAGGAGCATAAAAAGTTTGAAACCAGGTTTCAGCTTTTTTTTTTTTTTTCAAAGTGTATGTATGGATGCCATTACTAGTTTCTGATCAGCTGGGATAGGATAGATTATGAAAAACCTATCGCATTTTTGGATCCACAACTTAGGATCATTTCCATCAAACTTAAGGAAAGTTAGTTTAGGTGGCCTTAGGGTTGGTTCACAAATTACCTTGTGGTTGGTACTGTTCAGGCCTTGAAACCTTTGACTCCCATTAGAACTTCCTGGTGCTGAACCGAGAATCCCTTTTTCCCTTCCTTTGGTATCTTCTATATCCACTTTAGTGTGCCCTGCTGTGAGTAACTCTTGGATCTGTGCCATTTTGCTTGCCATTTGTTCTACGATCTGTAACTTGAATAAATCAAATCCATCTTCAAACTGTTGTAACTTGCTTTCAATTTCAGTAAATCATCCTTCAATAGATTGGTGTTGTCTGATTCCTTCAGCCATAGTTGATTATTTGTGAATGTTGTGAAAAGTTTACTTATGGAGGAATCTGTGATCTGATGGTAATGGTTTGTTAACTAAGTGTTTCTGGTTTATTTTGTAGGAATTTAAGAATGAAGGATGGGAGTAGATCTGCGAAAATAGCTAATGGTGAATATGTAATTGGCCCTGAAAGTGCTCTGATACCACTTGTGATGAGCTGGTTATTTAACCAAATCAGCCTACCTTTTAATTCAACTGATTCTTGTGAGTTTTGTGTTTGTTTCAGGTTGTAGAGAATACTAGAAGAGAAAATGGAGATCTGGAAATAGAAGATATAATAGATAGAGAAGTAGAATAGATTGAGAGAGAGAGAGAGAGAATTAGAATTTAGATTGGAAATGTATTTCATTCGATAATTTCCCCTAATCTCATCAGGTTGTTACATAAGGAATATTTTTGCATACAGACAACAGATAATAAGACAAGGTGGATATGATCCACTGTAACAGATTTATTCTAAAACTATGAACCCGTAGCTACCCGAAATGGTGCCGCTTAACAAGGTTCTTTAGGCAACCAAAACGGTGATGTTTAGGGAACAAAGAAATCCTACTTACTTATCAAAATTGTGCCATTTTGAGTTTGCTTAAATCCATAAATAAACTTCTCTTCTTCAGACAATAATCCTAGTTCCTCATTTTGACTTACATGATTCACTTTCCCTCTCCCAAAGCTCTTCCTTCTCTCTACACCACCACAAGAATCCTTTTCAATAAGCTTAATCCCACCCTAAATCCACCATCCTGACATGAACGTCCACATCTGAACAGTATTTCTAAAAGAGAGAAAAAGATGAGGTTGTAAACAATACGATATGGTTGATTTATTGGTAAATCACTCACACCTACTTTCAAGAGATTGTGGATTGGAGTCATATCCTCTTCCCCAAACCCGAAATATTGTAATAGTTAAAAGAGAGAGAGAGAGAGAGAGAGAGAGAGAGAGAGAGAGAAAGAGAGAGAACCCTAATTTAATGAGACAAATTAATTTAGATGCTAAAAATGTTCTTAAAAGAAGATTCAAAATTAAATTATAGGGCAATATTTGAAACAAGAAATCCAAATTCTAGACTATGGAGAAAGGAATTATTTGAAGAGAAAATAAGGTATTAATTCAAATATTTTGGATTTAATTTTTATAAAAGAGAAAATGGGGAATTATAGTTTAGTCCTTACCTTTCAAGGAAACATCACTTTTTTACCAGACTTATGTGTATTAGGGTTTTTAGTCCTCATCTTTTTGGAAATGCATCAAAATGGTCTCTCCATTAGTCAATGGTTAGTTAAAGTTAACTAGTCCAGAGGTAAAACGGTACTTTTAGTAATGGAAGTGTCAAAATGATAGTTTTTTCACATAAGGATGCAAAAAGACTGAAATGCCCCTCTAATAATTACTCTTAAACCCTTTAATATTGGGAAATTAAAAACGCCACCATCAGAGATTGAACCTTCAACCTTATGGTTAAAAGTAACAAGCTCTAACCAGCTGAGTTATTCAAACTCATTATTAGAGGGTTGTTGATTTAAATGTATATATAATTATATAATTTGTTTAAAATAATTTAAATACTTTTATATAATTTAAAATAAACTCATAAATATATATAATTTGAAATAAACACATATTTAATAATAATATATCAAAACAGATTTATAAAAAAAGAAAAAGAAAATAAGAAAACAAAAGGAAAAAAAATTCGAAAAAAAAAGGAAATTTTTCTTTCTTTCTTTCTTTTTCTTTTTTGAATTTTTCCCTTTTCAATATTTTTGCTTTGTTTTTTATTTTTATTTATTTTTATTTATTTTTATCAAATGGAAATAAGAAAAAAAAAAAAAAAAAAGGAAACCCATAAAATCAAAGCCCGTAAATTCTTTTCTTTCTTTCTTTTTTGAATTTTTTTTCCTTTTTAAAAAATATTTTATTTCAATTTGATAAAATACCCAAAAAATCAAATCCCAAAAATTGAAAAGGGAAATAATTCAAAAAATAAAAAGAAAGAAAGAAAAAATTCCTTTTTTTTTTTATATATAATTTTTTTCCTTTTGTTTTCTTATTTTCTTTTTCTTTTTCATAAATCTATTTTACTATATTATTATTAAATATGAGTTTATATATATATGAGTTTATTTTAAATTATATAAAAATATTTTAATTATTTTAAACAAATTAGGTAACTATATATATATTTAAATCAACAAACCTCCAATAATGAGTTTGAGTAGCTCAGCTGGTTAGAGCTTATTGCTTTTACCCACAAGGTTGAATGTTCAATCCCTAATGGTGGCATTTTTAATTTCCCATTATTAAATGGGTTTAAGAGTAATTGGTAGAGGGGCATTTCAGTCTTTTCACATTGCTTAGGGCTAAAATTGTCTTTTTGAAACTTCTATTAATGTTGACTGTCAGCTTTTTGGTCAGAGGGACTTTTTTGATGTATTTCCAAAAATTTGATGACCAAAAACCCTAATACGCATAAATCGGGTAAAAAAGTGATGTTTTTTTTAAAAGATAAGGACCAAACTGTAATTCTCCCAAGCGAAAATATACAAGCTCAAGTATGGACAACATCTTTTGACTGAAAAATTTGAATTTGAGACTGAAAATTCCTTGTTATAGAAAAAAAAAATAATGTTCTTTAATTAATCTCCTGTTATTGACTTGATATTAAATAATATATATACAGTAAAACCTCTATAAACTAATATTCTTGGGACCCATCCTCATGTATTAATTTGAAGGGTGCTACATTGTAAAGTGTTATTTTGTCTTAGAAAATGTGTGGAAGTCGGTTTTCTTACTCAAGGAAGGTTTCTTTTTGGGATTCCTTGTTTAGTTGGTTTTTCTTCTTCAAAGAAAGTTTTTTTTTTTTTCTTCTTCTTCTTCTTCAGGATTCCTTGTTCGGGAAAGATTTATTAAGAAAATTTCCAATTCCTTTTGGGAATGTGATTACTTATTGACCAATGAATTTCTCCCTAAGAATAGTGAGGCTTATTTTTGGTTGTATATAACAAAAGAGATCTTGTGATATAACTAAAAATTCTATTCTTAACTGCTCTTAAAAATTCTCTATTTTCTATCATCTTTATTATAACTTAAAACTAAAGGACAATTCAACAGATGAAAGATAAAGTCAAAAATATCAAGCATGTTAGTCTTGTGCAAACTAGCATCTTGAAGTACTTTTCTAGTTCTTGATTATTATGTAATATATTTTGTAATTTTATGAAATTATTAATTTATGCGATAGTCGGGACCGAAATTTTACATAGGGTTTCAAAAAGAAATTATTAATTATTAAGATATAGGGATTTATTAATTTTTTACACTAGCTCGAGTTGGGACCGGGATTTTTTATTAATTTATAGAGGATATTAACTTATAGAAGATTAATTTATAGGAGTTCTCCTGTATATAGTAATTGGTAATTGATAATTGAAATATTAAATAGCCTTCGATTTTGGAGAGAGACCATCAAAGCTGTGTAATGTTGTGACTGTATAATTATGAATTTTTTTCAAGTAAAAAAGTAAAGCTTGATTTAAAAGCAATTAATGAAAACTTAGAAATATACAAAAATCTATTAATGAGAGAAAGTAATAAATTTCTCACCAAGTAATCATTTAGCTAATTGGTACTCATGCCTTCTGAACTCTTTAGAAATTTATATTATGCCCCCTATATATATATATTTACACTAAGAGCATCTCTAACAGCTCCCTAAATGACTCCTTTAATTGTGTTATAGTGGAGTTCACTCCCTTAATTAAGAAGTGTTTTCATACCCCCTTAAAGTGGGCTCTACCTATTTAAGATTATTTTATTTTCTTGAAAAACTCCATATATTTAAAACTCATAATTGACAAACAATATCTAATTTTTAAACATAATATCTAATATTTAAATAATAATAAAAAATTATTAAAGGGGTCATTTAAGGGAGTATTGTTGGAGCACATACCCCTTTAATGGTCCCTTGCAATAACATACACCCTTAAATAAGGGAGTCTCCAATTTAGACCGTTTGAGATGCTCAAAACCCCTCGAACTCTCACAAATTGGTAAATGCCGACTGTAGATGCTCCCTTACAGGGGGCAATAAATTCAGGTGTTTGCCAATAAAACAAGAGTTTAGCGGGTATAGTGTCGAAAAAAAAAATACAGGGGCATAGTGCAAAATTTTGGAGCCGTTAGGGGTATAAGTGCAAATTAGCCTAATTATTTTAGAATCTTCTTGTTCAAATAGCAGTAATTATTTGTGGCAGTGATTTGATGCTCCATGTCCTAGTTAAGGTTCATATTAAGAGCTGATAATGGGCCTGTATTGGGTCCAACCCATGTCACTAACCATTGTCAATAGACCCAAATTGGATAGTCCAAAAACTCCACAATTTTGACATGATCACAATGGACCCATGTTTAGTAGGGGATTTATTGATGTCACTTATATCAGTCAAGTCACAAGTGTGAAATTAAATTGGTGGGCCCAGAGGGATGCTATTTTGTCCCATAGAAGATGATTGATTTACGTATTCTCTTATCTCCTTCTCTTATGCATTAATTTCTAATTCCAATTCATTGCTCATCTTCGAGAAGACATGATTGGATAACTCAACAACTCTGAAACATAAATTTATTGAACAAAATTTATTTGAGATCAGAAAAATGAAATAAATAAACAACAAAAAATTAAGTAGAGAATTTAGTGCAGACACTATTCAAACTGTTGGTACTTGATTTGGTTTTCAATGATGGACCACAAAAATATCCTCGAATTTTTCATGAAAATTACATTCTAATTATTATACGTAAAAAAAAAAAAAAATCATTGAAAACTTGAAAAATAAAAATAAAAGAAGCATACATGAATCATGATTCATGATACATCCATTTTTGCACTGTTAACTTTACTTTGGGCATCAACTTGCCAAGAGTACGTACATGTTCATATAGTTTGACCATAAAGAATTTATATGTACGATAAATTCATTCATAGTTCAAGTGGTTGTATACTTTTCTTTCACATTTATATATAAGGGGTTCAAGTCTCACATATATGATAGTGGGAGTTACTTTCCGGATTTAAATTGTAATAACGATTGACGTTAATGGTTCTAGAAAGACATCACTATCAAACAATTTTTGATTTTTGGAGGGACCAAAATTAAGGGTGACCTTTTGGAGAAATAATGGAACCAAAGTTAACAATTTAAATGGTAGGTGGTGTGTATTTAGTGTGCAGTGTGCACACATGGTGGAGAATGAGGAGCACATGGACCTCTCGAAAATGGGCTTGAATTAAATATAGAGCCACATGTGAGAATCCTGACCACTTATGACCCATCTCTCTGTATGATGTGTCTGGTAGGTGAAGGACCCTTTTGGTTTTCGGACTGCTGAAATCGGTAGTTTTAGACGTTGAGGGCTCAAAAACCATATAAAACAAAATATATTTTTAGAAAAATAAAATAAAATCAATCAAAGTGATACAGAATACATAAATATATATTGAGAAATAAATGATAGAGAATATTTAATTGTTAAAGTGTCCACTATTTAATTTGTATACAATATAAATTAATTAGTAGACAATAAATTTATACAAAGTTGATTACAAAAATAACCTTATATACAAAAATAACCGCATATATAAATATGGAAGATGCATGAGTATAGCTAATTTATAGCTAATATATATAAAATAAATAATCAAATCCAAAGCAGCATGACTTCGTGCAGTTCACAAATTTTTTTTGGGCACTGTATAGTGTATGGTGTTTTTTATTATTATTTTTATTTTTTTTATTTATGTATTCTTTTATTAAACTTTTATATATATATATATAATTGACAATTTATATATATATATAGAGAGAGTAATTTTCCAATGAGAACTTTTACAATGCACACTTTAATCTCCTTTTGATGAAATTGCATGTAATCAAATGTTTTTCGATGAGATTTTTTATATGCATCTTAAGAAAATTAAAATACACATTAAAATTTAGAAATTTTTTGGATTTGAGAACTATTTTTTTCTAATATTTCCTCATTTTTAAATGTTTTATCTTCAAAAAAATTGAAAAAAATTAGTTTTTGCACCCGAATTTTTAAAATTTTTTTTCCATAAATATATTTCAATGTTTTAACCATCCATACAAAAAATCAAATCAAGATTCAATATATTTTATACAATTTCATCAAAGGTTCTTAAAATATGTATTATAGAAAGTCCTCATTGGAAAATCTCTCTCTCTCTCTCTCTCTCTCTCTCTCTCTATATATATATATATTAAATGGGGATATTTTAATAAAAAAATATGAATTCCTCTTTTCAATTAGGAAAAGGTACTTGATTCCTAGATTAGGTGAGGGGAATCAAGTTCTTTTTTATTCAGGAACTTAATTCTTGATATGCGTGTGGGGTTCACAGAACTAAATTTCCCATAAACTTAGTAAACACAGGAATTTAAAAATAAGGAACTTAATTCCCTCTCTCAAAAAGAATTAGGGGTCGTTTGTTTTTTTGTCTGAAGACTGAATAGTCATGAATTTTACTGAAGACTGAATAGTGACTGAAACCTGAATCTGAATGATATGTTTGTTTTTTTTTTCCTCACATCCGAATGTACTGTCAATATGTTTGTTTTTTACAAATAAAATTGTCTGAAAAGAAGTAATTTTACATCTATGCCCAAAAAAAAAAAAAAAATTATGTATGAACACATATAATCATGATCTTCTTCTTCGATTACAAACAAACTTTATTTTTACTAAGAAAAGAAAATGGTTTTTTTTTTTAAAAAAAATAAAAAATAAAAAGGGGAGCAGGAAAACTCACATGAAACACTCTAAAAAAATAATATATAAATACATCACCCTAATATCATAACAAAGTATTGATATTAAATACCAATATGAGAAGTGATTATGGTTCTTTTTTTATTTTTAAAGCTATTTAAAATAAGCAATATATTAAAATAAATATTTTTATACAATATATAATTATTATTAAATTAGAAATATGTTATATATGGAGGATAGTATCGGAAGAAAATATTTTAGATTGCATTTAATGCAATTCAGTGATTTACAATTAAGTGAAAAGTTAGGATTTTTTATTTTTTATTTTAAGTTGTTTGTTAGTATTTTTAAGTTGTTTGACCACTTAAAAAAAACAAACAAAATAACTTAATAATTATGATTCAGACCCATTAAGTCTTAAGTGAAAAAAACAAACGACCCCTTAGTAAACACGCTATAATAGGAAAGAAACTTTTCATGTAAGATTGCTAATAATTTAACATTACAACCGTAGACAAAATGAGGTGGACCTAATGGTTTGCCCCTTACACCTAACTATGAGGTTGTGGGTTTGATTAATATCCTTCTTTCTAAAACCTAGAATTATTGTAATATTAAAAAAATAATAAAAAAAATACATTGCAACGGTTAGTCAAGTTTATAAGTTTAGAGTGAGTGAGGTCCCGTATGTGGCCGGAGGCCTGCCCTCCGGGCTTGGAGAAGTCAATTATATTTATGGAAGATTCTTCGAATTTATTTATTTATTGTTTTCGTTTTTGCTTTCAAAAAAATCTACAGCAAATGAGAAAGATTATCTATTTATTTATTTAACCAAATCTATATATTGAGTCTATTTACTTTTTTTTTTTTTTTTTTTTTTTTAAACAGATTTACACTTTGTTTTGGTATATTTAACAACCCTTTTGTTTTATACTGTATGACAGATCACAGAACACATCAAGTCTTTTTCGGCTTATTTTTGTCATTTTTTTTGTTCTTTCTGCCCCTAGAAGACAAAACAAAGAAAAAGCAATTAATTAATTTTTTTAAAAAAAAACAGTCAAGATTATCAAATTTCAGCGATGAATGGAATGTGAAAACTCTTGAAAATTATCAGATTTAATAATTTATCAGTTATCGCAGATATTTCTTCTCTCTTCTTTTCTTCTCTCTTCTTTCTCTCTTCCCAGTTCATCACCGCCTCTTGTTTTCCGTCGCCGGTTTCTCGCTGTGGCAGCGGGAGCCGGCGACGATGGTTCTCTTCTTTCCTTTGCTTGGCTGTCCCGGTCAGCTGGAAGACTCCAACGGCTGCTACGACGGCCCCGTTTCGTCGCCTGGAAATCTCTTTCGGGCCACAGGGAGGGGTTTTTTGTCCTAGCAACAACGGCAGCGGTTAGATCGGCCGATCTCCGGCCAGATCTGGTGTGATTATCGGCGTGAGTTGACTGATCGGTGGCCTTGGAGTTTTCCGGCACCATCCTCTCCGCCGGGACACCACCGGCAGCTTTAGGGGTCTTCTCTTCACTGGCTTTGGGTCCAGCTTGGTCGGTTTAAGCTTTGCGGAGTCGGGCGTTGTTCTGATTGGGGGTTTGATTGGCGTGGTGGGTGGGGTTTGTTCCGGCACCGTCTCCGGTGGGGCTGCTCCGGCAACTTGGATCTTCCTCCTCTTCAGTCCTCTGCTCGTGTTTTTCTTTTGTTTTTGTGTTTTGTTTTATGGTTTGTTTGTAATCCCACTCTTGTGTGGGCGTTTTTCTCCCGTAGTGGGACTCTGATCTGGGCTTGTGCTCGCTTAGTTTTATTTGTGGAGTCCCAGTTTGGTTGTAACCTTGCCCTGGATCTAGTTTTTCTAGATTTTCAGGTGCCCTCCCATCAAAAAAAAAAAAAAAAAAAAAAAAAAAATAATTTATCAGTTACCAAATGAGATAGATGCGATAGGGGCGACTTACTTTAGATGATTGTATCTGATTTTTAATTTTGGAAGGCTCTAGTGCCATCCAAATTTAAATAGAATATTTTGTTACTAAAATACTTTAAAAAAAATTACTTATATAGAAAAAGTAGTTTTGACAAATCTCTTCAAAATAAAAATAAAATAAAATAAAAGTTTTGACAATAAATAAATAAATAAATAAATAAATATATATATATATATATATATAGGGCTGCCCTTCGGTGCAACATTGCACCATACAATTTAAAAAAAAAAAAAAAAAAAACCCATGGCACATGCTTGGCACATGACAGTTTAACTTGCTGTCCACCTTTAAACCCATGCAGCCGATCACCATTGGATCTCTCCAATTCAAATTAAAGATATATCTTTCTGTTTCCCAAGGCAATAAATCCCTTATTTTTAAATTTGAAACGCATTCATTGTATTTCAATTTTTTTTTTTTAAAAAGAAGCAATGAATGCCTTTTGAATATCAAAATTAAAACGCAGCCTTATTGGCCAAATTAATGGAGATCACCACAAACCTCTCATGCATGCATGATGAATTTATGAATGACCTCGCATGCATGACTAATATATTTACGAATCTTGGAACCTGTAAACAATATTTGGATTGGCTAATAAACCTTAATACGCTTAAGGAATAAAGTGATCACATTATCTTATTATTTTCATATGCACACACACTTTAATGTTTACAATTCAAAAGTTGTGTTATGATTTGGTCTGTGTAAAATAAACAATAAGGTTACAAATCCAAGTGAACACAATTATGTATACTCGATCACTATTCTTTATATGCGATCACAATATGGTTACAAATCAAAGTGATCACAATACTGTATATTCGATCAAACATACATCAGTTTCATTTTATTTTTGAAATTTTTACGCTGAATGTTTCGCTTAGCTAATATAATTAGAGAGTGATCATGTTCTAGTTATAGTAATCACACACACACACACACATATATATATATATATATATTTACGGTCGTACGTACACACCACATTTGTCTTTATGATACATTAATACTGTGAAAATCCACGGTTTTCAATAATATTCGAAATTAGAAGTCAAATTACCACTGAATATTCTTTATTATATCTTATATTTGTCTACAAATTTTGCATAGAGTAACTTGTATGTTATGATTAATAGCCTCCAAAGAATGCATGAAATAAAGTAAGAGATATCAGTAGGTTTCTCACCTAATTGGCTAATCTTAATAAAACAAAAAGCCACCCACCCATGCATGATTGCTAATTAATGACATACTTCGTCTCTTCATCTCTTCATATGTTCATTTGCTCATTTGTTCAACTGTTGATCTCTTCATCTATTCATCTCTTCACCTTCACTCTCAAAACTGAAAAAGCTTCACACTTTTGAACCCCCTATAACAATGTTCTCCGTTGAAGAAACCGAAGCTGAATTGCATACCATGTGCAGCTCAAAAAATTTCATCGAAATTGTAAAAGATTTGCCTACAAAACAACGAGAATGCATAGAAGATATGGGATTTGGGGTGATATTGAATATTAACTGCCTTGTATTCCACCTCCTTTTGTGCGAGATGTTGCTAAAATCCATTGCACCGGAGACCAAGGATATTGTGTTACATGGAAAGTCGATTCCAATGAGGGAGTCCGACTTTGAAAAGTGATGGGGTTGCCTAATGGCACTCAGGATGTTGAGTGTGACATGGGTGAGTTTGACGAAACATGCATTATGATGAAGAACTTTCTGATTAAAACTGGTAAGAAAGTGATTACTTTGTCAAGCTAGATGAGGAAACTAAAGAATATGAAAGATGTGGATGATGTTTTCAAGATTTCCTTTGTTTTGTTTACAATCTCCACCTTGTTATGCCCTTCGACATCATCAAAAATCGACGAAGCATTGCTCACACAACTAAAGGATCCTAGACTAATACAGCATAAGAAGTGAGCAACATATTGTTTTCTGTATCTATTGGATGGTGTTCGTAAGTTCATGGATGGAGGTTCACGAAATTTTCAAGGTTGCATTCCGTTTCTTCAGTTCTTCTATTGGGGATGTATTTTCTTTAAACAACCATCTCTCATCATTTTCGGACAATGACATTCATTTGTTGAACATTTTGTTCAGTCACCTAACTAAATAGAATGAAAGGTAAGACTGATTTCACTTCATTGTTTTTAAATGTTCATCACATTTCTCTTTAATAAATTACTGTGGTCAGTGCTTTATATTTGTTCTTTTTTTTTTCTTTTCAGTAATGTGTAGTCATCATATATTGTCAACAATCACATGAAATATTGTCTGATTTCAATTAACTGTTTTCATTCAGTGAACTGGTCATTGAGAATGAGTATTTGTGCCTATGTTAGAAAGATATGGCAAATCTTTTGCCCGAGCAGTGGTTCAATGATACAATGAGTCATGCTACATTAATTTTTTTCTTACATATTTAATACTATAAATCCAATGTAATCAACTGTTGACAATTTATCAACTGTGCAGCTCATTAACATGGCCATGTACAATCTATCCCGTGATTCCTCAAAACACGCGTGGTATCTATTGACATACTTTTCGGTTAGCCCATTAAACCTTACTTCATTTTTTAAATTATTTGCTTGAACAGATACGTGGACTTTATTGCCGCATTGAATTGCATTGCAACATATATATGTTAAGGTTCTTACAACCCGTTCATGACTAGGTTTATGCCCATGCATTGTGCATTAACGTTTTATTTTTTTAGATAATAAGGAGTTTGGATAGAAAATGAATACAAATTTGATTTTATATAGTTGCAGTGGAGATGTGCATATATGCATTTCTCATTTTTTATATTTTTGCCATATTGAACAAGCAATTTTTTTAGACCCAACCCAATTTATGAGTTACTGTGCATGCATTGCACCAACAGTTTTGTAACATAACAAAATGTCATAACATAATTAAAGGTCCTATCCCAATAAAATCTATAAGTTTTTGGACCCAATTTAATTTATGGATCTTTGGTTTGATGGATTTGATGACTTAATTAGGAAGTGTCCATGCACTACGAGCCTTTTTTTTTTTTTTTTTTTTGAATTGCAAATTTATTTCAAGAGGCAAAACAGAGCCCAGCAAAACAAACAACACAAAGGCACAGAGGCATAACAAGAAAACGAACAACACAGAGGCACAACCTATGCAAGAGACCAAAACAAACAACACAAACCCAAAAACATCAAGACCACCAGCTGCCAAAAACCAAAGCAACTACAACAAAAATAATAGCTGTAACCTAAGCACCACCCAAAGAAACAACATAACAAAGACGCTCCTAAAACACTAGCATAAAACACCCCAAGAACACTACTTGATCGCCATTTTCTGTTTAGCAATTAATGTGGAAGAATTGTACAAAACGCAACCAGAAATAATTATATATCATCCTTAGTTACTAAACCTTAGATCAGTAAGAGATAATTCTCTTAGTAAATTAAATAAATGTCTTAGCTTTTACTTTTAATTCACACCAATCAAGCTACAAAATGACACCATACAATGGGCACAACTCAAGTTTATTTCACTTTACATTCATCTAACTAGAGGTCATCGCAAGTCTCAAGCATTGATGCGAAGGATGAAAAAGTTCAGATACTAAGATATGTTATACTTCAAATGAATTTAACGGTTAATTTATGAAGATTGTGACAAAGTAATTCTGTGGTTTAAAAAAGAGACTTAATTGTGCTAATTTCCAACCATATCATAACATGTGTGAATACAAAATACAAAACTTGCAAAAGATGTATTGAAACACACAACTGTTATAAACGAAAGATAAGTTAAAAAACAACATTAAAATAAATAACAATACAACAAAGATTACAGAAAGAAATCTTAGATTACACTACTAAACCGAAACGTTGTTTAATAAGTAGTAGCAGACGATCGCATTCCTCCATTAACTTGTTGACTTCATTGATTTTAGCTTCCACCTCAATCTCCAGCTGCATGATGTGGATATCAACATCTACGACCTTCATGTTCTCATCTCTCCAATCCACTTCTAGCTTCATACAACGTATGTGCTCTTTGACTAGTGCATCCTCAACAATTCCTTTCCTCTCTGACAACAAATCATCAATCTCATGGCTGATGGAACCATTGTAAGTCATTTTTCTATATTTTCAGAGAGAACTTAGTTATATACAAGCCCTAAGTGGCTTTAACAGTTTAACACTCTTTATATATTAATAGCATCAGTTAATCTATTCATTAATTTAATATTTATTTTCATAGTAATCGAAGAAGTAATTAACGTCACCCCTAGCAATGTCGATTTAATAGTCCAATGACCTACATTTACTTATTTGATTTAAAAGCACAATGACACAACCCAATGACAAACATCAATATTTGACAGTTGATATTCTCGACGTGATTAATTATAGATTTTCAACTTCGCAATATTGGTTAGGGTAGTTGTATGCACCTTAATGACGCTCATTTCCTTTAATGACAAAAGTTAACTCATTTTTTCATGTCAATAATCAACGCGTGATCAGATATTCAATTACGAAATTACCAACTATAAGCAAGGACCACATAGGCATTTATGTGTTCGTTATAATAATAAATCAACCACTTTTTTTTTCATAAATTTTCCCTGCCATTTTTATTGTGTGTTAACTACTGAAATGAACCTAATTTCCCAAACGTGATGATCACTCATAAGGTTACCATAATCATAGATGGTATTTTATTCAAAGAGAAATGAAGTATGCACAGAAGTTATTATATGACATTATTAAGAAGACTGAACATCCCAATAACATGCATGAAGTTATTATTATACTATTGACCAAACCAATGACATACATTAGTCAATTGAACAGCCAATCATTTGCATCTATGTATGACTTGTATTGTAGCATTTAACAGCCCAATTACCTTCATTACTTTTTTAAGGCTAATATTGTTTAGGTCCGTTAGAGTATGCATGTAAGTTATTATATGACGCTACCAAGAAAACTGAACAACCCAATGACATGCATGAAGTTATTATTATACTATTGATCAGACCAATGACATATATTGGTCAATTGAACAACCAATCAGTTGCATCTATGTATAACTTGTATTATAGCATTTAACAGCCCAATTACCTGCATTACTTTTTCAAGGTTGATATTGTTTATGTACAATATTTAATCGCCTTTTTTAACATGTCTTCAATGGAACTCTGTAATTTCATCAAAAAAGTGGGTTTGTGATCTAATTAAAGACGTTCATGAAAATAAATTTTGAACCCATAAATCGAGTATCTAAAATTGACATGTTTTCGCAAAAAATCATTCAATCAATTGGTTATCAATCACAGAAAGCATAAAAAAAAAAAAAAACATTCCATTAATTAACGATTTCAATAAACATGAGAACACTACATCATTAATTAGGATATATACATCATTAATTAGGGACATATACATATACATATACATATACATCATTCTCTTTTTTGGCTCCGATCAAGGCCTTCGAGATGTCGTTATAAATGGTTTACGTGATCTATCAAAGAGTAGATCTGATCTGCAAGACCTATGACTTCCATTTTAAGTTGCAAGACGTGCATCTCTCGATCATGGTATCTAGTGTTTTCGACCATCCATTAATGATGTAGATTTCTAGAACGACGACGCTCGTCCTCCAATGACTTCTCCACAATAGCGATTTGATCCTTCTTCAACAATATAGGGTCTATGTTGCCAGAATCCATCCTTTCTAGGTTTTGTATAACTGAAATGTGTAGTATAGTAGACTCATATTTATATATGAGAAGATTATTTCATGGAGTTAATGATTTGTGAGTATCAAGATAGTGATTGTTGAGTAATTTAGGGTTTAACGACTTTTCATTACATACATTGAATGTTAATTGATACATTGAATAAAGTCGTGACCATAAACCATATTTAATATGGATTCTAACTTAAGCATATAACCTATTCCACCAACGTGTTGGTCATAACCCACCAACGGTGTGCAATGTAGCTCAATAACGTGCGTAACAAACTGTTGGTCGTAACCACTTCTTTTCCATAATTTTTCCCTTACATTTTGATTGTGTTAAATATTGAAATGTACCTAATTTCCTAAACGTGATGATCACTCATAAGGTTACCATAATCATAGATGATATTTTATTCAAAGAGAAATGGTGTATGCACGTTATTAGATGACATTACCAAGAAGACTGAGCAGCCCAGTGACATTTATGAAGATATTATTATACTATTGACTAGAACAATGACATACATTAGTCAATTGAACAGTCAATCACTTGCATCTATGTATGACTTGTATTATAGCATTTAACTGCCCAATTACCTGCATTACTTTTCCAAGGTTGATATTGTTTATGTACAATATTTATTCGAATTTTTAAACATGTCTTCAATGGAACTATGTAATTTCACCAAAAAAATTTGGTTTATGATATTATTAAAATCTTTTATGAAACCAAATTTTAAACGATCGAATATCTGTCAAAGATTTAATAATTCTTATTGATATTTTTAGTTTTTTTACAAAAAAGATTGTTCTGCATTTATGAATACAAATATTCATATATCAATACACTATATAATATGATTATACCATTTCGGTAGTGATTATATAAATATATATATGCAATCACAGAAGCTATGAATTTATTTTTTTGAAACTTCTTATTTATAAAAGGGCCCAAGAGGCCAAAACAGGAGAACATAACAAACTGGCCAACCACTAAGACGAAAGCAACAAGACACAATAAGAACCAAGAAAAAGAAAAAAAAAAAATGCCACCCAACAAAAGCGAGAACCAAGCAAAAAAAATTGCCTCGCCTAGCAAAACCAGAAACAAACGAAAACATAGCAAAAACCACAAAACAGAACAACACGAAGAAACAGAAAACATTCCACTCCACTTTATCCCCACACTCAGTAGAGCCTAAGAGAAGCTATGAATTATGGATTCTAATTGAATCTGTTACAGAAATGGTTGTCATGTATTTAGCAATGCAATTCTTCAGGCTCCTCACTCTCTGCAGTCTCACCATCCTGACTATCATGAGAACTACTTCCCTCACTAACTGTATCATATGGTTCCAACTTCGATGATGAATCAGACGATTCGTACATAGGTGTCTTCGAAGTCACTACATCAGGTTTCTACAAACAAACCAAAATACATAATAGGCAAACAAGATCAATTCATATCATAAACAGTATTGGCAATTATAAATAACTTACAAATACAAATCACCCTACCATAGAAATAATGGTTTCGAGACTATCAACATGGCTCTCCATGATAACTTGGGTCAACCTAGAAATCATCTCCAAGAGCTCTTTCACTTGGGCAACGGGAACCTATACAACAAAAGCTATGTTATTTATTAGACTACCTAAAACAAATGTCCAAATATAATTTCATAAGAAAAAGAGCAACTCAACAACTCACAAATTTTATGTGTTCAAGCATAGGTGGGTAGGGTATGTCCTTAGGTATCTGCAGTAGTTGGCATGTGAATCTAAACTCCTTGCGATGCATGAGGAGGAGTTCCTAAGGTGGTAAATCGACAAGGCCGATGAAATTACGGTGAAGTTCACCCTACTCAGATTTAAATACAACAAAATAAGAACAATTTCAATGTTTGTGAAAACCAAGTCCATTACTAGTATTTATCCCATGGTACTTCTAGTCGGAAAAAGGATTATTCAACAAATTCTGATATACTCACCTCCTCGGCAGTCTCTAAGAAATTGTTCGTATCCACATGGAGATGATTCTTCTTAACATCCCGAGTTCCTAGCGGTTTCCATGCCTTGATTCCGTATTTTACCGGCCGTAACCCACACAGAACTTCCACCTCAAGCAGACCAACATCCTATTGTTCTGTGATTCGTTGACCTTTTTTCTTTCCATGTTTTTTCATTATATTTGGTGATAGGAACAACTACAATGTGATTAAAAGAGTTGTATTTAGGGATTCAATTTGTGAATCGAAGACAGAGAGAGACTGCATGTCTTTTGAAGTTAAAAAATAGGGTAATATATATATATATATATTTCGGCTTTGCATTGGAAATTATTTTAATAATAAATTTCGAGGTTGTGCAAGCGTTACACATGGCTTTGTTTTAAATTTGGACCAACCCATGTCAACTGGAATGACCAATAAAAAGGAAACATTTTTAAAAAGTTCAATATGAAGAGTTTTAAGTTAAGAGATCCATAATCAGTATCAATTAGTACAATTTATACATGTTGTGCATGCATTACACATGGTTATGTTTTAAATTCCAACCAACCCATATCAACTGAAACGATCAATAGAAAGGAAAATTTTTTAAAAGTTGAATATGAAGAGTTTGAAGTTAAGAGATCCCTAATTTGTATCAATCAGTAAAAAATAATTTTGTTGTATTCAGAATAAGATTCTGATCACATAAAGTGTATAATTAGAGGTTGATATAGTTACACTTAAATAATATACTGACCATCATTACAAAATATGTGACTATCAAAATAATTATGCGCACAAAGATACTAACTTTGTGATCACATAAAGTTTTCATAATAAGATTCTGATCACATAAAGTTTATAATTTTAGGTTGATATAGTTATACTTAAATAATATACTGATCATCATTACACAATATGTGACTATCAAAATAATAATGCATGCAAAGATACTAACTTTGTAATCACAAAAAGGTTTCATACTAAGATTCTGATCACATAAAGTTTATAATTTTAGGTTGATATAGTTATACTTAAATAATATACTGATCATCATTACACAATATGTGATTATCAAAATAATAATGCGCACATAGATACTAAGTTTCTTATCACATAAAGTTTTCCTAACTATAATATTAGGTAGATAAGTATGTGATCAGACTGTCTATAAGACAACATAGTTGTAGCAACTCTTACACAACACTGATTACTTTGATGCTAGTCTAGATGACTTCCTTGGGGTGACTACCTTTATGGTGTTTCCTTTATCTGGTTTCCTAACCTTCTTATTTGGATCAACACCTTGCACAATGTCCTTGCTCTTCTTTGGTTTGGGAGATTGCTTTAGGTTGTCGTTGGGTGCACCTTACACAATGTCCTTGCTCTTCTTTACTTTGGGAGACTACTTTAGGTTGTCGTTGGGTGCATCACAGTCTAGAGTGCCTTTTCTCTTCTTCGGTTTGGGAGCCTACTTTAGGTTGTCGTTGGGTGCATAACTATCTACAGTGCCTTTTCTCTTCTTTGGTTTCGAAACTTGCTTTAGGTTCTCCTTGGCTACATCACTATCTAGATTTCCTTTTTTCTTTTTTGGATTGAGAGCTTCAAGTTGGTTTTCGTCAGATGCAGCAGTCAGTATTTTTTCTTTTTTCTATTTTGGTTTTAGGGCTTGCTTTACCTTCTCGTTGGAAAGACCCCTTGATAGAGGTTCTAAATCAATCATGTGGGTATCACTCACTTGTTCAAGGTTCCTTTCCAACTCACCGGCAATGTCTTCGTCCTCCATCCCCACATTGTCATCTCCTTTATCCTGATTCAGCTAATCCTCCTCAACAAAATTTGTGCCTACACGATTATTTTTAAGATATATGGTCAGTATTATTAAAACAACTGAGCAACTCATAATGACCTATTTTCATAAAACAACCAAACATTACATGGTGCCCAATTATTGAAAATAAATGTAAATGAGTCCTAATATAATCTAGGGGGGGTGAATAGATTTTAATCCCTTTTTACCAATTTTTTGAGATTAATCAAGATTACAAAAATAACTCCAACCAGTTAACAACAAAAATCAAGTGTAGAGAATGCGGAAAATAAATGACACGAGATTTTTACGTGGAAAACCACACGGGGAAAAACCACAGGCTGTTTTGTGCTCCACACTAGAACCTCAATCCACTAATTGCAAATACGATTACAATCTAGGTTGACTGCATCACACCTACGATTACTAATCCGTCTTTGCTACCCACCGGCCTTCAAAAGTGAATCTAGTTCATTGCTTGCAATCTACCAAAAGGCAATCACAAGACTTAACTCTAAATGAGGAGATAAAACAACCTAGTGTGAATATATACAATACTCAAGATGCAAAAATGAAAGATTAGACATTTAAGCTTATCTAGACATTGATGAACATGTTAGACATTCCTAGATATCATTTTGCTAAGTGGCATGCATATAACATAACAAAAGAGACAACAAAGTCCTATATGCAATATCTACCACAATACAACTCACAAAACACAATCAACACAATCTTGAAACTAAGTCAAGTCATAAAGAAGCAATCTTGAGACTAGTCAAGTAATAAATGAGCTATCTTGTAAAGAAAGAACATATGAAATGATGCTAATGATATTCTAACTACAAGTCATGTGAGCAAATATGAAAACCCTATGAGAATCAAACTAGAACATGCTAGATGATGAATGAAGCATACAAGTATGATGGATTTTTGTGTTTTGAGTAATAAAAAAGTAATCTTGATACCTTGGTGTTGAAGACTCTTAATAGCTCTCAAAATTGTGTAATTTTTGCTCTCAAAATGAGCCAAGGCAAACCATACATATATATATATATAAGATGCAATCCAAAGTGGTGTCATTTTGAAACGGGGAAATGAAACGCCGTAGAGGACCGTTGCTGGTACCGCTGCCAAAGTCGAACCTGTCACGGTAGCGGTTTGCTCTGCTAAGGCCACCGCTGTCGAGAAAATGGCAGTGGCCCAGGAGCGGTTCTGGGAGTGGTCCGCTCTGTCCGTGAACCGCTATCCTAGCGCTATGAAGAAAATCACAGCAGACCTGGGAGAGGTCAGAGGTAAAAAATGACCTCTAGAAAAGGCCTCATGCAAGTATCAAGGCAAAAAATCATGGCAAATAATAAATACACAATGATAGAGTGATCATGCATGAAAACGAATATGCAACAACACTAATCACACAACATGGTATATAGAACATGTAAGATCATGAAATGTGTGTGTGTGTGTGCAACTAAATCTCTTCATATAGAGAGTCAAGATCAGGTAGCTACCTTCCTTGAAGCTCTTGTGGTCCATAATGAGGTCCTTAAACATTTGAGTAGAATTTCTTCAATCCTAAGCTACCCCTACAAGATTGAACCCCATTGTGATTTTGTTGATGAAATAAGTCAATCAAAAGTGAGGCACTTTCAATTTGGATAATCAAACACACATGCGACTGTTTTGTTGCCGGGTTCGTTAAACATCATTCTTGGGGAACCTGAGTCACCTGACTGGTGACGTGCCTCCTCACTCTACAGGCTCACCATCCTCACTTACAAGCTCACCATCCTGACTATCATGAGAACTACTTCCATCACTAACTGTATCATATGGTTCCGATTTCCTTGATGAATCAGGCGATTCGTCCATGGGTGTCTTAGAAGTCACCACATCGGGTTTCTGCAAACATTGACCAAAATACATAACAGGTAAACAAGATCAATTCATGTTGTAAACAATATTGGTAATTATAAATAACTTACAAATACAAATCACCCTACTAGAGTAGCAGTGGTTTCGAGCTTATCAACTTGGCCCTCCATGATAACTTGGGCCATCTTAGAAATCATAGACATAAGCTCTTTCACTTGGGCAACGGGAACCTATACGACAAAAAGCTATGTTATATACTAAACTACCTAAAACAAATGTCCAAATATAATTATATAAGAAAAAGAGCAATTAAACAACTCACAAATTTTATATGTTAAGGCATCGGTATGTAGGGACAGTCCTTGGGTATCTACAGTAGTTGGCATGTGAATCTGCACTCATCAAGGATGGAGCCAATGTAGGGCAAGGGGGGGTGGCGGCGGCGGGGGTGTGGGGGTTGCCAGCACTACCACCCCCTCCCCCCCTGAAGTTTCAAAATTTACAAAGTTGCCTCTAGTTCAATTTTTAAAACATCTTTAATTTTTAGAATTTTATGCTTTTACCCCTGTTTCATTTTTTTTAAAAGAAAACCCTCATTTAATTTTTTATTTTTCTATAAAGTAGACAATTAATATTTTTCCCTTAAATCACATAAAAAAAATATCCTTGATTCTATATATCGTATTTCTTTCCATGTATCTTAAATATAAATGAAAATTGAATCATTACATATATGTTATATATTAACTAACATTATTTTCTAATTCAAATAATTTGGTTCTCTCTTCCAATCTTACTTATTTAGTACCATAATACCATGTTATACTTTTGATATGTTATTTATTTTTAAATAGTCAATATGTGTTACTTTCTTTAATTAAAATACCACTGTCCAATTTGTTTTGGTGGTAAAGAGCACTCATTCAGTCTGACAAGAATTGACATACTCACAAATGGTATATATATATATATATATATAAAATTATATAATTAAAATATGACAGCCAAACATAGACATATATTTATATTTAATTATTAATATATTTTATCAAACAAACTTTTATTATGTTTAAAAATTAAAATAGTTTTTGGATGTTAAAACAATACTAGTACTAAGATTTTAATTTAAATTAGTTTTAATTTCAAATTTTTAAACACTATTAACGAATCATGAAATAAGGTTTCTATATTATCTTTAGAGTAATTTTAGACATTCCGATCCTATATCTCAACTTGTATTCTAAATACGTAGGATACACATTAACATTATTATTATTATTATTATTATTATTTATTAACATACCCTCTATACATGTTTGATATATATAACTCATTATGTTATGATGCACCCGCTGAAAATAATTCCTAGCTCCATCCCTAGTACTCATTGTGCCGTTTGAGGGGGAGTTACCAAGGTGGAAAATCGACAAGGCCGATGGAATTAGGGTGAAGTTCATCCTACTCAGATTTAAATACAACTAAATAAGAACAGTTTCAATGTCTGTGAAAACCAAGTCCATTACTAGTATTTATCTCATGGTACTTCCAGTCGAAAAAAATGATTATTCAACAAATTCGGATAAACTCACCTCCTTAGCAGGGTAACTTGTGAATTTTACGTGTCGCCTTATGAACTCCTTGATGGACTGATTAACGTGAGAAACCCACAACTGGGAAAAACTCACAAGCTATTCTGCTAGCCACACACGGTCCTCAAATCCACTACTTGTAATGATGTTTACAACCTAGGTTGACATTAACCATTCTCAGTCACTAAACCACCACTACTACCCTGTGGGCCTTTAATAGTGATCCTAGACCAAAATGCTTATGCACTACACCACATAGTTACAAGACTTAACTCTCAATGAAGATATCAACAACCTATGTGAATAATATGATAATATACTAAATACAAATAATGCTAGGCTACACTAAATGCTTATCTAGGAATTCAAGATGTCAATAAGAGCAATCCTAGATATCAATATTGCTATATGTCATACATACAACTTAGCTATAAAAATAAAGCAATCCTAGATGTAATAGCTATCACAATACAAAACATCAATCAATCCACACAAAAATCTCAATCTTGTAGATAAAGTTTAATCTAGTCGCATACAAGTTATAAATGAAATTTCTTACTAAGTAAGAACACTAAAATGGATGAAGATGATGTTCAACTTACCAAGTCATATGTGTTGAAGAAGACCCATGCAAGAGCACATCTTAGATGAAGCTTGATGAGGCTTAGATGATGTTTGATGCACATGGAAATAAGTTTGGAGAATTAAAGAAGCAAACTTGGTGTCTTTTCTTTCAAGTTTCTCTCATTCTCTTTTTAGGGTTTTTGGTGTTCAAAAAGCTAAATTAAAGAAGATGAGATAATGATGTATTTATAGATAGCAAAAACAAGTTAGGCGAAAAGACAAGATTGCCCTTGAAACGCGCCATCATCGATTTCATTTGGCGGCCAAGCCGCAGATCTCAAACCGTAGATTTGAACCTGAGAGCATCATGTATCAAATGGCGGTTTCATTCAGCGGTCAGGGCCGCCAATCACACCGTCGTTTCACCAATTGTGGTGAAACCAAAGGAGAAGACGAGAGCTTTCTTTGACGGCGATCATTGCGCTAAACCAAGCATACTAACGTGCACGCGTGGACGTTTTCGAACAAACCATGGCAAATGAATTACATGACACACAAAACCACACTTAGATTCTAAGAATGAAGTGCAAGTGTGATGGGTGTAATAGATGCACACATATAAACAATTAGAAGACAAATGCAAGATGAAAAAAACGTGCATAAAGTGTGTGTATGTGCAACTATTCTCTTCAAGAGGCAAGTCAAGTGTTTTACCTTACGCTCTTGCTCTTGAAGTCACAGAGATGCTTGGAAACTTGCCATCGAGGATCTAAACTACCCATTGCAAAATCATCCCTAAATATGATTTGTTATGAAACAATCCAATCAAAATTGAGGAATTTACAATTATATCTTCGTGCCTCTAGGGTAGGGATTAGGTTAGATTGGCCTTGCAAAACCGACCGGTGTACGTCTATGGTGGTTGGGACTACCATTGTAGAAACATACGGAGTTCCTCTAACTTCTCTAGGATTTACGGCTATTAAAGGGAGCACCTCTAAGATAGCGCCATCTACTTGAGCATCTTCACCTACACTGGTCGGGGAATCTTTAGAAACAAACTTCGCAAGTGTGGCTCTGCTTTGCCCTAATTCAAAGTTGTCAAATAGGCTAGCCCCAACGAAACCTACCAAAGGGGCCACTTCAGTATTCGATAGGACCCCAAAGGATCGACTTAATCGCTTGGACACCTTGTTAATATGTTCCAACAGATGTTCAAAAATTTTTTTTGAATCAAAAGTACTCTCATCCGAGTCAGAATCAATAAAAATCACCTAGCGCTTCATCGTAAAACTCATCGGAGCCTTGCCAACACGATGAGTAGGGTCGTTAGTCGCAGCTCGGAACTGACTTGAGTAGAAGGCGAGGTGGAAGAGTAAGTAGGATGATCAACTGTCTAGGGTCGATCAGCTTGATGTTGAACAATCGAATCAATGGCCTTGGCTTGGCCAGGCGATGGAGGAGGCACCACCGAAGGACGATCATATCTGTTCTGAGAACGCTGCTCTCTCAAAATCAAATTAGTCAGCGTCTCCTAGTCGTCGCCTTCATTATCAAAGTCAGTCGTTTCAGTACCCGCATAATTTGCTTTAGGGATTAGGAGGGACCTCAGCCATGACCGTCTTCTGGGTACATGAGGCATCAGGGGTAGAAGTCTCATTAGTTGTCTTAGAGACTTTTCTGCCAGCATTCTCTTTGGTAGCCTTCATAATAGGCGTACCCTTTCAAAGTTTCCTCTTTGAATCTCCGAGAGGAATTTGGCATCCCTACTCCCGCGATGGCACGATTTTCTCAGGAGAAGCATTAGGATCGAGATCATATATGTGCTCTAGCAATCCCTGATCGAGAGGAGCCATCCCATAAGCTAACTGGGTAGCAGCTTTCTTTTTGCCCATCTTATTTGTGCCTTTGGCCTTCTCAGCTTGTTCACCAACCACGATATCAACCTCGTATATTGAAGAAAGAACCAAGCAAGCGTTAGTTAAAGAGGTACACGGTTAAATAAAGGGAAAACTCAAGGTAGAATATACTTACAATGCCTTCGATGATTAGGAATAGGACATAAAAGTCACAAGCGAATTAACTTGTTTTCCATAAGCACGGCATGACGGTCCTTAGATTCCCAGGATTTTTGTGTAGTTCGAATCACATTCATAGTTTGATCCTTCGTTAGCCCAGCTGGGGTTTTGTTCCAGGAATCTGGGTCGTAAAATGTCTTGGGATGCTACACCTATCCAAACTATGTTGAGGGTTAGCAGCTACCGTTTCACTCCATTCGCCTCTAATAAAGAACCAACTGTTCTTCCAGTACTTGTTTGACGACAGGAAGCCCCAAACAAGGCCTTTGTGATCCTTAAGAAAGAGAGAAGGAACATTTTCCTTAAAACCGGAAGGGGGGGGGGTCTAATAGCTGGAAGAGGTAGACTAAAGATAAAAAAAAGCCCTCAGTGTCCAACCGGCTGAGTGTATAAAAATGGCAGATTTTCTAAGGAGTGGGAGAGGTGGTCTTTAGCCCCGATCAGCTTCCACAAATGCCATAGACTAATTAAGGTTTGGTATGAGTTAGGAGCCAGCTGAGCAGAAACATCTCTGACCACCGCCAGGAATTTGGCGATGAAGGGCTGAATAGGCAGAGTAACCAATGAAGAAAGCATAGTCTCATAGATAGCAACAACACCTTTAGGGAGGTTCCAAATGGTGTGCTGATCATTCAATAAGGGAATCCCCGCTCGGGAGATATTTCTCAGCATACTCTGCTATTCCCCTATCGGTAACTACATTTACCTTAGAATCAAATGCTCTCTGCTCGGTAGCAGAAAACGCCTACAGATATGGTCGACGATCTTTGGGAACTTCCTCTAGTTTCAATAGTTGGGAGGGAATCTTTAACTCTGAATATGAAGAGGGCTTAGCTACCCCGCTACTTTGATTTGCACGCATGGTTCTCGACATATCTGGAGAAGGGTTCACAGATGAAACATTAGGATTAGTCAAAAAATGTTGAAACTCAGGTTGTGCAAGAGAATAATCCATGCTGAGAGCCATGGGTTAGGATTGGGGGCTAGAATCTTGAGGACGCCCCTTTAATAAAGACACAATCCTACCTACGTTCTCCATATCACCCATCTCAACAGCATAAATAAACAATTCAACAAAGCGATGGCGAGCGATAAGGTCCATACTTGATTATTTTTTAGCAAAGATCAATGGCTCTATCAAAGACCACAAGTCTGGCAAATGGCGAAAATCTTCAGAGGGAAACTTTAAAAGAAAATGGGAAACAAAAGAGTAGATTTTTTAAGTTTTCAGAGGAAGTAAATAAGGAACTAGGGTTATGGAGAGGAGAGTGTGAAGAAGAAGTTTGTAAGAGAGAGAAAACGAACGGTTTTCAAAATATATATAAAGAAGAAAGAGACGTCATCCCACGCTCAAAGAGATGTGAATGCGCTTGTAATTTGGTGCACGAAGTTCGAGAAGACCCCTCCCATGCGTCCATTAAAAGTTAGACACGTGTAGCACAGGAAACGAAAAGGGATGCCCGCCAATCTTATCATCATGTCGCGTCAAGGAGGCAAAACGAATTTTGTGGTTGAAAGTAAATATAAAGCTGTTTACCATAATAACAGCATTAATGGGCTAGAAGACAAAAGTAAATGAAGAATTAGATATGCCTCTGAAAGAATTAAATACACCTTACCAAGCGAGTTTCTTTTCAAAACAAAAACAAAATGCTCAGTTTAGAAATTTAATGGGGTATTGTTATTGGTAAAATTTGGAAAAACGACAGGTCAGCATGGAAACTGGGAAATACGGTTGAAAGGCATGCCACGTCATCATAACCCAACACCAGGAAGAAGGTCAACCTCAATCATCACCAGGTAATTCCAACTTCTACTCGGGCCAAGATAAAACAATCAAGGTAACAACAATGATCGGGTTAAGATGGTCCGATCAAGTAACTAGGTTGGTTGAGAATAAATAAATCGATCGGGGAAATGATGCTCAGTCGGGAGAAACGACTGGTTAGATGAGTGACACGTTGATGATATCGTATTTAATGCATCCTCGACTCGAATAATCAAAGAAGAGATCCTTATGTTGATAAGGCATCTAGAAGAACATTCTAGTAAGGAAACAACCTTCCTTATAAGGAACAGAGTTCATAGTTCAGAGTTCAAATCCAATGAGGACTTGAATGAAATGTACAAACGTAGTTAAATTGCCTAAAGCATACCTAGATGGGGGTGAATAGGTTTTTACACATTTTTCAATCCCTTGAAACAAACGCAAGTTTGTCCCTCAAGGTAGCTTACATTACAACACATAAACCAAACATATAAGTATAGACAAGATAAGCCTGTGATCATTAAAGCATTGTCTATACATTAATAAGAAGCAAGAGGAAGAATAACATTAAACTGAACAACAAAGAATTCTTGTATTTCTAATAATGTTCAATGTGTTACAAGTATCAATCAACTATACAAAAGAATTATATATACAACTATGATCAAAATAATTTGCTTACATATCACACTTAACAAAATCTTGTTTCAAAATACATCACGAGTGAATATTATGCAATAAGATTAAAACATACACATATACAAATATAAAAGAGAGAGATAGAAAGAATTGACATAAGAGATTTTTTAACAGGGTAAAATCTCCAAGGAGGAAACATCCACGGGTTAAACTATAACCATTGGGTACTATGTATATTGGATGATAGATTAGAAATTCCTCAAAAGTGACCAACCTATGATCTACTCTCTATTGGAGTCTATGTCTACCCAATCCCTATTGGTAGATAAGAAATCTCTCAATGATGCGAAACCACCATATATTGGAGTCTATGTCTAAACAACATCGTTGGAAGATTAGAAATTCCTCAAGAGTGCATACACATCCCATGTACTCATGTTATATTGGAGTCTATGTCTATCCAAACGCCAATGCCTACCAATAATGTAGCCAACTCCCTATCCAAGACACGCATGCCTCTAGAGAGCCTCCAATGCATAGCTATCCAGACCTTCCCGATCCTAGACATGACTTATTGCTTAGTTATCCAAACCTCTTGTCATAACCAAGTCTTCCTTGCTTGACTATCTGGACACATTGTCCTAGTCAAGACTTCATGCCTTTTACAAGGACTTTCTAAGTGTGATCCATGAATGCAAATGATGCAAATAAGCAATTCAACATAGAACATGTGATCAATACATTCCATGGAAACTAGACTTACTCATGTGAGAACACAAGTTAAAATAGTCTAGACACAAAACTTGAATTAAAACCTAAAGCATGTGAAATCACCTAACACATGTGGCTTCTAGTTTCATTCACAAATATAACACTTGAATAAATCATATACATGAAGCACATATTCAAGAGATTAGAGAAACATACACTAAAAATGCTAGAAACACAAAATATGTTCAATGAATATTCTAGTCAATATTTAGAGCAAGGATATAATAAATAATTAATTAAATCCTATTAGGCTCTAAATACAAAATAACAAGTGTTAATCATAGATTTGTTCAATAAGAGGTTCCAATCACATGCGAAGGTTATTGATCATAAAATGAATCAATCAATCAATCCACAAATAACCCTATATATCAAACTAATCACAATGCAACACTCAAATTAACATGTGAGAAACTAGAATCATGAAACACTAGTTCACATTTGTCTCTAATTAGACTTGATTAGGTTTGATTATGAAGCTATCTTTCTCAATAGCATTCATCATACATACACATACATATAGAAGAATAAACCCCAAGGTAATTGAAGGTTATAAAAGAAGAAAACACAAAGTTAAGTCAAATACCTAAGAATCATGAGCTGGTTCAGTTTTGTGGGTAGAGCCACTAAAAAACTTGATCAAACAGTTGCAAACTCTCTTGGAAAGGTAAAGGACTTGATTATGAAGATTCTCCACTTGAATCACTCAATTCCGACTTCGTATGAGAAAGTTATGGTGTTTGGAAGGTGAGAAAGTTTGGAGAGAAAATTTGCTCATGTGTTTTCAATTCTTATTCTTCTTGAAATGAAATGGGAGGGAAAGGAGAAACTTAAAAGAGATGAAAGAGAGGGAAACAAGTGACCAACCCAAGGATGCCATGTCACCTACCCATGAGAGCTCACGCGCCCTTCACAGCCTTACCCAAGCTTGGCCTTTGGCCAATGCTTGCTTCCCTCGTGCTCCTCTCAGCCGTTCTTCAGCCGTATTCAGGCCTTCAAACTCTAAATTCGAATCCATCTTTGAATAACGAACTATGACTTCCTCACACACAAAGACGACTATGAAACTTTGACAAAAGGTTGAGAATTCGACTCGGTATACTACGACGAAGACAACTCAACGAATGAGAACATAAAATAGTGTAGCTTCCTAGTTTTGACTTGAAACTTAATGAATGAGTAACCGAAATGACTGGGACTCAATAAGGAATCATATGAGACCATATTCAAGTCTAAAGACAATAAACCAAAAACAAATAAACATAAAGTCACACAAGTATGCCATTTCCTAGAGATAGTCCTAGAACATGCAATTTTACAATGTTTGTCAATTTAAAACTAATGCATGTGCCTACTTTTTCAAGTGTGTGAATGTGTTATACAAATGGTGTATAACTATGTAGGGACACAAATTAATGTCATGTGTGTGTGTGCCTAAGCCTTGTAAAAGGAATAAGGTCAATTATACCTTTGATGAGCAATGTAGCTTATTCCCCTTTCAAGACACCATCTTGTATGAACCGTAGCCGAGTCTTTCTTTGAAGCTTTGAATCATCATTTCTAAGACCACTTATCAATACAAGAGAAACAATGTTTTGATATGGAATACATGCTAACAAAAACCAAAAACCTAACATCGAAGAAATATGCAAGAAGTAGAATTGGAAAGAAGATAAAGACGACTCCTACAAGTTAGAGTTCGATTAAACCTCATCAATTACCCCTAACTTGTACAATTAAAATTAGGGTTTCTATGCATGTATAAATAGACCCTCAAAACACCAAAATAGGGTGATGATTAAGGTAGTTACGAATATACGAGAGAGATTGAGTGTGTAATTCAAAAGATCCATAGTGCACTTATTCTCCTCGTTGCCAGCACCCGTGGTTTTTTCCCTCTTTGAGTTTTCCATGTAAAATCGTGTGTTTGCTTGCTTTCTTTTCAATTTGCTCTTTAATTAAATATCTTAATACATACTTGTTTGTGTGACACGTGGTAGATTTGACTTAATCCAAAAATCACCGTCAAAGTAAAGGGTTGGCTTGCTAACCAATTTCAAATGAAAGATTTAGGAGAGGCAAGTTACGTTCAAGGGATCGCAAAAACAAACTATTAGCACTATCTCAAGCATTGTATATCAACAAGATACTTGTGCGATTCTCGATGCAAAACTCCAAGAAAGGTAATCTACCTTCTAAGCATGGAGTTCACTTGTCTAAGAAACAATGTCCTAAGGCACCTCAAGAAATTGAGGATATGAGACAAGTTCCCTATACATCAGTAGTACGCAGTCTCATGTATGCTATGTTATGCACGAGACCTAACATCTGCTTCGCAATGGGAGTAGCCAGTAGATTTCAATCCAACCTAGGATTGGATCATTGACTTGTAGTGAAGATCATTCTCAAGTATCTTTAAAGAACAAGAAACCATAAGCTTGTATATTCAGGAAATGATTTGATCCCGTTAAGATATACAGATTCTAACTTTCAGGCAGACATGAATTCTAGGAAATCAACGTCTAGGTTAATATTTACCCTTGGTGGTGGAGCCATAGTGTGGAGGAGTATCAAGCAATATTGTATTGCTGATTCCATCATGGAGGCCGAATATGTAGCGGTTTGTGAAGCAACTAAGGAGGCTATATGGCTTTGTAAGTTTTCAAGCGATATGAAAGATAAGATATAATTGTTCATTAAAGAATCAATGGTACTTAAAGGAAAAGATATAATTAGAGAGGTATAATGGACTTTATAACCTAGCTCTAATTATGAACTACTCATGGAGAATCATACCATATGTAGTGGTTATATCAATGGACACTGAGATTTCAGTCTATGTAATATGTCTGCAGTTTCGAGAGTACAGCATTGGGCTTTTAGTGTAGTAACTCCGAGGTTAATAATCATGGAATATAAATTAAAGAGTTTAATTAATATTTCTAAGTATTATTGAAGCTCAAAACTTGGGTCCATTAGGTCCCCTTACTAGCCATTTATGGTCAATGGTAACAAGGGTCACGGTTAATTAATTGGATAGTCCAATTAATTGTGTTACGAAAGTGATACGAATAAATTCAGGGAACTAATTAAATAATATGATTATTTGATTAGTATATATTAAAAATTGAATTATATTAATAATTAAGAATTATTAACTATTTTAATTATTAATAGGAGGTTACAAGTTCGAACCATGACTAATACAAATGATTAAAGATAATAAAGATTATTTTAAATCCTAGAGGTCACAGGTTCAAGTCCTAGTGGTGACCAAAATTAAATAGGATTTAGAATCTTATTTTGACTTGGACAACTAAACCCTAGGTCACTGATATAAATAGATATTTATCAGGAAACGAAAGACAACCTAAACCTAATACAGAAAAGAGAGAGGTGCTGCAAAGGCAAAAAGAAAAAGAAATTTTTTTTTCGTTTCTCTTGCATGGGTCGGCCAAACGAACTGAAGGAGAAGGCAAATGGTTGTCTTCTTGATTTCTGTAAACCTCTGTCTAGTCCTGTCTGTATCCATGACGTGCCCACACACAAGTTATCAGACCGCAGATCATAGCTCGGAAGGCTTAGTGGAGAAATCGAGATCAAATCTTTAAGAAAAGAATCGGGTATGCTTTAAGGGTTTTTAATTTTTTTTTATTTTTTTTAATGAACGTGTATATACAAAATCTAGTTTAAGAAAGTTCTCTAAAGAATTTTTTTTTGAAACCCTATATACATTCCGTTGCTATTTTTAATCAAAACCCTAATTTTTTCCTACAACCAGATGGATAG
>OX940805.1:2099745-2192245 GCA_954870605.1 Acer campestre
CGAACATCTTGTTTACTAGCCTCTGGTATGTCGCTCCAGCATTCTTCAAACCAAACGGCATTACCTTATAGCGGTAGAGCCACTGATTAGTCGTGAAGGTTGTCTTCTCTTCGTCTAGCCCCAATATTCTGATCTGGTTATAGCCTGAGTAAGCATCAATGAAACTGAGCAGTTTATGCCTAGCTGTTGCAACGACCAACTGGTTTATCCTTGGTAGGGGGAAACTATCTTTTGGGTACGCCTTTTTCAGGTGAGTAAAATCCACATGTATTCTCCACTGCCCATTCTTCTTATTGACTAGCACCATGTTGGCTAACCATTTCGAGTACTGGACCTCCCTAATCGACCCTGCAGCTAACAGTTTCTTGACTTCTTCCTTGATGGCTTCCTTTCTCTTCAGATTGAACATCAGTCTCTTCTAAATCATCAGTTTATGTTCGGGGTCAATTGCCAGATAGTAAGATATCACACTGGTATCTATTCCTGACATGTCCTCATGCTTCCATGCGAACACATCCATGTACTCCCTCAGCAAGCTGGTCAGGTCGTTCTGGATACGATCGGAAAGCTGAGCCTCTAGCTTGACAGTTTTGATTAGGTTCATTGATGTCGAGAAAAACTTCATCATTGGTTTCTTCTTCCTTTGGATATTTTTCTTGCCCCGCAGATGCTTCTCTTAGATCTAGGTCAAACATGGTCGAGGTCTCCGCTCGGGCTTTCTCCTCATCAATCTCAAAGCACTCTTCCCCTTACGTGTGAATCTACATTACATCAGGGTTTGCTTTCTCTCTATAAACCACTAAATTCGCCTTCCAAGCCCACTCTTGTGAGCTCTTCATCACGCCTACCCATGCTTCAGTCAGGAACTTAACTGGTTGCTATCACAACTTTGGACTTGTTCAGGAAAGGTCTCCTTAGTAATGCATTATAGTGCCAATTCTCGACATCAACAACTACGAAGTTGAGGAGCACATTTTTTTGGCAGGGGTAAGTCTCGATCTCCATCGGTAACTTGACTGTCCTCAGAGATCTTACTTCTGCTTCGCAAAACCCCCTGAGTGAGGTCGTTAGCTGATCGAACACTCCATAACTTAGATGTCCGCCGTGCTGACATGTCAAGCTGAATAAAACTATATCAAATCGTGAATAATAAGTTTAATGAAATCTATCTACGAATAAAATTTGAGAAATTTTCAAGCACTAGTTTTATTTATCCCGATTTTGTTAAATATGAAGACATCAACAAAATGAAAGAAATATAATAAAATTCTAAAAATAGTTCTAGTACTTGAAAAATTCTCAAATATTATTCACTGGTAGATTTCAATGAATTTATCATTCACAAAAAAAAAATAAAAAAATAAAAAAATAAAAAAATCATATCAAAATTTATAAAAATCGATGTGATTTTATCAAGGTATTTACCGAAATTAAAATAAAAGATCACTCACTTAAAAGTTCTTTTACACATACATATATATATATATATATAAAGATATTAAAATTTAAACTTTTTAAGCTAGCTAATATAATTTGATAAAGTAGGTACTTGACTCCCTAGATTAAGTCCCCCTCCCCCTTCCCCTTTCTCCCCTTTTTCTATAGATTTTCTTGTTTTCTTAACATTATTGTACTATTTTCCCTTTTACAGCAAGAACATCTAACAATTGAACTTCATCTTCAAACCTCTAACAACCATAAAACTCTACGACTTTAAAGTACAATTTTGCACTATTTTCCCCTCTTTCAAACACAATAGTAATGCTATTGTATTGTACGATATATCTTATATTCTTACTATCTATTTCCAAAATATATGTTTTTTTATAACATACACATTTTGAAGGGTAAGATTTACATCCCGCATTAGGTGCAACATAAAACTTTTCTTTATCATCGAACTTACTTAAAACAAATTTGACTAATGGGTCATTTGTTTTTGTTTTTGTTTTTGTTTTTTTTTGAAGACCGAACAATACATCCTAAATTTTACTAAATAAACTTGAACCTGAATGATATATTTGTTTGTATTTTTCTCACATATGAATATACTGTCAACTTGTTTATTTTTTTAAAATAAAATTTTCTAAAAATAAGTAATTTTACAATTATAACCATGTTAATTAAAAGAAGTATTTTAACATACACAATTCTTTATAAGGTTTTGCATGCTCTCTTGTAAACAATACACGTTGCATGATGTACATATAATTCAGGAAATCATTTTTAAGATTTCCAGCGCATATAATTATATTCACTAGTGTATATATATACAAAAATGTTCAAGTCAGTGCACATTAATATAACTTCATCAGTGCATTGAATGTGGACCATTAGATTTACATACTTTAACTTAAAGTGTATGCACTTGTCAAAGCTTCTCCATAATCAGTGGTCAACATGCACTACAAGAAAAATCCTCTTTTACAACGCCATATTGATATCACCAAATCCCAACTCCGCTTCGTCAAATGATTTTAGTGACACTTAAAAAATGTCACGCAAAGTAAAATTATTATATAAATATTTATAATTTTATTATCAATATTTAAATATATATATATTAATTCATATATAAATTGATCTTTAGTGATGTTGTCAGTATATTGTTAGCAACACAATAAAAGGGTAATTAAATGTAACAATATTTATAGTTTTAAATCATTAATATAATTTTAATTAAATTTATATTTTATATTTATATACTATTATCAGTAATATCTTTTTGCTTGATAATTAATTTTATATTTATCATTATTACATATTATATTGTATATATATTTATATATTATAATATTTATATAAATTACATATAGATCATCGATGAATTAAAAACAATTATTTTAAGACTAAATGTACCACAATTTATTTCAAAAACAACCCAAAAATTATGTAAAAAGAGTTACAACCGATAGTAACATTAAAATACAACAAATAAAATTGAGCTAATTAATTTCTTACAAATAAAGATACATAATAAAATTATCTTTATTATAGTCTAAACAAAGCTTCTTCGATTGTTTCACAAGTTCTTCTGAATTTTCCAATTTCCTTCACAATTTGCATCAGAAGTGTCATCACCAGATGAATCAACCATGGTAAATATAGACAAACGATATCTTGGAGCCATCTAATCTACAAAATAACATTAAATTGATAATCTTTTTAACATCCCTATCAACAATCCCTATATATCAACAATACTAGTTAATATATATATATATATATACTAACCTTAGAAATTGCTTCAAACTCGACAACAACAAATAAATTCTTCAAATTCTTATGACTTCCCCTGACCTTTCAAAACAGAGTGCCAACAAACAACCTTTTAGAAAAGAAAATTTGAATTAAGACATAAAAAAAAATGATACAAAAACACAAAAAAAAAAAAAAAAAAAAATAGTAACATTAATAAAGAAACACAAGGAAAAAAAATATTAATTTTTTCAGTTATTTTCATATAATGCTAAATATTTTTTTACCTTGTTAATGGCAATAAGAGCCATGAATCAGTATTTGTTTGTATCACTGTTTAAATCAGTGATGCATAAACTGTATAGTATATTTACTATATTATGTGATTGAAAAGCAAGAAAGCAGAAAGTATATTAACTATACATTGTAAAACAAAAAACAGAGTGGTAGAAAACACATAAAGCCATTTATAACTTGTAGGATGAAAAATGGAAGATACAGATGAAGAGAGGGAAAAAGAAAGAGTTGGTACTTATAAATGCATCAGAGTAAAATAATCGATCAACAACAACAATATTATATCCAGAGATAAAAAGAGCATTAGTAGAATTCTATTAAACCATTCAATTGAAAAATAGGAAACATGTTGCCACTTTCTTTTCAATTAACTCCCAATTATTATATCTCACTAAACAAATCAACCAAAAAAATAGGAACCTTTGGCACCATTTTCTTCTTCACACTGTGCCAAAATGGTTTTATTATATGTACATATATCCTTTTTGAAATTAATATATTTAATTCTTTTGTTATTTAAATTGTTCTTTATTAAAATAAATAGAGAAATCTTCAATTATAAAACTGTTACAAATTTAATATTTGAATAATTTTAATTTATAAACAAAATTATTTTTTCTAGAAAAAAATAAATTTTCTTTACAAATCTACATATTTTTTTTTAAAGAAAAATAAACATTGTAAAAATTCATATACAATTAAATATAGCATTTACAACCTTCAACTTTGTCTTTTGAATTTTTCTTTTATTTATTTTTAATATTTAGTTGCATCAAATTTTATCTTCAACAATGTTAAAATAAAAATTAATTCTTATAAAAACATAAAATAAAAATTAACAAAAGATTAAATTTATTATTTATTAGTAACATAAAAATTGTAATTACTAAAAATTATGTCATACCTAAATGCATATATATGATTTTTATGTTACGAATTATTTTAAGAAAATAAAAATTAATTATTTTTCTCTTATAATTTATATAATTATAATTTTAGCGACTCTATCACTGCACACATTAATATGTCTTACTAAAAGTAGATTTTTAGCAATGTTTAGTACATTTAGAGAGACAATATATGTATCACCACAATGACATCAAGTAGACTTGATACGATTCCGGTTTCGATTCCATATTTAGGTGGAACTAGAATTGGAACCTAGAACCGAAACCGAAACCGAAACCGAAACCGAAACCGAAACTGGAACCGGCCTATACTAGTTCCGGTTTCAATTTCGGTTCAAGTTTCGGTTCTGAAACCACCGGTTCTGGTTCCGATTTTGGAGGAACCGACAGTTCTGAACCTTTTTTTTTTCTTTTTGTAGTCACATGATCATCAGATCATCATCTTCTCCACAACTCCACAACCAAAGTACCAGTAAGTCAACAACCAGTCTACCGGACCATCACCATCGTCGATTCTTCCACTTCAACTCACAATCCCCAATTGAAAACCTAAATTGAAAATCCCCAACTTCCAATTGTCCCCAATTCGATCCCAAAACCAACCCATAATCCATCACTTTCCTCAACTTTCTTAGCAATCTTCCACTTCAACTCACAATCTCCAATTGAAAACCTAAATTGAAAATCCCTAACTTCCAATTGCCTCCGATTCGATCCCAAAACCAACCCCTTAATCCATCAATTTCCTCATCTTTCTTAGCAAACAAACACCCAAAAACAAAAAACAAAAAAGCATAGAGAATCAGAGATCGTGAAGAAGAAGAAGAGGGCGACCGTCCGGCTTTGATTGATCGTCGGTGACGGGATAAAGAAGCGGTCGTCGGTCAAATCTTCGAAGGAAAGAGAATCTGAGATGAGAGAGAGAGAGGTGACTGAAGTAGTGAAGTCTGAATTCGAGTTGAAGACAATGGTACTGTGATAGAGAAGATCGAGACATCAAAGTATCAGACATAGAGTTTTATTAAAAAAGAAAAGAAAAGAAAAAGAAAAGGAACCATCGGTTCGAATCGAAACCGAAACCGAAACGGAAACCGTCGGTTCAAGTTCAGTTCGAACCGGATGGTTCTGTGAAATGTGGAACTGGAACCAGCCTCTTCGGTTCTGGTTCTAATTCGGTTACACGGTTCGAACCGAAACCTTGTCAGGTCTAACATTAAGTAGGGGTCTCCAAAACTCTACGATTATGTCACCAAAATAATGAAATTAATATGTCACGTTGATGACATATATTTAACGACATCATGTCTAGAGGATCACCAAAGATAGGTTTTAGCGATACATTTTTTATGTAGCTAATAAATGCATTGCCAATGAGCAATTTTCTTGTAGTGATGCATTGGTATTGATGTAGTTACATCAGTGCGCACTGATGTGAACGGGATCAGCAATGGCAATAAGGTGGGTTCGGGGCGGGGTGGTCTTCCCTGCACCCCACCCCACCCCATTTATTTTTTGAAAACTCATCCCCTCATAAAACCCCACCATAGATGGAGTGGGTTGGGGCGGGGCAGGGCACAACGGGGAGTGCTTTCCCCATCCCCATCCCCATCCCCATCCCCATCCATTTACCCTATTTATAATTTTTTTTATTTAAATAATATATAAATAACCATCGAATATGATATAATATATAAAGTAGTAAATAATTCCAAGAAACTATTAAAAAACATCTCATAAACATAATTCTCACAAGTAAATTCAATCATTTTAAAACATTTCGAAAATCGTGACATTAATTATCTAATAGTTGCATTTATTTCTCTAGTTCTCTCTTCTTTAGTTTGTTTCCACCCCATGTTATTCTTGTATGTTTACACAATTTTCTCATGATAACACCAGTATTGGGTCTTCACTTTCTAGTGCATCTGTAGACATATTTGTGCCTACCTGAAGTAATGATAAACGAATTAAATTTAATTCAAGAGTTGAGAATTATTAAAGTAATAAACTTGAAAAAGAAAATTGTTGTTATTAAACTTTTAATTTTAAAAGTTATTTGAGAAAGAAACTTACTGTATGTCCTCTTATGGTTAAGGTTGAAGCTTGAATAGTGAACTTCGAGTTGTTTGAGGATTAGAGACTTAGAGTTGAAGTTAGTGGCTAGGGTTTTTTTAATAGTATTTTGTTTTGTCACTTTATGTTAAGTAACGGTGAAGAGATGTAAAGTTAGGGTTAATGTATTTATATATATATTTAGATATATATATTTTGAAACTACGTAGTTTAACTAAATATTATTTTAAGCGGGGCAGGGCAGGGCAGGGCAGGGTGAGGAGTATAAAACACATCCCCGCCCCATAACCATTTCAGGTTAGACTATCTATCCCCAATCCCCACCAAATTGAAACTCATCCCTACCCCAAAAGTGCGGGTCCCCGCTGGCCCCATCCCAACGGGGAATTTCGCCATCCCTAAACGGGACCGTATATATATATATATATATAATTTTTCTATTGTCAGTTCGTGCTGATATATTTTATATCAGGACGAAAAATGTAGACCATTAGATTTACATACTTTGACTTAAAGTGTATGCATTTATCAAAACTTCTCCATAATCTATGGTCCACATTCTTTGTCCTGATATATTTTATATTAAGACGACCTGACAGTAAAAAGACTATATATATATTCAGTTCGTCATGACAATAAATATATCAGGACGAAGAATGTGGATCGTAGAATATAGAGAAGTTTTGACAAGTGCATACACTTTTAGTTAAAGTATGTAAATCTAGTGGTCCACATTCTTCGTCCTGATATATTTGTTGTCAGAACGAACTGATAATAAAAAATATGTATATATATATATATATGATGGCTTCTTGAATTACATTAAAAAATGGCTTCCTGTACATTTCTATATGCATCGGTCTATGTAAAAAAATGATTCCTGAATTATATGCGCCGGTCTAGATATATATATATATAATAATTATTGAGCACTACACGAATAGTTCGATAAAAAAAGCAATTAAAGACTTCTTACCAGAATTTTGTAAGAGAAATTCAATTGTTTATTCTCAAACAGATTATAGTATGAGAAGTGATTATGTTTTTTTTTTTTTTCCCTTTCTAAATGTCGTATAAAATAAGAAATAGGTGAAAAGAAGGAATTCTATACCATATCAAATATATATTTGGAAATATGTATTCTTTGAGAGGACAAACTTGTAAGGAAATATTTTAAATGTAATTCAGTAATTTATAATTAAGTTAAAAGTCAGGATTGTTTATTTTTTTTAAAAAGTTGTTTTTTTACATTTTAAAGTTGTTTGACCACTTAAAATACAAATAAAACAATTTAACGAGCTCGATTCATATCCATTAAGTTTCAAGTGGAAAAAACAAACACCCGTAAGTATTTAGATTAGCCCCTATTAGTTAAAAATTCTGACTCCATTGTTACTATTGATTTCATTGCATAACGAATAACATGTGTCCTTTAATTGTACTCTTTCTAATAACTTTAGCTTTTAAATCTACTATTTAAGAATTGATTATAACTCAACCAATCTTGTGCTAGGTTTTGGCTCGTATTCTCGAATGAACCAAATATTAACCAAAGAAGACTCAACTGATGTGGAGCTTTCTGGAAACGTGGGATACGTTTGGAAGTTGGATTAAGTGTTTGAGGGAAGACTTGAAGACGAAAGCGGGAGAAAGAAGAAAACTGTTCTCCCTACCGCTTTGGCTTTGACAGCGGTTGTGGGAGCAGTCGAGGCTGGGTTCGTAAAGATTGAAGGACTGATGTGCCTTGTGTTGGAGTATGAAGACTTCAAGTCAAACAAGATGAATTATTTAAAGAAAATTAATTTTATTTTGTCCTTTGTGAAAATGATATGCAAAGATAATTGCATTTGTTGGGTTCGGTGAATTAATGTGCAGATGTCAACAAAGGAAGCAATATTGAATTTGAGAGCTTCACGCTGTTAAAAGGCACAGCGGATGTTGCAGTAGCCAACTGCTGTGTATTGCGCTTTGGCTTTCAAAGTGGCAATGATAGCAGTATTGCATTAAAGGATGAGTGCTACGCATTGTGCTGTGTATTTCGAGAGCGGTTGGACAGCGGTCAGACATAAGAGCTTCAGGCTGTGTGTTGTGTTGTGAATTTCGGCAACGGCTTTGAGAGCGGTGTTGTCACAAAGGTACACGTTGTGAAGAGCGCTGTGAGGAGCGATGTGGCACCTACAGAGCGTGAAGTAAGATTTTGCAAAGTAAAGAAAGAGGAAAAAGGAAATAGATCCCAATTAGGATTTGGCCAACCCTAGTGCTCCCATATAAATACCACCATTATGTAAACTCTGTGAGAAAAAATTGCTAGAGAGATAGAGAGCAAAATGTAGAGAGACTGAGAGATTGTAATCAACTCTGAAAGTAGTGGATTGAGTGCGGTGCGCTCCGTGGACGTAGACAAATTGCTGAACCATGTAAAAATCTTTGGTGTTGTCTTTTTTCTTCTTATTGCTTTCATATTATCTGTGTGTTTAGATTTGTGTGTGCGATTTTTTTTCTTCTTACAACAATTAGTATCAGAGCCCTAGGTTGGGGCAGGTTATTTTTCACACAAATTTAGGTTATTTCGAGGTCAACGATTTTATCGCAGGGATGAGATTTGAGAAAGATTCTCTTTATATTGAGAAATTTGATGGGATGAATTTCAGTTTCTGGAAGATGCAAATGGAGGATTATCTGTACCAAAAGGACCTACATTGGCCGATAAAAGAGAAGCCGGCAACCATGATCGATGCAGATTGGTCAAAGAAGCGGATGCCAAAGAACATGGATGAAAAGGATCTCGAACTGCTGGACAGGAAAGCATTGGGAGCAATTCGTCTCAGTTTGACGAAGTAGATCACTTTTAACATAAAGGATCAACTAACTGCTATAGATATGATGAAGACTTTATCAAACCTGTATGAACAGCCTTCTGCGGTAAGGAAGGTCCATCTTGTCAAGAAGCTATAAAATTTAAAGATGACGGAAGGTCGGGGTTTTAGAGAGTATCTAAACCAGTTCAATGAAGTGAAGGATGGGTTAACTTTTGTATCTATGGGTTTCAATGAAGAATTCTTAGTGGTGTTTATGCTCACCCAATTGCCAAAAAGTTGGAAGATGACATGTCAGTCAATTGCCAACTCGTTCGGAAAAGAGAAATTTGATTTCTTATAGGTTGTGAAAATGATCATGATCGAAGAGATTAGGATGCGTGAAAAGGGATTTGGAGCGTCTACATCTTCAGCATTGAATATAGAAGGTAAAGAAAGCAGAAACAGAAATCGAAACACGAATCAACGGGGAAGATCAAAGTCAATAGGTAAGTCTAAAACCAGGTATCAGGTCAATTATTTGGGAAATCAGCAACGAAGTAAGAAAGATGTAGAGTGCCAGACTTGTGGCAAGAAATGCCACTTCTCATATGAGTGTAGATCTGAAAAGAAAGATAAGGGCAAGGGCAGTGCAAACTGTGTGTCAGAAGAGTTAGATGACTGCCTCATCTACTCGTTGGAAAGTAAGATGAAGTCTTGGGTTCTAGATTCATGAGCATCTTTCCATGCCACATCTCATAGAGAGTTATTTGAGAATTACATCTCTAGAAATTTGGGTAAGGTGTATCTTGGTGACGATCAAGCATGTAATATTATCGGGAAGGGAGATGTGAAGATTCAGCTGAAAGGGTTAGTTTGGAAACTCAATAACGTGAGGCACATACCGGATTTAAGGAAGAATTTGATCTCCATTGGGCAACTAGCGTTAGAGGGTTACATGACAACTTTCATAGATGATAAGTGGAAGATTTCAAGGGTATTATGACAATCGCCCGAGGAAAAAAGAATGGGTTGCTTTACACAACAACGGATGTTTGTGGTTCAATCGCTGTGGCGGAAGGTAAAGATGATCTGAACTTGTGGCACCAGAGGTTTGGACACATGAGTAGTCAAGGGTTGAAGTGTTTACATTCGAAAGGTAAGTTGCTAGATTTGAAGAGTGTTAAGGTTGATTTTGTGAGAGCTGCGTATTGGGAAAACAGAAGCGAGTGAGCTTTAAGAAGACCGAAAGGGTACCGATAAAGAAAAAGCTGGAACTAGTGCACACCGATGTTTGGGGTCCAACTTCAGTCTCATCAACCGAAGGTAAACAGTATTTCATCACATTTATTGACGACCACTCCAGGAAGGTATGGGTTTATTTTCTAAAACATAAGTCTGAGGTGTTTGATGCTTTCAAGAGATGGAAAGCTAAGGTTGAGAAAGAGACAGGGTTAAAGATCAAAAAGCTGCATTCAGACAATGGTGGAGAATATGAAGACAATGAGTTCAAGAGGTTTTGATATCTGAGCGGGATTAAGCTCAATCGAACGATTCCTAGAACCCCACAGCAGAATGGAATAGCAGAACGGATGAACATATCATTGACTAAGAGAGCCAGAAGTATGAGGCTACATTTAGGGTTACCAAAACAGTTATGGGCAGAGGCAATCAATACAGCAGCATATTTGATCAATAGAGGACAATTAAAGCCTTTGGAGCTCGCTATACCAGAAGAGATCTAGACTGGGAAAGAGGTAAAACTTTCTCATCTTAAAGTGTTTGGGTGTGTTTCTTATGTACATATAGGTGATCATGCGAGGAATAAGCTAGACGCTAAGTCAGTGAAGTGTACTTTGGTGGGCTATGGAGAAGATGAATTTGGTTACAAGCTGTGGGATGACCAAACCTGCAAGATTATCAGAAGTAGAGATGCTGTCTTCAGTGAAAAGGTTATGTACAAAGATAAAAACACATAGGTGTCTGAGCCAGAAGAGCCAGAGTATTTTGGGCCGAATGATGAAGAACAAGGTGTGCTGCTCCAGGTTATAGATCCTATCCCACATAGAGATGTTCCAGCGACACATGCTCAGAGTGTAGTGAGAAGATCAACTCGAATTAGCTTACCAAATAGGAAGTACTTGCAATACATGTTTTTGACAGATGCAGGGGAACCTGAGTGCTATAATGAAGCATATCAAGGAGAAGATGCGAGCAAGTAGGAGCTTGTAATGAAGGATGAGGTGAAGTCGTTGATTTCAAATCAAACTTGGGAGTTAGCCAAGTTGCTTGAAGGAAAGAAAGTCCTACAAAATAAGTGGGTATTTCAGATCAAAGAGGAACATGATGGTTCCAAGAGATACAAGGCACAACTAGTGGTCAAAGGCTTCCAACAAATAGAAAGTATTGACTACTCTGAAATTTTTTCTCCTGTTGTTAAACTAACTACGATCCGGTTAGTGTTAAGTATTGTCACAGCAAAAGGGTTATATCTTGAGCAGTTAGATGTGAAGACTGCCTTTCTTCATGGAGATTTGGAGGAAGAAATATACATGTAGCAACTAGAAGGGTTCGCAGAAGATGGCAAAGAAGAGTTGGTATGTAGGTTGACAAAGAGCTTGTATGGTTTAAAATAAGCTCCCCAACAGTGGTACAAAAAGTTCAACGGGTTTATGCAAGGTAATGAATATTTGAGATACAGTACTGACCACTGCTGTTACTTCAAAAAGGTTAAATCAAGTTTTATTATTCTGTTACTTTATGTTGATAACATGTTAGTAATTTGTGCAGATTTAGAAGAGATTAACAATTTGAAGAAGCAACTCTCGAGTGAGTTCGAGATAAAGGATTTAGGTGCAGCAAAATAGATTCTTGGAATGAGAATTAGCATGAACAAACAGAAAGGTACATTGAAGCTTTCACAAGCAGAGTACGTTCAAAAGGTGTTGCAGAGATTCAACATGGGTGATGCAAAATCGGTAAGAACACCTTTGGCTAGTCACTTCGGGTTGTCCAATGACTAGAGTTCGAAGACAAAAGAGGAGAAGGACTTCATGGCTAAAGTTCCTTATGCTTCAGCCATTGGAAGCCTAATGTATGCCATGACTTGCACAAGACCAGATATTTCCCACGCAGTGGGAGTTGTGAGCCGTTACATGTCTAATCCAGGTAAGCCTCACTGGGAGGCTGTGAATTGGATCCTAAGATACCTGCGGGGTACGACAAAGAGATGTCTAACTTTCAGAAGAGACGAACTCAAGCTGGAAGGTTATGTGGATTCAGATTTTGCTAGGGAGTTGGATCATATAAGGAGTACCACCGGATATGTGTTTACAATGGCTGGTACCGCAATTAGTTGGATGTCCCAGTTACAGAAGATAGTGACAATCTCTACAACTGAAGCAGAGTATGTGGCTGTAACAGAATCAAGCAAGGAGCTGATATGGTTACAAAGTTTGTTAGCTGAGTTGGGATTCGATCAAGTGATGAATGTGTTGCACAATGACAGTCAGAGTGCAATACACTTGGCCAAGAATTCGGTGTTCCATTCTAGGACCAAACATATAGATCTTCGCTACCATTTCATTCGTCAAAGAAGGCGTGTTAAAGTTTGTGAAGATAGCAGGTAGCAAGAATCTGACCGACATGTTAACTAAGCCAATCAATACTGAGAAAATGGAGCTGTGCGCAGCTTCAGTGGGTCTTCAAGAGTGAAGACGTGGGGGATGAGCGCACCGTTATTTATCCACTAAGTCATCGAGGAATGATGGAGAACGTCTATTGAGTTTCAATCTTTAAGTGGGAGATTGTTGGAGTATGAAGACTTCAAGTCAAACAAGATGAATTAATTAAAGCAAATTAAATCTATTTTGTCCTTTGTGAAAATGATATGCAAAGATAATTGCATTTGTTGGGTTCGGTGAATTAATGTGCAGATGTCAAGAAAGGAAGCAATATTGAATTTGAGAGCTTTACGCTGTTAAAAGGCACAGTGGATGTTGCAACGGCCAACTACTGTGCATTGAGCTTTGGCTTCCAAAGCGGCAATGACAGCCGTATGGCATTAAAGGATGAGAGCGCTGCGCATTGTGCTGTGTATTTCAAGAGCGGTAGGACAGCGGTAAGACATCAGAGCTTCATGTTGTGTGTTACGCTGTGAATTTCGGCAGCGGCTTTGAGAGCGGTGTTGTCACAGAGGTACACACTGTGAAGAGCGCTGTGGAACCTACAGTGGTCACACACAAATCCGCGTGAAATAAGATTTTACACAGGAAAGAAAGAGGAAAAAGGAAATAGATCCCAATTAGGATTTGGCCAACCCTAGTGCTCCCATATAAATACCACCATTATGTAAACCTTAATGTGTGTGAGAAAAAATTGCTAGAGAGATAGAGAGCAAATTGTAGAGAGACTGAGAGAGAAACGGAAAGATTGTAATCAACTCTGAAAGTAGTGGATTGAGTGCAGTGTGCTCCGTGGACGTAGGCAAATTGTTGAACCACGTAAAAATCTTTGGTGTCGTCTTTTTTCTTCTTATTGCTTTCATATTATCTGTGTGTTTAGATTTATGTGTGCAATTTTTTTTCTTACAACACCTTGCACTGTGGATTGCACATCGGTAATGACAGCGGTCGACATCCAGAGGTTTCCGCAGTGGGAAACGCTGTACTGCAGACAACGAGACTCAAAGCAGTTCGACGAAAATTTACGCTGATCAGGAAGTCTTCGATGGAAAAGGAAAAAGAGTTTGTTTTAATGCGGAATAAAAAGTCTTTATACTTGAAGGAAAAATGGAACACTCTTTACAAGAAGACTTATCATAAAATGAAATAGTATTTATATGAAACAAGTAAGTCGTGTACGTTTAGGCGTATGATTTTCTTTTATCTTAAACTCTCTGTAACTAGTATAAATAGACCTAATATCTATGTTATTAGATTTTAAGACTGTGGAGTAAAAGAACATCATGTAACATCAGAGAGAGTGTGAGTGAGATCTGGGGAGACCCAATGAGAATTTCTGAGAAGGAATCCAAGGGAATATCGGTGGATCAAGTTAGAGATTTGTGGGTGATATTCAGGGGAGACCTAGAGGATATTGGGGGTACTTGGTGAGGATCGTATGAGTTTTGTTTTGGGGTTGATGTGAGAAAGAGAATCCTAGAGTATATGGTTGTAACAATTTATCATAGGGAAACAATCGTTTCCACCCCCCTAACCTTTACCCTATTATAAAAGTGAGAACAGGGTTTTCCGAAATTAGCCAATCTCCCCCTCGAAATGAAAATATTATTCAAACATCCCCTTCTGTTAACTTTTTGGACGAAACAGTGCACACTGACACAAGTTAGTGGGTTAAAAGACCAAATTACCCTTATATCCATTAAATGACAGACAAAATAGATAATAATTTAATTTATATATTTAAAATTAAAAAAAAAAAAAAGATATCTCCACCATCCATCTCAAAGATGGACGGTGGAGATATATCTCTTTTTCTATTTTTTTATTTAAATTTAATAATAATAATAATAATAATAATAAATTAAAAAATATATTTAAGAAAAATAAGGTGGATCTCCACCGTCCATCTTTGAGATGGATGGTGGTGTTATCTTTTATTATTATTTATTTAATTTTAAAAATATAAATTAAATTATTATCTATTTTTTTAAAGGAAAAATATAAATTAAATTATTATCTAATAATTTAAGGAAAAAAAAAAAAAAACAAATTAGCATCATCATCACTAATAGTTATCCTAAAGAACAAAACAAACAAACCCACAAAATTCCAGAACAATAATTCAACATACACACTACAATTCCCATAAATATGGACGGATTAACATATCATCATCATCACTAACACCAGATTAATCAATTTTTCTTCCTGCAATATATCAAAGCCAACAAACAACATTCAACAATTTTTATACAACAATCGACCCAAATTTAAATCAAATCGAAACCGATTCACCACACACACTCACAACACACCCATGAGATCAGATTTTATTTTGTTTTTCAATAAAATAAAACAATTTTTTTTACAGAAACAAAAAATTAAAACAACTCACTGGCGGTGGAGACATTCCAGCGCCATTAGAGGATCGTCTCCTTTACGACAGCTACTTGCGTGGAGGAACAGATCGATTTGTGCGTGAGACGGAGGAGCCAGTCGATCTGCACGAGGGACGGCGGTCGCTCATCTCTGACCACCCATCTCTTGAATCCATTTCTCTCTCCATCGTCTGAATCTGTCACGCGGAGGCCGTGAGTGGCTGATGGTGGTTGGCGATGACGATAGGGAAGAGGGATGATGGGTTTTGGATTTTGGATTTTGCGTTTGAGCTGGTTTAGAAAAAAAAATATAGAAGGAAGAAGATTAGAGTTGATTCGAACGATGGAAGAAGATTAGAAGATTAGAGTTGAGTTGGTTTAGGATTCTGGAAGAAGAAAAGATATATATATATATATATATATATTTTTGTGTGAAATGTAATGGGTGGAGGAGTGACCTGGTTTGATCTCCTTCACTCATTTGCTTTCTTTTTTTAATATATTATTTATTATAAATATCAAATTACATTTTTAACCCTCGCCACTTATTATCCTACTTGTCCGGATGTGCCCACATCTGAGATTACCAAAATACCCTTAAACAGTGATGGTCAACCCTCATTGTTGATGAATTTTTGACATTGGGGGGTGTTTGTTAAATAAAACTTTCTCTGTCGTCCTGATGGCCCGTGGTTTTTTACTCAATTTGGGTTTTCCACTTATATCTTGTGTTGTGGTTGTTTTATTTTCTCTCATATATTTTTTCTGCTATATTAACATTATTAATTGTTATGTTATGGGCGAATATTAGGTATGTCGTTTCTGCGTTCATCGGTTCAGAATTATCCCTGAAACAAATTACGGTGTGTTCAATATTAATCTAGAGGGGGGGTGAATAGATTTTATCCGATTTTATCCGATTTTACCCAATTTTCGTTAATAGGCAAGATTACGAAAATACCATGTACTAGTCAATATAAAATAGCAAGTGTAATATGGTGAGGAATATTAAAAGATACTTGATATTTACGTGGAAACCCTCATGGGAAAAACCACGGGCTATTAAGTGAGCCACACTCGAACCTCGAATCCACTAAATGTGAGAAAGATTACAACCTAATCCCGGAAGTAATCATACACCTACCTAATCCCGGTACGAGTGAACCTAGTCCAATTGCTTGTGGTTTACGCAACCTAATCCCGGAGGCTACACAAGTCTTACTTCTCAAAGAAGAGATAACAAGCCTATGTGAATATATGAATACTCAAAATGCAATAAGAGCAAGGCAACCCTATATGCTTATCTAGGATGATGATATATCAATGAAATCAATCCTAGATATCAAAAGCTAAATGACATATCATGAAGCTTAGCTATTCAAGAATAAATAAACCCTAGATAGCTATCACAATACAACACTCAATCATATTCATCACAAACAATCTCTAACTTATATTTAGCATGTGAACATAAAACATACAAGTAAGTAAAGAGATTTCTTGATAAGAAAGAAACTAAAATAAGATGAAGTTAGTCAAAATCTTACCAAGCAAGTTGTGATGATGCAAGGCTATGCAAGAATGATCCTAGATGAACTTGATGAATCAAATGAAAAGCTTTGAGTGTTTAAAGGTGAGTTCTTGATGATTTTTCTCTCAAATGTTTCTTTTTTTGCTTTAGGGTTCTAAGGAGTCAAAGAACTGACTCAGAGAAAAGAGAAAGCATGATATTTATAGGCATCAAAAACAGGGTCTGTGAAAAGACAAGTTTGCCATTGAAAACGCAAGATCGGCGGTTTCATTCGGCGACCAGGCCGCCGATCATGACCGTCGAATTCGTCTCGAGAGAACAGGGGAGAAAACGACGGTTTCATTCGACGGTTTCGAAACCAAAACCGTCGAGTAAACCGTAGAACAAAACCCGAGAATAATAAATGCATCAGGTATGAACGGCGGTTTCAGATCGACGGCCAGACCGTCGATCTAACCTCATAATCAGACTAGAGACCTCTGGTCCAAAACGGCGGTTTCATTCTGCGGCTAGGGCCGCCGATCTAACCTCCGATTCACCAAAATTGGTGAATCCAAGGAAAAAGTCAAGGCAATCACCAAGAGCGGTCTTCGCGCAAAACCAAGCACACTTATGTGCAAGCGCGGACGTTTCCGAACATCTACGGAAAACGAATTACAAGACACAAACACACAACAAGATACAATACATAAAAGTGCATGTGTGAAAGTGACATGTGAAGAGAATCCACACATATGAAAATATGTAAAGTGAGTGTGTGCTACTAAATCTCTTCAATGAAAAACTAAGCACAAGAGATATACCTTTAGCGTGCTTGTCACCTTGAGGTCTTGAGGGCATTAAGCTTGATCCTTAAACACCTAAAACTACCCTTACAAATCAAACTCCAACTTGTGGTTTATCTACGAAATAAACCAATCAATATGAGAATCCTTACAATCCCCAACATCTTGACGATCCTTCGGAAAGAAAGAAAAAAAAAAAAAAAAAAAACCAATCTTGACGAGAGAATGAATTTAAATAATAATTATGAAGTGCGAGTTCTCGTACGATTTCATGTAAGATCTAATTTATCGCTTTTGATAAATAATATGAAAAAATATGGAAAATCCCCACCGGATAATTACTCTATTCATAGAAGGTCATATTTTAGTCGGCGGTTTAAGTGGATCGAAGCAAAAGTCTTCTCTCTTTCCGTGTTTACAAACAGTACTAGTATATTTTTCAACTATTTTCATTCCAATTGACATGACGTACACCCGTGTATCAATAATACTGACGACCGTATATTTATTATGATACAAGAGTCGATGACCTAAAGAATTTACTTGAGCTAAATTAATAATACTAAACATTTCAACTACTACCCAAATATATATAGTTTAATTTCAGTACTAATAATCGTTTGTCACATCAATTGACTTAAAATCCTAATATAAATAATGATAACATGATAATTGATGTGATAATTAATGTTCTAGAGCATAAAGTAAAATAAAAATAATATGATAATAATGAAAATAGAAGACTAATCAATTTTTCATCCACTGAAGATGTTGATAGGAAAGGCTTGCAGTTCCATGAATCCAAGGAGAAAAATTTGGATGAGACGGTTTCATTGACGTTGTAATGAGACCATCTAATCAAAATATGTTATTTATATTTAAAGTATAAAAATATATCTTTTTAAAATATTATGTGACACATTTGGATTGGACGGTCTCATAGACTATCCCATCTAATTTTTTCTCAAATCCAAGTACTCAAAGTCAAGAAAATAAAAAATCTTAAAAGATTTTCATATCTTTTTCACAATTTGTTAATTACATAAATGTTGTCATTGATCTTTCCAAGTTTATCGTATATTCTGTCCTTTTATTATTGGTCTATAGTGCGCACTGATTAATAATTTTAGTTACACAGCTATTACATTCATCATCTACTTTGATTGAGTGAACATAATTGGCTTTATAAACTTTTATTCAGGCACATATTACATAAATAATAATAATCAGCTATGTACATGATTTTCGTACGATATCAACTATACAATATTACACAGTGAAAATGTAACATTAAAGATCGATTTATATGTTTTTTTAAAAGTGACCATGATACTTTTTACCAACAATCTATATATATATATATACATTCTTTTCTTTTTTTTGAAGGAATATATATATACATTCTTGATGTAAAAGACCTTTAAGAAAAATTCAATAAAATATACTTGTCGAAACAATTTTAAAAAGTTTCGACCGTTAGAACTATTTTTTTTTTTCGGATTTCTTGAATATGAGGTATTAAAAAATGGCATAACATTGGGAAAAAAAATATATGAAAAACAACAGTTCTAGTACTCAAAATTTTCTTAAAGTTTCTTATAAATGTGTTTCTTGAACTTATCATATTCATATATATTTTTTTAAAAAAAATCACATCAAAATTCATTATAATTAATTGAATTTCATCAAGGTCCTTATGAATGTTAAGGTAAGAGAGATCTATTAGTGCGTGTATATAAAAATGTGGGATTTTAGATTAGATGTGTAGCATTGTTGTAATATATAAGTTCGAACTGATAATAAAAAAACTATATATATATATATATTAAAGCTAAAAAAATAAAAGGGTCATTTTTCGGTGCAACATTACACAATACAATAATATGTGATCACATATGATTGCATGTTATCACAAATATATATAATGTTATCATGTATGAATTGCACATGATCACATAATTAAATTATTGTGATCGCATATTAGAACATACAATCACATATTAGTAGATGTGGTTGTACCAAAGAAGACATGATCACAGTCAAATTGTCTATGTTGTATAATGTAACGTTGCACCCAACAGCCTAAAAACAAAATAAAGATATTAAGAGTAAATGAGTAATGCTACTTTGTCCAAATTTAGTGCACAAACGATATGGCATCACTATAATCCATTCATTTAAATTATGTAAATTTAATAAAATTTAAATGAATGAATTATAGTGAAGTTACATCATTTGGACACCAGATTTAAACAAAGTTGCATTATTGATAATAAAAAAGACTGCAAATTATTGATAATAAAAAAGACTACAAATCCTAAAATGAGACTGTCACTTTTTTACAAAACGAAGATTAAATATAAGTTATAATTATCTATTTAAAATAGTGAAATAAAAAAATAAAATAAAAAATACTAAATCAGTCACCTTCGTTGACTTATGTCATTGGCTCATCCATAAAATTAAAAATTTAATCAAAAAAATAAATATATATATATATAAAGGGGACCATGCCTCATTTATAAGCCGGTACCATCAGTGGCAAAAGCCAAGCTTTAACACATTAACATATCATTTTCATGATTTATGGTTGATAAGTTATGGGTCCAAACCCATTATGATGCTTTAGTTACGTGTCCCAACAAAAATTAATACCGCAACTCTCTCATTATCGAAAAAAAAATTAAAAAAAAATCTTAAATGAGATGGTTCCACAATTACAATATTAAGTATTTTTTTTAATATTTAATTACAGTACACATATAATTAATTAAAAAATTTAGCTCCTTAAATTTAAAGGAAAAAAACTAGATTGATTATGTTACGTATAATATCATCTTATCTATGAATATTATCTTTTGACCACAAAAAAAAAAAAAAAATACTTAATCTCTTTATAATAAATAGCTTATTAAATAAGGGCATCTTTTCAAAACTAACCATAAAAAATCTATGAAATTTTAAATTTATCATTTCTCAAAATTGTTATTATTTATGTCAATTTTTTAATTTTTTTGGGGCAAAAATTCCCTTAATAAATTTTTAATTTTTGAATTCACTAGAATTATTTTTTTGAATTTTCCTATATTTCTCTCATTTTCCTATGCCTTTATATTTAACAAAATAGGGATAAATAGTTCTAGTACTTGAAAAATTCTCAAATTTTATTCATAGGTAAATTTTAATAAACTTATCATCTCAAAAAAAAAAAAAAAAAAGGATCAAAATTCATAAAAATCGATGTGATTTTATCAAGGTCTTTATCGAAATTAAAGTAATAAATCCCTCACTTGAAAGTTACTATACACATATATATACAATAGAAATTATCTGTGGCCGAATTCCACACATTGTTTCATCTAGGATCTTAGTTTCATAGCTCTACAAAATTGTTTATCAAAATTATTTATCAATTAGAATTTGATAAACCGTTTTGTAGCACTATGAAACATGCGCTGCTGCTAATAATAATAATAATAATAATAATAATAATAATAAAAATCTCTAGTTAAGGAGAAAAACTTGGGTGCATCCAATGCACCACACTGGAATCTGATGGTGGTGCATCGGATCCACTCACTGATTGACACGTGTCACTCCAATTTTATTTTTCCTCCGCCTCATCTTCTCTCTTCTTCTTCACTGTTTGTCCCATTTTTTTCACGCACACAGACTAGATCCATCACCGGTGCTCTTTCGCCGGCGCCGTTTCACTCCGACGATAGTCGGATCTGGAAGATCTGACGACGCCGAGTTCGTTGGAGCGATCGGTTTCGTCGAATTCGAGACGGATTGGCCCAGATCTAATGATGAAGGTTCGGCGACGGTTCAGATTTGTATTCGTTTCTCTCTCCACACAACCCGAATCCGAAAACGGACACTTGGGTTATGACGGTCGGAAACCAACGAACATTCCGGTGTGGGTGGTGTCGCTTCACTTGCTCCGGCGGTCTGCGATAGGCGGCGCTTAACAACGGTCTGAAAATGAGAGAGAGGCTTATGATAGATAGGGAAGAAGGATAGAAAAACTGAGGTGGAGGAAAAAAAAAATTGGTGTAACACGTGTCACTCATTGAGTGGATCCGATGCACCACCATCAGATTCCAGTGTGGTGCATCGGATGCACCCAAGTTTTTCTCCTAGTTAAGACCGCTGGTCAAGACCGTCCTTTTATAATATTACATCATTAATCTTGTTTTTGTATAATAATAAAATCTCTAGTTAAGACAGCTGGTCAAGACTGTCCTTTTATAATATTACATCATTAATCTTGTTTTTGTTTAATTAGGAGAATCGTAAATACCCCCTGACTTTTAACTTAATGGCAAATCAAACCCTCTGATTTGAACAATCAGCAAATAACCCCCTACTGTTAAATATATACTAACACCGTTACACAAATAATGTCCAAAAATGATGAAATGACAATGGAGCCCTTCTGTTTTCCATATTGTAGTAATTGTCCATGTTATCCTTATCTCAAAATATATAAATAAAATATATAAACACTTAATGGTAGGGAGTTATTTGCTGATTATTCAAATCAAAGAGTTTGATTTGCTATTAGGTTAAAAGTTAGGGGGTATCTGCGATTCTCCCTTGTTTAATTATATAATTTTAAATAGCCAGCTCTATAGAGTAATAAAAATATACTATCTTGAAAATCGATTCAGGAATTCTCTGACTAAAGAAGGATTATATATACACGTCTAATGCGAGAATTCCACATGCCATAAGTTTTTGGTTCATAATTCCAATAAATTATTTTTAAATTAACACCGGTATCTATATAGATGGCGTGCCTTTGTGGTTAGTGTTTGCTGGGTCAAATGGCAATATAAATTCCTACAGTGCTTTGGCAAAAATGAGATCCTTTCGAATTCCATTGTCCCTACTTGCAAAGTAGCATCCATGCAGCCACACATGCATGGACTATAAGTCTAAAACGTATGCAAGATCATGTGAATCATTAATTATAAACGTATTATCAGTCTCATTATCATTAATATTGATCTAACAAAGTTGTTCATAAACTTTTAGCCGTTCATTGCATATTTTTATCAGCTTTTCTTAGAGCATCTTGAAAAGACTCTTCTATTTTCACTCTTCAAATGTTTATTTGCTTACCTATGTGGCAATTTGAAGAGTGAAAAAAGAAAAGCTCCTCCAAAAGACTATTCAATTAGAAATAGGTTTATATTATTGTAATGAAAGCACTCAAATTCCTCCCCCAACAAATCTAATTACCCTTCATTTTTTTTCAAGTTAGATATAATAATATGTTATTATTAAATATTCAATATTAGTCTCATTTTAAAGATCTAAATGAGATCTTTCTAATGGTATAATTTTTATGATGATAAAATTTATAAATTAAAACTTATTATATATTAATTGAATTTAATTAAAAAAATAAAAAGATGTAGATGTCAAATATTAATGATGATATGATATAAAAAATAATATAATAATAATTGAAGAGGGAGAAGTTGTTTTTCAATATTGAAGAGAGAGAAGTAAAATCTCATTTGAAGAGTCTGTTGGAGCAAAATATGCTGATGTAGCTTTTTTACTTTAACAAATATCTCATTTGAAGAGCCTTTTGGAGATTCTCTTACTAATTACTTATGTGATCAACTCGGTATATAAATTGATTTCTTATTGATATATTAAGAGCATCCCCAAAAGGCTCTTCAAATGAGATATTTGTTAAAGTCAAAAGAGCCACATCAGCATATTTTGCTCCAACAGACTTTTCAAATGAGATTCTTCAAATGAGATTTTGCTTCTCTCTCTTCAATATTGAAGAGCAACTTCTCCCTCTTCAATTATTATTATATTATTTTTTATATCATATCATCATTAATATTTGATATTTATACCTTTTTATCTTTTTAATTAAATTCAATTAATATATAATAAGTTTTAATTTATAAATTTTATCATCATAAAAATTATACCATTAGAAAGATCTCATTTAGTTCTTTAAAATGAGACTAATATTGAATATTTAATAATAACATATTATTATATATAACTTGAAAAAAAAATAAGGGTAATTAGATTTGTTGGGGGAGGAATTTGAGTGCTTTCATTAAAATAATATAAACCTATTTTTAATTGAATAGTCTTTTGGAGAGGCTTCTATTTTTTCACTCTTCAAATTGCCACATAGGTAAGCAAATAAACATTTGAAGAGTGAAAATAGAAGAGTCTTTTGAAGATGCTCTAATATTAAGAACTTAAATTTGCCGATGAGAGATCATATCTCAGTTTTACGGTGAAAGATCATATCACTTTATTTGTACATTCATTCAATAAAAATATGGCATATACGTATTTATTTATAAATTTGATGGACCATGTCGCGACTGTTCCATTGAAATTTTTCTTCCGTTTCTCTATAGACCAGTAAACAATGGAAAATGTTAACCCATGGATCATATGATTGTTGGATGTGCAACCAAAGTCCCACATTGGCTAGACATGGGGATGATCATGGGCATATAAGTATGGATACTATCTCCATTGGTACGAGACCTTTTGGGTAGAGTCCCAAAAGCAAATTCGTGCAGGCTTAGGCCCAAAACGGACAATATCATACCAATGTGGAGAATGTGAGATCCATACTTATAACAAGTCCTTGTTGGGTTTTGTGAAGCCTGAAATCAGCTAAAGAACCCAGGTCCGGAAGGAAGTGCGACATAGACCGCAGCGTAGATAGTAGTAGATTGCAGGTGCGCTCCGTGAATGTAGAAAAATTGTTGAACCACGTAAAAACCTTTCGTGTCGTATTCTTCTTCTTCTTTTTTGTAATGCTTTCATATTATCGGTGTGTGTAATTATGATTTGTATAACCCGTGATTGCGGAATTTCTACAACAACTAGTATTAGAGCCTAGGTCAAGAGGATTTAGGGCTATACGCAAATCTATGATTTCTTGAGGCTAGAAAAAAAAAATTTCATCAAATGAAGATGGGATGGTTGAGAAATTCGATGGTACGAATTTCAGTTTATTGAGAATGCAAATAGAGGATTATCTGTACCAGAAGGACTTACATTGGCTGATAAATGAGAAGCCGAAAAGTATATCCGACACAGATTAGATGGTCAAGCAGATGCCTAAGGGCATGAACGAGGAGTGAATAAATTGGTGTTAACTTATGTTCTTTGTATAAGAATAATGTTTCTTTCTTAAGTTCTTTTTTTATTTTATATATATATATATATATAAATCGGTGTTGTTAACTTATATTACGTGTTATGCAGTTTTAGAAAGAAACATTATTCTTATACAAAGAAGATACTTATATTATGTAGTCTAATAAAATTAGCTTTGTGGTTGTGGGGATTACATATGATCATTGAACTTTAAAATGAAAGTTGTAGTGCATATAAACGTTTAATTGTTGAAATTTGATGAAATTGCAATGTTGAATTGAATTTAGATGAATTTCGTGAAGTTTGACCTTGTAGGTTTTTTTTTTTTTTTTTTTTTTAATTTTTTTTTTTTTTTTTGTGTGTGTTTGAATTTGAAAGAATAAATATTTAAAGTTATTGAAAAAAAAAAAATCAGTTGTATTCTGAGTTTTAAAGAATGTATATATATATATATATATAAATTGGTGCATGATATGTACCAACTTAGCCATGCAAGTCATTAGCTAGGAGTTTGTGTTTGAATTGGATTAAGTTAGTGGAATAATTTAGTAGGTGGTTTAAGGCGGACATTGAGTTGCTATACAACTGTGATGCCTAGCTATTTTCCTTCTTTTTAGCTTCGTATTTATCTTTTCAGTCGAGTTGTTTATTCATAGCCTATATATGGGTTGAGTTGATTAATAAAGAGCATGGAATATTTAACCTAAATCTATTTAAACTCTTCTTCTTCTCTTCTTCCCTAAATTATTCATATCAGTGCACTCATTGTATATGATCTAATTCTCTAAAACAACCTCTTATTTAAAAAAATAATATAGGAAAATCATATTTTGACCAAAAATAATAAACAAATCACCTTGTTAATTAAAAAAAATATTATTAAAAGTCTTAATATAGATCTTTTTATATATATATATATATATATAAATGATATTTATTGAATTTTACTGGATCATCACTTTTAAGCAATGTATATTAGAGATTATTTTTAAGATTACTTTAATAGAGATCGCTTAAAGAAAAAGTTTACAAGGGGAGTGTATTGGATTAGGATTTTAATGGACAATTTTTGGGTGTAAGGATTTTATGGATTTTAAAGACTATTAGGATTATATGGAGTAGACTTTTAGGATTCTAAAAGAGTCTTTAGACTTTATTCATAGACTATTATGATTATCTAGACTTTACTCTAAGACTTTTTTAGACTTTTTTAAATATGGGCTCTATAAATTTAGTAGCTAAAATACATGTTTGAGTTGAGAAACCCAAACCAGCTAGCTGACCTGAACTAAAAAAAAAAAAAAAAAAGTAAAAAAAAAAAGTAAAAAATAAAAACCAAACAAATGACGCTCAAACCTATTTTAGTTAGTAGTATTAGTCTTTGCTTATAATATCACTCTCCAATCTCTCTCTCAACTCTTAATCAGTCTATTACACCAAACCTTCTTTATCAAGCTTTTATTTATTTATTTAACATATTTTCCAGAAAACAATTGAAAACACAAAATGGCAATCTCTCAATTACCCATATCTGATATCTCTCACAGAACCACAAAGCCGAGTCATTGACTCGTCCCCAAAAAGACCCACTAAGAGAAAACCCACCTCGTCCCCAAACCCAGATCTATCGACCATCACCTTTTCTTTTCTTTTCTTTTGTTTTTTTTTTACATTTTTTTACAAAAGTCAATCAACCATCACAAACCCATCTTTAGCAATCTTCAGTCTTCATAAACCTAGATCCCTCCAACATCCAACATATATCATCCAACAAAATCCACAAAGTCTGGGAAGAGAATTTGATGTTGAGAGAAGCTTTGGGAAGATGCCGAAGATTTGAGAAGCTAATGACGAGGGCGGAGATGGCAAGGATTTGGGAAGATGAAGTTGATGTTGAGAGAGAGTGGAAAAAAGTCTAGAAGGTATTGTGGGAGAGGGCAAAACAATTTGGGGGTCAAGCTATTTATACATATCACTGAAAAGTCTGGAAAATCCATTTTGTCATGAAATCCTAAAAATCTTGATCTCAATCCAATACCACTAGACAATTTGCAGCCTCTTAAAAATCTGGATCCAATATCAGAAGACAATATGGACTTTTTTAAAAAATCTTAAAAGTCTTGATCAAATACCATAAGATTTATCTAACTTATTAAAAAGTCTCAATCCAATACTACAGGATTTTTCCTTCCCAAAATTGTCTAATAAAATCTTAAACCAACACACCCCCTAAATGTTTTTGGATCATTTTATAAGTGAACTTTTTGAATGTTTTTGTAGTGGTATTATATATTTTCTACAAAAACATCTAGGAAATTTACGTAAGTAAAAGCAGAATTTCTGTAAAGTATCGATATCGTTAAATATGTAGTGTATTTTTACATAATATCATGAAAATTTCCGTGAAATATTAATGATATTTTCTAATATTTTTATCTACCTTTTTTGTTTTTTTGTTTTTTTGTTTTTTTTATGTAATATATTTCTATGACATAAAAGTTCACGACATAAAAATAAAGTAGAAGTTTAACCTATTAAAAATCTAAAGTAAATGATGAAAGACAGAACTGTAAATTGTAATAGTTATTCATACAAAAAAGGAAAAAAAAAAAATGCAAGAATTTTCAGCTTTAAGTCTTTCTTACAATACGATGGCGATGATGGAGAGGATGATGATATGGTCATGGAAGATGAGGAAATAATTAGGCGTTTACTAAAAAAAAAATGCTATTGATATATAAATAGAATTCACCCATTGCACAAAAGATGAAGACCGTGGATGTAGAGCTGGAGGATCATGCATACCCACAGTCACAGGGACGGAGCTACCTTATGATGAGAGGGGGCAGTGATTTTATAAAATTTTCCCCTAAATTTTAGAATTTTTAATATTTTTACCCCTATTTCATAAATAAATTTTCTATTTTTATTTTATTTTATAAATTACACTATTAATAATTTTCTCTTAATCATGTGGATAATATATTTGATTCTAAATATACTATTAGAATATTTTTTTGGATATTAGAATAATATTAGGAGTATAGTTTAAATTTCAATTTGTTTTATAACTCTTAAACACTATTATTGAATCTTGAATTAATAGCTATACATTTTGGTCTATATTATTTTTAGAGTAATGTTAGACATATCCCCAACTAATTGTGTATTGATTGACAAATAGATATACACATATTAATTATGATTTATTTCAGTCGTCACATTTATATGAATTAAATTGTCTAAGTTACAAGTTGATATATGAGTTGAAATATCTAGCATTTTTCTTATTTTTATTATGTTTTCATCATATTCAAGGATCATTTTAAATGTACAAGATGAGCTTGGTCTAATGTAGGGATGCACATTGGGGAAAAGGGGATGGATATAGGTCTCCCCATCCCCATCCCCACTTCTCAAACCCTTCCCCATCCCTCCCCGTTTCCCCATTTGGGGAAAATGGGGATGGGGGAGTTTTGGGGGGAGGTCCCCCCATCACCATCCCCATTTCCCTGTTTACCCCGTTTACCCATTTCTTCATTTGACTGAAAATTACAAATTAAACTAAAAAAAAAACATTCAATTACAAATGCAAAAGAAAAGACATTACAAAAAGACATTACAAAATAATGTTATATATATATATATATTACAAAATAATGTCAAAGAAAATACATTACAAAATATATATAAATATATATAATTATTTTTATAATATTGTGAGGGAAATGGGGATGGGGGGAGGTCCCCCCATCCCCATCCCCATTTCACTATATTAATGGGGAAAATGGGGAAATGGGGATGGGGGGAGGTCTCCCCATCCCCATCCCCATTTCAATTTGGGGATGATTTTCATCCCCATCCCTCCCCATTTCCCCATTTTCCCCAAAAAATTCCCCCCCAAATGGGGATGGGGAAGCGGGAAAACGGGGATCCGGGGGAAAATGTGCAACCCTAGTCTGATGGTATACCACTCACACCTATGCTATGAGGTCGTAGGTGTGGTATATCTCTCACACCTATGTTATGAGGTCATAGGGTATATCTCTCCCCCAAAAACACCAAATTTATGTATAATAATAATAATAATAATTATAAAAATTAAAAAAAAAAAAGATCATTTTAAATGTTTTTCATAAATGCACAAATTAAGATAATTTATCTCAATAAAAAAACTATTATTCATTTTAAATAATTAATAAAAATAATTAATGTTTTAAAAATATAAACAATAGTATTTTTTAATTAAGGTTTTGTTTAATATACTTCTAAGATATATGTCGACTTAACTCATTATTTCACAGTTTCCTCCTTGAAACATAATCTTGGCTCCTTCCCTGGCATAGAGGATATTGGTAAGGAACTAAGGATTACATGGAGATAAATCATGGAATGCAATTAAGAACGCCACCATCTGATTAAGATAACTTTTCAATCAATTTTGAATCTATGAATTTGGAAACTCATCATACTCACTAATCAAATGAACCTATTTATACTCTTTATCTCATACATATGGTATTAAGGGTGTGTTTGGTATAGCTTTTCAAGTAGAACTTTTAGAGTATATCTTTTACTAATAGAGCTTTTATTAAGTAAATCTTTTAACAAAAAAAAAAAAAGTTTTTAGTTGTATAAATTACAAAAAATGTGTTGCCAATGTATTTTAAAAAATAGCCTTTGGTTGTGTAAATTAAAAAAATAAATAATAAAAAAAAAAGTTGAGAATGTATTTATAATGAAAGAGTTGTATGGTGGAATATCTAAAATTTATAAAGGGTAGTTGAGACAATTCATATATTTTAAAAAAGTTTTAAAAAAAGCTTTTTGGGAAAGCCCAAATTTTAGGCTTTTCCTAATATATATAAAATAACTTTTATAAAGGGTAGTTAAGACAATTCATATATTAACAAATATATTTTTTTTTATTTTTGCAAAAAAAAAAAAAAAAAAAAAAAATTCAAAACAACTTCTAACATTAAAAAAATAAACGCTTTTGACCTTTGCAAAAGCTATACCAAACATTAAAAAAAGTGTTTTTGGCCTTTGTAAAAGCTATACCAAGCACATACTAAATAAAGACGGTTATGGAGGTTTTGAGATCTTTATAATTATCTTTCCAGATAATTATTTACCGAAAAAATGTGTTTTTACGTTAGATTATTGATTATTATAACTTTTTACTTTACATTAATTTATGTAGATATTGAAATTTATGACAAAAGTTTTATTTATTCTAGACAGATCGAAAAAAAAAAAAATGTATTTATTTGGAATAAGGGTAGTGTTAACATGTGCGATGTTCTTAGGACACAGGTTAAAAACATAAAAGTTTCTTTTATAGGAAACTCAATCTCTGTATTTATTGAAACAAGACAATATATACAGTAGTTGACTTTTTTTTTATACAGTAATTTTTATGTTTTTAACCTGTGTTCCATCCCGTATTTATTGTGTAATGATAATTCAACAATTTCTTTCTTAAACGAGAAAATGAAATTTGAAAACTCTTTGATGGAAAAGTCTTAAGAGCTGAGCTGATCTTCATAATCATATAACCATTTACCATGCATGATCATGATCATCATCTTCAAGGTAGCTCTTACACGAATCACGAAGGTTATAATTATAAGGTAAAAAAAGACCATAAATTCTCTCAAACAAGAAACCCTTTTTTTCCCCGTTGAAAAAAGCAAAGAAATTAATTTGTATTGCTCACAATACAAGTAATTTTGGTGACATATTGGGTTTGGAGAATTAAAAGCAGACTTTAGGGTTTCCCCAAGAGAGCAAACCCTCATTGAATGCCACGCGGTTTGCATTTGCATTTGCACCACACACAGACACAGCTTATGAGCTGACTTTCGCTTAGCTATGATATTATAGCCTCACTCTTCAGTTAATGCATTTGCTGTCATCTTTTGACTCTTTTGGGCTACCACCACCACCACCTTCCATTAGGTCAGCGTCTCTCGAAGGGTCTCTCTCTTGTTTTCTATATATGCTCAACACCCTACTGACTTCTGTCCTTGGACTATACTCTCTCTTATGTCTTAAGTGTCTTTTGCTTTATTACTCTTTCGTTTTCTTTTTTTCACTTTTTAGTGAGGAAGTTGAAGAAGAAGATCAAGAAGCTAGAAGACATATTAATTTTCAGTTGAGAGACTAACTAGACTATATTTGTAATTTTTGTATTAGATGGGTCGACCACCTTGTTGTGACAAAGTGGGTGTGAAGAAAGGACCATGGACACCTGAAGAAGATATCATTTTAGTGTCTTATATTCAAGAACATGGCCCTGGAAATTGGAGAGCTGTTCCTTCCAATACAGGTTAACTAATTAATTCTTCATATTTTTCTTTTCTTCCTTTTGAAATTTCTTGATTGGGTTGATGATTTATTAATCGTTCTACATATTGGTCACATGGGAACAGTAGAATTCGATCATGATCTGATTTTTGACCAATAAATATATATATATTTTTCTTTTGTGTTTTAGGATTGCTTAGGTGCAGCAAGAGTTGCAGACTTAGATGGACAAATTATCTGAGGCCAGGAATCAAACGTGGTAACTTCACAGATCATGAAGAGAAGATGATAATCCACCTTCAAGCACTTCTAGGCAACAGGTGATTTTTCTATTAATTAACTCTTTTCTTTTTTTTTCTTTTTTTTTTTAATTGAGCCCATGAAGTGCTTTTGTTCCAAGTAATTAATTGATAAATTGTGGTTGCAGATGGGCTGCTATAGCTTCATATCTGCCACAAAGAACAGACAATGACATCAAAAACTATTGGAACACGCACTTGAAGAAGAAGCTGAAGAAGCTCCAAACAGGCACTGAAGGTCATGAGTCTAGAGATGATGGGCTGTCTTCATCAGCTTCACAGTCTATTTCAAGAGGCCAGTGGGAGAGGAGGCTTCAAACTGATATTCACTTGGCCAAACAAGCTCTATGTGAGGCCTTGTCCCCTGAAAAACCAAATATTTTACCTGATCAATTGAACCCCACCTCTAATATTGGGTTCATGAACTTTGCAAAATCAGCATCACAATCATCAACAACAACAACCTATGCATCAAGTACAGAGAACATAGCCAAATTGCTCAAAGGGTGGGTCAGAAATTCACCAAAATCAGCTTCTTCGAACTCAGCTGTCACTCAACAGTCATTCAACAACAACAACAATTTTGCTGATGGGGGAGGAACAGAATCTACTTCTAGTGATGAGACTCCAAGTACCAAAGCAGACAACAAAGACAACAACAACAATTGCATGGAGCTACCAGAGGCCTTTGAGTCACTGTTTGGTCTTGAGTCTTTTGATTCTTCAAATTCTGAGTTATCTCAATCCATGTCACCAGATGAGTCCTGCAGCTTCTTCCAAGACCACCACCTCCATGACTGCAAACAAGAGCCCACTACTGCTCAAATGTCATTGCTTGAGAAATGGCTCTTTGAGGATCAACAAGTGAAAGATTATAATCTTATTAGTGACCTTAAATTAGATGAAAATACTCATAATCTTTTCTAGAGTGGGTCATCATCTTCTTTTGTTATAACCTATTATTATTATTATTATTATTATTATTATTATTATTATTTGCTCTCTAGGGTATTATTGATCAGCTCATGATCATGATATAGAATTTCTTCTTCATATTTGGCCTTAATTATTATCATACAGAACTTAACTGTGACCTCTTCACAGCACTAGGAAATCAAAAAGTGTACATTTCAATATTATTATCATATTATGTCAGATGTTTTTGAATATTTGAGAAATAAATAAATTTATCTTTATTTGGAATGTGTTAATTAAATCACTTTGCATGTATTTTTAACCTTTCTTACCATTTTGGATCATATATTTTGTGAACCTAACTGCTCCCACGTGAACTTGCTCAGTCACAATTTATCGTAATTTCTTATGGGATCTGGCTGTTAATCCTTTTTATAAAAATTGAACTCTCATAGCATCTTCAATGCAAATATGTATTTGGAGAAAATTGAGTGCCGTATAGGATAGATATATAGTTAAAAAGTTAGAAAAACTCTCTCCAATGTAAAATTATCTAACTTCAATATGGAGATGATGTGACAAAAAAAAGTTAGAGAATATGGGAAACCCTCTTAAAAATGCTGATTAAATTTTTTAACTTTTTCCACCAATAATATTAAAGATCATTTAATTGTAAAATAAAATAATAGAGAGAGTGAAATAATTGTTTTATTGTGATTGGCTATAAAATGGATGCATATTTGATTTTAGATAAATGTATTAGAGATGTGAATATGCATTTCTCTAATTTTTTCAAAAGTGGGCCCATAATAAATAAAAATATTGATGTGACACTATTTAAAAACTCAAAAATGCATATTTACATTGGAGATGCTCTTATAAGTTGGATTAAAATGAAAAAATAATTCAATAATTTAACAATATAATAAAACAAACTGTTAAAATGTGCTTTTAAAATATATTTAATAAAAAGTTTATAATTTTTCAAGACATCAAAAGTTGTGCATTTATTGTATGAATAAATAAATATGATAACCATCAAGAAATTAAAGTATGGAAGAATTTCAGAAAACCCATGACATTTCATCGAATAGAAAAAAACAATCTTATGATTTTCTCTCTATATGAAGGGAATTTTGATTCAACAATAGCATCTTCAAAAGACTCTTCTATTTTCACTCTTCAAATGTTTATTTACTTACCTATGTGGCAATTTGAAGAGTGAAAAAAGAGAAGTCTCTCCAAAAGGCTATTCAATTAGAAATAGGTTTATATTATTTTAATGAAAGCACTCAAATTCCTTCCCCAACAAATCTAATTATCCTTCATTTTTTTTCAAGTTAGATATAATAATATGTTATTATTAAATATTCAATATTAGTCTCATTTTAAAGATCTAAATGAGATCTTTCTAATGGTATAATTTTTATAATGATAAAATTTATAAATTAAAACTTATTATATATTAATTGAATTTAATTAAAAAGATAAAAAGATATAGATGTCAAATATTAATGATAATATGATATAAAAATAATATAATAATAATTGAAGAGGGAGAAGTTGCTATTCAATATTGAAGAGAGAGAAGCAAAATCTTATTTGAAGAATCTCATTTGAAGACTCTATTGGAGTAAAATATGCTAATGTGGCTCTTTTGACTTTAACAAATATCTCATTTGAAGAGCCTTTTGACGATGCTCACCGTAATGAATCTTATCTCAACTTTTGATATGACTGAACATATATATATATATATATAGTATAGAAAATGAGATAAATCATTTTTTAATGTGTGAAATGAATCTTCATTATTGTGAATTGATTTACCAACAAACTCATCTTTAGGACACATCCTAAATATATTTAGGATGTTGGTAAATCAATTCACATTAATGAAGATTCATTTCACACATTAAAAAATGATTTATCTCATTTTCTATACTATATATATATATGTTCAGTCATATCAAAAGTTGAGATAAGATTCATTACGATTGTTCAATCAAAATTCCCTTGATATAGAGAGAAAATCATAAGATTGTTTTTTTTTTCTATTCGATGAAATGTCATGGGTTTTCTGAAATTCTTCCATACTTTCTTGATGGTTAGATAAAGAAAGGGTAAAGAGAAAAAAGTATTTAATATAAATGAGCAATCTTAGTAAAACAGGACACATGCTTTTATTTATGGAAAATGTTTGGGTTAACCGGTCAGCAACCAAAATAATGTCCCACCAAATTGAAGTGTAGCACGTGGTTCGGTTTGTGAAGAATGCAAGGAGATAAATGTAAAAAGTAAAAGAAAAAAAGTCATGTGCTACACTTTAATTGATGGATCAGTATTTTAGGTGCTGCTCGGTTGACAACGGAGCATTATCCTTTATTTATTAGATGTTGTGAAGAATTAAAGTTTGACCTTGCTTTCTTATGAACTTGTGCATGCCAAGAACGGGAACAAAGTCAACCACCATGCAGCTGTGATAATTAAAAAAAAAGGTTAATTGAATTTGAAGTACAAAGTTAAAATGTGAAATAAATTGTCAGCTAAGAATGGGGAAATCTTGATTGCTTTACTCAAGGAAAAAAAAAAAAAAAAAAAAAAAAAACCCGAGTGAAAATTATTAATTTCATGTCATGTGTTAGATTCCTAGCACCTCAAAGAATGAAAAGCATAATCAAAATGAATATAACAATTTACTACTTGTAGTAACTTTTTTTAAAAAAAAAAAATTCATTTACATGCTCATTTAGGAAAAAAAAAACAATTCTAACTTTTCTTTCTTTGTATTTTGAGTTGTAATTAAACACTATTAAATAAATATAATTTTAATTTTAATTAAAATAGTTTTGATGATGATGAATATTGAATGATGATAGGAAAAGTATTGAAAACTAAGTGAAGGTCACAGGATGCTCTTGTTGTGTTACTTTCACTTTCAGCCTCTCTCACTGTGTGTGTGTGAATTGTTTACCAGCAGTGAGAATTTGTGGATAGAAATTAAATTGCTTTGGAAATAAGCAGAGTGTTATTAAATGCACATGTGAAGAGTTTAATTTTTCTTTCCTTCTTCTTTTCTTTTTTATTATTTTTATTATTGTAAAAGTCGAAAGAAATAGTATTCTGGAAAGTCATGAAAGCATATGCCCCGCATGAGCACCATTACCCAATACCCAGATGCCAACTAGAATGAAGAATAAAGAAAAAAAAAAAGTCAAAAAGGGGTTGCTTTTTTAGGTTTAGAGAATTTAGAGCATCCCCAAAAGGCTCTTCAAATGAGATATTTGTTAAAGTCAAAAGAGTCACATCAGTATATTTTGCTCCAACAGACTCTTCAAATGAGATTCTTCAAATGAGATTTTGCTTCTCTCTCTTCAATATTGAAGAGCAACTTCTCCCTCTTCAATATTGAAGAGCAACTTCTCCCTCTTCAATTATTATTATATTATTTTTTATATCATATCATCATTAATATTTGATATCTATATCTTTTTATCTTTTTAATTAAATTCAATTAATATATAATAAGTTTTAATTTATAAATTTTATCATCATAAAAATTATACCATTAGAAAGATCTTATTTAGATCTTTAAAATGAGACTAATATTGAATATTTAATAATAACATATTATTATATATAACTTGAAAAAAAATAAGGGTAATTAGATTTGTTGGGGGAGGAATTTGAGTGCTTTCATTAAAATAATATAAACCTATTTTTAATTGAATAGTCTTTTGGAGAGGCTTCTATTTTTTCACTCTTCAAATTGCCACATAGGTAAGCAAATAAACATTTACAGAGTGAAAATAAAAGAGTCTTTTGAAGATGCTCTTACAATACCATAAAGGCTCGTTTGGTACGCCGCACTGTATTGTATTAGGAGTTTAAAATGTATTAAAATAATACAATACAATGTTTGGTTTATTTTGCACTGTTTACTGTATTGTATTATCTAATACATTTTAATTGGTCTAATACGGTGAATATCGTATTATCTAATACAGAATAGAAGGTTGTATTAGTTAATACAACATAATACAATCTAATATAAAATATCACCAAACACATGATCATATAAGAATAATACAGTCCAATACAATACAATCCAATTCAATACAGTCCAATACAATCCAATACAATACAATACAGCATACCAAATGAGCCCTAATATTGTGAAAGCAATTGGTAGCTATATATATATATATATATTCTTTCCACCGTCAGTTCATATAAAATATATGTGGACCATAGATTATAGAGAAGTTTTGACAATTGCACACCTTTGAATTAAAGTATATAAATATAATAGTTCATATTCTTCATCCTGATATAAAAGATGAAATGACAATAGAAATTTTATATATATATATATATATACATGCAATTAAATCAAACAACAATCTACAAAATGTTGGAGTATCTCCAGATGACTCTTCAAATAAGATATTTTTAAAAATCAAACGAGTTACGTCAATATATTTGGCTTCAACAGACTCTTCAAATTAAATTCTTCAAATAATATTTTGCTTCTCACTCTTCAATATTGAAGAGCAATTCCCCCCTCTTCATCATCATTAATATTTAACATTTATATCATTTATCTTTTTAATTAATTTTAATTAATATATAATAAGTTTTAATTTATAAGTTTTATCATCATAAAAATTATACCACTAGAAATGTCTCATAGATCTTCAAAATAAGACTAATATTGAATATTTAATAATAACATATTAATAATATGAAAAGTTATTATTTCTAACTTGAAAAAAATGGAAGGTAATTAGATTTGTTGGTGAAGAAGGAGGAATTTGAGTGCTTTCATTAAAATAATATAAACAACAGACATTTGAAGAGTGAAAATAGAAGTGTCTTTTGGGGATGCTCTTAGTATTAAGAGAAACTCCAAAAGACTCGTTAATTAAGGTTATTAAAAAAGTTAGATGAATCACATCAACAAATGTGGCTCCAACATATATACTTGTTAAATAGTATTCTTCAATTGAGAAATTATTTCTCACTCTTCAATATTGCTGAGTGATTTCTCACTCTTCGGATTTTATTTTATTACTTTTTGTTGTGTCTTAACAACTTTATTTGATTTAAATTGAACAACTCTTTCTAATTTTAAACAAATTCAAACGGCTCATTAAATACTTTTATTAAAATAAAATAAAATTATTTCTATTTGAAGAGTCTTTAGGAATGAGTTTTCTTTTCTCACTCTTCAAATTGCAACATAGGTAAAAGCAAATTGATATTTGAAGAGTGAAATTAAAAGAGACTTTTTTTTTTTTTTTTTTTTTTTTGAAAGGCTATTTTAAAAGAGACTTTTGGGTTGCTCTAAAAGTGTCAAATTAATTTTATATATTATATGAGTACTGTATCTAACATTGCTCGAAAACCAATTTGATAATAACATTTAATCTTGAATGTTGTGGATAGAATTTTTATACCGGTAATGCAACAAGACACAAAATTGTCAATATTTTTTTCAATTTCATCATAGAAAATGTGATTTAAAGTGGCAAATAATAATATTATTGTAAGATATTGTATTTAAAAATCAAATTGATTATTTTAGAAGACCTATATATGCAATAGTTGAGTTATTTTAGAATGTAGATAGATATTTGATAGCTAGCAAGGACGACCTTTTCCACGATTGAATAAAGAATTAAAGATAGAGAGGGTATTAAATAGATATGCTCCCTATTGGTGTGTCAACAGGTGGTGTCATGCATGGAGATGAAGGGTTGGATAGAAGCAGCATTATAACCTAATTAATTAACTCTCTCTGATGATCACAAAGAAAAAGTCAAGATCTGAATCTGATCACTTGATTTTCTTTTGGAATATGAGATTGAATTTGATCTTTCTTTATTTAATTTAGACATTTCAATTACTGCATTTACGTGGTGAAGTGATTGATGGATCCATGCCGTGATCAAGCTGGCCTGCATTTTAATTCAACCTGTACTCTACACACTATATCTTCATATATCATTCATTCATTATTTCACAGAAACCACATTGGTTGGTTTAAAAAGCAAGACTCATTTATTGCCACATCATCATAAATGGGTATTGTTTTTTAAAAATGGATCTTGCCATTTGGATCTCTTTTTTCCACAATGGAACTAAATTGGAAAAGTAAATGTGGATCCACTTTTTTAACTTTTTTCCAAACAATCATTACTCTTCTTTAAAATATTATATATATTAATAAATAAATTATATAATATAGTTAAAATATCAATACTATCAATAATTATTTAAAAAATTATAATTAATTTAAAATAATAAAAAATTATTAATTTAAAATTATCACAACCGAATTACATCAACAATAAAAATAAATATTTAAAACAAAATATTGTATATAATTAGATATGGCGCCAGTTTCGGTTTCGAACCTTCAAAACCGATTCCGATTCCAGTTCCGGTTTCGATTCCGGTTTTGAAGGTTTGGTTCCGACTCCTTGGTTCCGGTCCGGTTTTGACGGTTCTGATGGTTCGGGTATGGATGTTTCGACGGTTTAGGTATGGCGGTTCCGACGGTTCGATCTCAGTTTTAGTCCGAGTTTTGTCGGTTCCAACGGTTCAGTTTCGGTTTCGGTTTCGGTTTCGGTTTCGATTTCGATTTGGTTTTCGATGGTTCCGACGGTTCAATTCTGGTTCCAGTTCCAAACTAAAATTATATATATTTTATTTCATTATATATAATTATTGAAATTAATAATAATATATTTAACTTATAATAATTTATATATGTATTAAATTTATTTATATTTTGTCATTTATATATATAATTATTGAAATTAATAATAATATATTTAAATTTAAATAATTGAAATATATATATTAAATATATATATATATTTTCATTATATATATTTATTAAAATTAATAATTATATATTTAAATTTAAATTATATACATATAATTTAAACCCAACCCAATCATTGGGCAAGACCCAAATTGGGTTCCAAATATAGAACTCCATTTGGGTCTTCTTGGGTGGAGCCCACTTTTGGCTCTTGTTTTTTGGATCCAATTTTCATCCAATGTAGCATATGAGACCTAAATATAAATGGGTCTTGAGAAAGTGGGTCTTATTTTACAATCAATGTGGATGCTCTTACTTATATAAAAAAGAGAAAGTGGTCAGTTACGATTATAGCATCATTTTTTTTTCTTTTTTTAAAGTAAAATTATAATTACATTTACAGCCCTTCAAGTTTCTCATTTTATTTCCTTTTAGTAAAATTACAATGACAACCCTTCAAGATTATATATGTACTTAATGGACATGGTTTAGTAAGATTTTAATTATTGCGTCCCTTAGACTTATTGAACGTCGAATGACAAATATAACTCTTCGAGTTCATAGACATGTCTTAGTAATACTAACACAGCAGGGATTGCATAGTAAGGATTTTTTATTATTTTTAAATGTAAAATGGGACTAGGGATGAAAATATAATTTTCTATGTATTTAATGTGCTGAAAAAAAAAAAGGGAATTATACAGGGGTGGAAATGTGATTTGTGTGAAACTTTATGACTTGTGGATTGTACAATGGACATGTGTAAAGTGAAATGCAGTGATATTTTTTTTTTTTTTTTTTTTTTTAAAGTTTAAGTCCAAGCGGTGGTTTCTGATCAAATAGAAAAATAATTAAATCATCCACATGTCATCATGGGACACGTGGGAATGCATGATGCAATGAGGTGGTAAAGAGTATTTGAGGTGTCAAAAGCTCGTGAGAGGTGGCTGAAATTCCCTTAACAACTTATAGTGTAAAATCTACCTAGAGAGGGGTGAACAGGTGTATGCCCAAATTCTTACACTTCTTTTTCACACAACCAATTTATGCACACTTAGAGAATTTAACAAGTGAATTGCTTTAACAAGTTAATATGTATTCAATTAAGCAAGTGTTAAAACAATACAAGTTAAAGTAAGTAAAGAAACTAAAATGCGAAAATCAACACAAGATATTTTTATGTGGTAAATCTCTGAAGAGGAAACATCCACGAGTTGATACCACAACCACCAGCAAACCGTTAAAAGATACACACTCAAAAAGCAATCAACACATGATACACTCTCTAAGCTATCAACTCATATTCTACCCTCGGGTCTAGTGAATCACTTTGCCTACTCCCTATCCAAGATTTGACTCTCACACCTCTTGGAAGCAACTTCCTATCTAAGACGCTCAAGTCTCTAGAAAGATTCCTTGCTTGACTATCCAGATCCTTCCGATCCTACCCAAGGCTTCTTGCTTAACAATCCGAGTTCTCCAGACTCTAGTCAAGACTTCTTGCTCAAGTTAAAGCTTCACTCACTTTAACAAGAGACTTCCACCTTTTGCAAGACAATGATCTTAGTGAAGTGCACACAAGCAATATGATACAATCACAATCAAATAGAGCAAGTAGATCAAACACACTCTATGAACATGCAATTAAAGAACTAGATTATGCTTTCAAAGATCAATCATAAATATATCTAGAAACCTAAGCATGTTAATCAAATAAGAACTACATTAGAATAATAGAGATCACAATCAAAATATCCTAGTTCTTAGTACACATGACTAAACCTAGAACACAAAGTATTTCTCGATTCAAGTTCATGTTCATCAAGATTAGCTGAAAGATGTTCAATCAAAAATCACAAGAGCTAATCTCGAAAATCAATCAAACAAGTCTAAAAGTTGAATCAAAATCATTCTAAACATTTTTGCTTAATAAAATAAGAAGATCCATCAAGTTGATCATAAAAGAAAATTGAAAGAAGATGATTCATTTACAAATGATGAACACATGAATGGAGATCAGATAACTGCGAACAATCTATACATCATTTGACTTTGAAAATGCTTGGTACTTATTCCTCTCTTCAAAAACAACAATTTTGGCTTTTGAAAATCTAAAATCGAAGTTTATTTGAGAGAGATATGACAAAAACGAAGTTGGACAAGTTGTAAGAAATTCTGCACGAATTTTGAATATAAATGGAGGGAAGATGATTTGGAGATGAGAGAGACTTAGGCAGCCAATACCACCACATCACCTCAGCTCCCCGAGGAGGCCCGTGGCCTCCACAGGGGCAGGGGGTGGCCTTCCTGAGATGGCCAAGTGCCATCTCGGGGGAGGGGTATTTTTGGCAATTTGCCATCCCACTTCCCCTTTGCTCTCTTTCACGCTCCTCTCGCGTTCTTCGATCATTCTTTGGTCTTCGAACTCTGAATTTGAATCCGTTTACGAATTATGAATTGTAACCCCCTCACGAACATGGAAATTTACAAAACTTTCACAAAATATATGGAAATCAACTCGATAAACAAAGATGAAAACCATACATGATAAACACACGGAAAGTTTCGTAACTTCCAACTTGGAACTCGAAAACTTATGAATGAGTAACTGAAATATTTAGAACTTAATAAGGAACAATATGAGAACATATTCAAGTACGATATCAATAAAACACAAACAAACAAACACAAGAACACACATGTATGCCATTTCCTAGAGATAGTCCTAGAACATGCAATTTTATAAAAGTTGTCAAATTAAATCTAATGCATGTGCATACTATAGTATGTGTGTGAATGTGTTATACTAATTAAGTGCAACAATGCAGGGACACAAATATATGCAATGTGTGTATGTGCGCTTACACCTTGCAAGAGGAAGAAGAATCTCGATATCTTAGCATCCAAGTAAACACCTTTCCTCTTGAAGACAAACTTTGCATGCGAAGTTACTTTCCTTCTTTGAAGCTTGATCTAATTATGAATCACCTAAGCAACTAAGCAATACAAACAAAGAGCGTTTTGTTATGGAATCAAGCCAACACAAATCTAAAACCCAACAGTGGCAATAATATAAAATAAAATAAGAATAAAAAAAAGAATAAAATAAGAAGAGAGGAAGGTGGCAAGTGGTTGGATAAGGAGAAGAAGAAGAATATAAAATAAGAAAAGGAAATCAAGGAAAGAAAATTGAAGAGGAAAGACAGAAGGGTCATTCGACCAAAATAGAAAATAGAAATAGAGAAAGAAAGAAGAAGAAACCGAGAGATAGAGAGAGATTGAAAATTAGGATGAGAAAGACCAAGATTCAGATAGAGAAAGATGGCTATTTTGAGAGATAAAATAGAGGAAGAAAGAAGTAAATAGAAATAAAAGAAAACATAGAGGTTCGAGCAAATAGAAGAAAAGAAGAAGAAGAAGAAGCCGGGAGAAATAATTAGAGAGAAAAAGAAAGAATAGCTTAAGGAAGAAGAAATAAAGTTATTGATGAAGAAATATACGTTGGATATATACCAGATAAGTGATTTCAATTTGGCCTCTAAGTTTGGGATACAATAAAGTTTATTGAAACATCTCAATAGATAATAATTGAGTTTCATGTACTTTAGGGTAGATCCAAAAATAGATGAATTCAGGAGGGAACCAGTCCCAGAACAGATTTGAGTGCATGAATTATGTGGGTGGATACTTTTATTAAAGTTATTTGGCAGTGAATGATCAAAGTTAACAATGGAGTGACGCTGGTTTTGTTCTCGAAGATATTAAGATTCTCATCCTAGGAGGTTTGGATTTTAAAATACCAGGCTATTTCCCGCAATGCAAATGGGGTAGCCCATAACCTTGCCTACATGGCTTTGTCCTTTAGAAGGAATGAAGGATTCAGATGTGGCAAGATGACTTTCCTAGTTATTTTGTTTCTTAGTTTGTCTGTTTTGTTTTAGTCACGTTTATGTCACACAAAAAAAAAAAAAAATTACTATGTGATTTGTGTTTTTAGAATTGATTTTTGATTTGTGGGTGTTGAATTGTATCGTAGGCTTGTTTTGAGGGAAATCCATTCGGGACAGTTCCATGACCTTTCAAGCTCTTTTGACTGTGCACGAGATCTAAACATGGGTATGTAGTGTTTAATATTTGATTCTGAGATGCTCCTTTCATAAATTTATCATAAATTTTCTTGGCTCTCGATTTAGTTTACTAATTGGTAATTGATGTTAAAGAATGACAACCTCTTGAATTGTTTTATATTTTTGTTTGATTGTGTAAAAAAATTTAAAGTAACAGAAGCAGGATAAATAATGAAACACTTTAGATTGAGGGCATTGCAATATGGTTAATAAGGCAAATGAAGATGTTATATACCTAGGTATAATATAACTTTTGTTATAGGGGTTTTTTGTCAGCATGACACATCAGCAAGGATAGCGTGTAATGCGGAAATATAGTGATTCCACATCATCAAAAATCAAATGTGAGACACGTTATCAAAATGGTCAAACATGAATACATGACAGCACCATACGAGGGGCCATCTACAGATAGAATCCGCTCGGCCAAGATTCCACTAGGCCAGGATTCTGCTTGGTCAAGATTCTACTCGGCCAAGTCTGCTCGACCAAGATTCTGCTCGGCTAAGTCTGATTCTGCTCGGCTAAGTCTGCTCGGCCAAGAATCTACTCGGCCAAGATTCTGTTCGGCCAAGATTCTGCTCGGCCAAGATTCTACTCAACCAGAAACGGGAAATACAGTCTTACCAAGATACGCCATATCTGGAAGAGATCTGCACAGATACGGAATCTTAGGATAATATTCCAATAAAGAAATATCCTTATTTCCTCTCTAGTACTAGAGAAGTTTAATCAGGAAAGAACTCTAAGCTTCTAGAAAGATAAACACCAAATAGGAAACAAGTCATAATCAATCTACTCTACCTAAATCTTAGCAGGATTCTAATTAATGAATCCACCACCTATACGACAAAAACTAGGGCAACCCTAGATCAAACCATATAAATACAGCCATGTATTCATTATAACGGGGATCAACATCATGAAAAATTGATGCTTACAAGAGAAGAAAGTGAGTATTGTGTGTGTATTCTCAAAGAATTCATAGTGATATTTCTCTGCCTTCATAGGCACCGTGGTTTTTTTCCCTTTCTAGGGTTTTCCACGTAAAAATCTATGTCTTGCGTACATTATTATTATTTTGCATTCATAAACATATTATTATTGTTGGACGCGTGGCAATCCAGAAATCACCGTCAACAACTTTTATCATCAAATAATTGATGGGGTTGAAATCTTTTTAAATTTTGGTTTGCGTTGGTTGGTACTTGGCAAATTATGTGATACAATTATTGATTGTATATTTGTTATATTAAGTGAGTTACACAAAGCATGTCATTTTGGTTATTTGTAATTTCTATAGCAAATAGATTATTCAATTTTGTTGTATTTTCATTTTTATATTCATATGTTTAATTGGGATGGTTTCTTTTATAAATTCATGGAGTACCTTATTTCCAGAAAAATCGTTTGGTTTTCAATTCATTCAAATGCATCCAACTTTGTTAATCGTTATTATTATTGTTAACATAATACATGAGTAGATTTGTAGAGATATACAAAATCGTTTCACTTTATCAAGTATAACTATCTTAAATAACTTATAAACTGAAAAGAAAACACAAAAATTATATATGAGTCTTCCAATTTGAATGAACCCTTAAGTAAAATAGTAAAATTCTTGGGCATATACAATAAATTTAGAAATATATATATATATAAAATTTTTCTATCGTTAGCTCGTCATGATATAAAATATATCAGAACGAAGAATGTGGACAATTAAATTTACATATTTTGACTCAAAATATATATACTTGTCAAAACTTCTCCATAATCTATGATTTATATAGTTTTTATTTTGATATATTTTATATCATGACGAACTGACAATAGAAAATATATATATACGGTCCCGTTATGGTCAGTGCATATTGATGTAACTACATCATTAACAATGCATATGGGCCACTGATTATGGAGAAATGTTAACAAATACATACACTTTATTTATATATATATATATACACACACGTATGCATACATATATTGCATGCTTTTCAAAATACTTCTCCAACTAATTAAGATCAGCATTGGTATGCGTGCCATTTATATACACGTATGTAATATCGAGTCAACCCCATTTAACCTAACAAGTAAATAAATCATGTTCTGGTCGGCTTGTAATTTTGTATCTTGCGACGGTGCAACTTTAACGATTTCTGTAAAATAAATAAATAAAATAAGTGGATTAATTGTATTTTTTTTTTTTTTTGATGGATTAATTGTATTGGGTCATGAGTCATGAGTCATGTGAATATGTGATCGATCAACCTGATCAACCTCGAAGACCGAAAAGTTTTTCAAAGGTACAATTAATTATAGATAAAATAAGGGACTTTTTTTTTTTTTTTTGATGGAAAGGATAAAATAAGGGACTTTGAAAGAGAAGTGATGACTCATTTTTCAAAAACTTTTGTTAAATAGTGTGATTAACTGATTAAGTGATTATATCCAAATTAAGAAAGCCTCATATGTGTTTGTATAACATTTTAATCATTCACAAAAACTATTGCAAAACATTTCTAATGATATTATCCAACACAAAACAACGATGGAACATCTTGTCCCCTCCACAATTGCCTTAAACGAAACTATGCATGATAGCATATGATTAATAAAATACACGACGGTCTGGCAGAAAGGTCAAATCCGTAATTTAAAGTTTTATTTATTTATTTATTTATTTTAAGTCTGTAATTTAAAGTTACTTCCACAAAGTTTGGAGTTTAATCCTCTCATTAATACTTACATAAGACCATAGTCTATTGTTCCTGGCCAAAAAATTGTAAAGTTTGGTGGAAGTTCACACTAAATGTATTTTGGAGATTTCGAGTTATAAAAAAACATAATAAGATCTCAATTCTCAATGTCTATGATGAGACGAGGTTGATTCAGTGATAAACCTCGTATAACAGCACCATAAAGCTATGGGTTTTAGTCTTTCCCCATCCTTAAAAAAAAAATTCTGAATTAATATAATATTTGAAAAAAAAAATCTCAATGCACATATAGCACATTTGTTTGGATGACTCGACTCATTTATTAAATAAATAATATCAGTAATGTCTTCTTGTTTAACAAATGAGACATGTGTTGGTTATATTTTAACATTGATTTAGGAAACGAATATTCTTTGAAAATCCTTCAACACATAACACAAATCGAAATCCAACGTACCCATGAACAAAAAATTACCAACCCTAGAAAATCAAATACTGACCAAGTTTTTAAATTAGCACAAGAAGATTCCCAATGTACAATATTACAATATACTGACAGCTAGAACCCTAATAGATTCTTGATGTTTTTGCTATATATATATATATATCCGGCCTTGTCTTTGGGTTGTGAAAAAAATAATAATAAATAAATAAATAAATTCCAGCATATAATTTCTTTATTACTTTAAAAGTTTATAATATTGTAGGGTTTGGGCCCATGTGTATGGTGTATGGATGTATGCACATAATTTTGACAACTAACAAATCTACAATATAAGAACGGCACTTATAGGGATACAAAGTCATGTGTCCCTCATGCATGACCTTTTTCTAAACCCACCTCAGCTTGCCGCATTAAAGTGCACCATGTGGAGACAGAATGACTTAGCACACAAGATCTGGCCGGAATCGATTCAACCAGGAGTAATATAATAAAATATTCGACGGTCTCTATGTATCAGTAATAACTAAGAGCATCCATAATGGTTGAGATCCAAACACAAGATCTAATTTTGCTACATTATCAAATATGGGTTTTGTTTTTAAATAATGAGCTTTCCCATTTTGGTCCTATTTATTTAAGTCTTTTTTCTCAACAATGGGGCTAAATTAAAAAAATAGAAAGTGGATCCACTTTTTTTACTTTTTTCTAAACAATCATTACTTTTCTTTAAAATATTATATACATATATATATTAATAAATAAATTATATAATATATTTTAAATATCAACACTATCAATAATTATTTAACAAATTATAATTAATTTAAAATAAAACATTTTATTAATTTAAAATTATCACAACCAAATAACATCAACAATAAAAATAAATAATTAAAAAAAAATATTGTCTACGATTATACATTGCACATGTTCCAAATCGGTTCCGGTTCCTTTTCGGACCGACGGTTCTGGTCTGGTTCTGACAGTTTCAACGGTTCAGTTATGGTTCTTGGTTCAATTCCGATTCCGAACCTTCAAAATTGGTTCCGGCTATAAAGGTTCGGTTCCGGTTCCGGTTCCGGTTCCGATTCCGATTTTGGAGGTTTGGTCCGATTCTGGTTCCAAACCTTCAAAAATTAATATTTTCATTCAAATTATTTTAATTTCATTAAAATTAAATTTATTTATATTTTTTCATTATATATATAATTATTGAAATTAATAATTATATATTTAAATTTAAATAATTGAAATATATATATTAAATTTATTTATATTTTTTCATTATATATAATTATTGAAATTAATAATTATATATTTAAATTTAAATAATATATATTTATATATATAAGCCCAACCCAATGATTGGGAGGTATTGGGAACCCGATTGAAGACCCAAATGGAGATCCAAATTTGGAACCCAATTTGGGTCTAGTGTGGTGGGGCCCACATTTGGGTCTTATTTTTTGGCTCTCTTTTTACACTATTGTAGCATCCATAGGACCCAAATAAAAATGGATCTTCTTATTTGGGTCTCTTTTCCACACCATTATGGATCTTCTTATTTGGGTCTCTTTTCCACACCATTGTGGATGTTCTAATAGACTTAAAGGTTCAAGTCGTCAGATAAATGAACAAATAATGATATAAACCTCTCTAAAACACCATGTATGTGTTCAAAACATATCATATCTCTATATTTTAGTAACCAATGAACCCAAAAATTTTGTTAAGTAAAAATTTGATATATTAATTAGGGATGTCAATGGAGCAAATTGGGGATGGATATCCTATATCCATCACCATATCTATTTTAATCATATAGTCAAAGTTTTAAAACTTGGAAGGAGGTGCGAGGTTGGAAGGCCTCCGCGAGGCGAGGCGGGTGCCTCAGGTGATCAAGACAGCCACCTAAGCCAGAAAATTGAAAAAAAAATTATAAAAAATTAATAAAGAAAAAAAATATTCCATAATATTCAACAAATAAGTCATATTCAACAAACATAAAATATTTCAAACAAATTAAACATTACTAAAAAAAAACATCATCTTAACAATGAATGATCACTATATATCTAACGAATGCCATGAGCTATCATTTGTGTCGAGTGGCTTGAAATGTGAATCCAAAGTGTCATTCCCTCCATCATCATCATCTGAAGTTCCAAAAGAGTTGTATTTGTTTGAAATGTCCTCCCACCCACGTTCTTCAATTCATCCACATGTTGCAAAGCTTTTCCTTTATCTACCAAATAATAGAAAGTAATATTATAATTAAATATATCATTCTATCTAAGTAAAACATATTAAATTTAACTGAAGAATTACTTACTTGTTTTTCTCTTTCTCTTTCCTCTTACTTGCTAGCTTCCACTCGGTTGACTGATCATGTCCACATCTATGGATGTTCCCCCAACTATATCTTCCTCAACCATCCACTCATCACCTAAATGCACATCTTCACTAACCAATGGATCCTCATTATCATTTAGTGCATTTTTCTTTAAGAATTTGTGCTGCAACCTTTTATTTTACATCATGTACACCAAGGAATTCAATTTCTTCATGCTTAATCGATTCCTCTTCTTCATATGAATCTACAAAAAAATTGTAGGAAATTGTTAATTAGGGAATACTAAATTTCTTTTAATCTAGTATTTACAATTCTAAGTAAACTCATACCAAATTAAATGTACTCAAATTCCTTTCACAAGCCGAGGATGAGCAAGTGAGATTTAAAACCTTCATAGCAAAACTTGTAAGTTTTGGAGCTTTGTCTCCATATGTAGTCCACCAATGGACTACAATGAGAATAATAAACACTATTCAGTTAAGACAATACTATAAATTTCATAAAGAAATTGATACACGTAAACAATAACTTTACATACCAGGGCTAAGATTTTCGATGAGACCTTTTGCACATCCATAGGCAAAAAACCCTTGCTTATGCTTAAAGAGATTAAGTTGTAAATTAAGCCTTTAAACTTGCCTCCTCATTAAGAATAAGTTTTTCCATGTACACCATCAACCAAACTTTTATCTCTAGATGAGTGGAAAAATCATCTGAATATTGGAATCAGGGATTCAGATAGTACGCAACTGCGTGCAAATGGCAATGCAATTGAAACTCCCACGTATCATCAATGATTTTCCATATCTTCTTGTAAGCTCCTTCCTCATTTCCCAAATTTGCGGTTATCTCCTCATTAGCCTTGTCCATGGCACCATAAATGAATCCCATTTTGGGCAATTGTTCAGAATCTGTCATCCTCAATACACTTACACGAGGTCTATTTGTCTTTAGTGCATAAGATATACTATCCAAAAATTGTTGTTGAAGATGATCTTCTTGATTTCCCTTCTCTCGGCCTTTTCTCGCCCAACTACATCCATTCCATTCCATTCCTTTAAAGTAAACATTTGATCTAAAGGTTGCCTCAAACTTAACATTATGTCTAATGTCAATAATGCAATAGCAAGTCTTGTACGAGTGGGACAAATCAATTCTTTTTTAGTGTACTTCCTCATCAAAGCCAACACCCATTCATGTTGTATATGATGTTACTCACCTATTAAGCACAAGAATAAAAACATTAACATATATGAAATGATTTATACCTTCTTCACTTTCTTCCAATGCACTTTGGTGTTGATGTAGAGATCCAATTTTTTCAAGTATTAGATCATACAATGAGTAGCACATGGTGTCCACCATATCCGTGTCCTTTTCTTCATCGACATTTCTGCTGCTTTCTTGTGGTTTGATGCATTATCCTTCACCACATGAACCACAAGGTCTTCTCCAACTTCTTCAACCATTGAATCCAGTAGGTTAAACAACAATGTAGTATCTCTAACTACATCAATAGCATCAACCAACTTCAAGAACATTGTGCCGTGCAGATTGTTTATGAGGAAGTTTATCAACTGCCTTTCTCTCATACCCTTCCACCCATCCAACGTAATGGACACCCTTGTTTGACTCAATGTTTTCTTTACTTCGACAACAATTGCTTGAGTATTGCATTCTTCCTTTATTAATAGCGATGTGCTCAACTCATGTGTTGTAGGTGGTTTTAGACCACGCCCGCAACTCTCAACCGAACGGAGCATTTTGACAAACGATGGACTACTAACAACATTAAAGGCAAGTCCATTCTCGTTGAAGAAGTTGGCTATGTCTAAACATGTGTTTTCACGTGCCTCATTCTCAAGTCCTTTTTGCTTCCCTCTCTTCCCCACCACCCACCCACCCCCCCCCCCCCCCCCCCCCCAATCCTCCACCTCATCATTTTTGAAAATTAGGGCAAATCTATCCATCGGTCCTCTAATTCCTCTTTTAGTAACGTTACCTGAGCTTGAACCTATTTGGATAGACTGTTAAGGATGACACCATTGTCGATCATTTCTTCCTACATCAATTGTGTCCTCCTTTTCGCAATATCATTTATCATCATATAAGTTTTGATTTCTTCTCTCACTTTTGAGGCAACATTTGTACAGGAGACAATATTACCCTAAACACCTGCAAGGTGTTCTTTCATTTGGTACACTCCCCCTTCAATACTCTATCACAAAATCTGCATTGGATGTAAATATATCCCCTTTTGTTCCTCCATTTCAACCTTAACCGCATACTTCCAAGCCGGATCTTTTCGATTCGACATCTCCAAGTCTACAAAAAAAATAATCAAATAAAAACACACTATAAAATTGATTGATCGAGCCATTCAATACCGTAGTTTAGACCCCATTTATTATACCTTTGGTCGATTCCTAGGTAAAAATCAGGTATTTTATGGCTCAGAATTAGAGTTTTTTAGGTTTATAGTTTTTTAGGGAAATTGTGCAAAATTAAGGAGGTTTGGGGAACTAAGGAGCTTAATATTGGTTTGGCACGTTTTAATGGTTTGCTTCCCAGGTCGCCGTGAAGAGCAACAACCAAGATTCCAGTGAAACTCATTGTGGAGATGTCCCTTCTGAAGGTGATAGTCCACTACACACACAGTGAGACTCTCGCAAGTGTATGAGGTCGGAGTATAGTACAATGATCTAGCAGGGATCGTTCCCACGAGGACTAAAGGATTGATTACCAGCTTTGATTGGTTTATATACTATTTGGACAATCGAAAATGGAAGTTTCCAAATTTTTACACTAAAGCAATTAATTTTAAAGCAATGTAAAATACCGATCACAACAAGAACAAATGTGATGATATGATGGAAAATGTGCTAGAACTTGAATCCACCTCACCCTTCTAATTAAATCTCAACTCACTTAACCTCTCATTTGTGCAAGTATAAATTATATGTTCGTGTTCCCTAAATTAATCTCTAATCTCTTTTGATGTCTTAGAGATTTCATCCATAAACACACAATATGCATGAATTCATTAAGAGTTGTGGAACACACACATGAACCCTGTATGCTAACTTATTGCATCTCTCACTTTCTAGTCATATATAGTGAATATTTTGTCTATCAAGAGATCATTCAAAAAGATGGCCAATCAAGACAAAAGCATTAAGCATACAAAACATTCATATAACCACACAAGAACATGTAGGGAAACTAAGGAGTCATTAACAATAGATTAAGGGTTTGGTTTTATCTTTGTTCTAGCACAAGAATATTTAGTTCATATTACACAAATAAACCATACAAGATCTCCAATAATTACAAGCTATAACAACTACAAGAAGATAAAAGATAGAGTTTATAGAGATAAACTAAGATGATGATCTCCTTCTTGCAAAGCTCGGTCTCTAATGACTTCCTTCTTCCTAGAATCCAACTCCTAAATTCTCCAAAGTTGATGATGATCCACCAAAATCAGAGAAGGGAGGAGTTTCTCTGCTAGGAGAGTTTTTTTGTCTTAGGTTGTGATCTTCCAAGTGTGAGAGAGAATGGTCCAAAAGTCTTTCTAACCATCCCCAAAAACTAGCATCAACATGCTTATTAATGGAAGTGGGGACCACCAAGATCTTCAAAAATAGGTCTCCCTTAACTCATTAAGGACAAAAAAAACAAAACTAAGATTTGATTTTCAGAAATTAAGAGGCCCAAGAATCCAAAAAGACAACTAAAATGGATAGAATTGGGCGAATTCGGCACCCCGTTCGGTACCGTTGGGCACAGAAATGGGAAATGGTGGACCTCTGCCAAGAATTTGGCACCCTAATTCGGCAGTCGGTAACCATAGAATCAATGGCGCATAAATGGTCTTGAAAAGTTGAAGCTTTGTCCTGATTTTGGTGCCCAAATTTGACGGCCAGTAACCGCCATTTCCTTAAAGGCGCAGAAATAGTTTTCAAAATTGTACATTTGCCCTTAAATTTCCACATTTTTGCACTATAGTTCCTCTGTTGGAAGCAATCTTGAAACACTTATTTGCTAAAAACATGGTTTACTAGGGAAATGAGCATACAAGATACAAATAAGGGGACTACACTTCGTGTAGAAATAAGAGTTATCAGAAGGCAGTGACCAGGAATTCCAGACATTTTCGCTGCCAACCTGTCGCTTTGAAGAACAACGAAGAAACCATCACCTGGCAAACATCAGTGAAATTTGTTGTGGACTTGTCACCGTGGAAGGCAACGAACTCCATAACGACCCATACTCTAGGGAAACTCACTATGGAAGGTTCACCGGTGAAGGAAGTGACCATGGTAGCAACCTTCTGTTGCCATCTCAGCTCAAGTGACGAATTTCAGACCTATATTTCGCAACTCATATATATACCTCTTTTTTTTTGTTGAGATTTTTGAGGAGACTTACATCACACCTCTGAACCCTAAATTAAGAAATCACCTCACTGTATCCTCAAACCTTTCCATACTCTTACATCATCCATTTCTTACACGCCCAACATCATCGATTCCATATATTTGTGGAGAGTATAAGGAAGGAGAAGAAGTATCCAAGACTAGCATACAAGAGAAGCTTTAATGACCAATTTGGGATTTCTCTACAACTTTTCTTCCTCTCTTTATTTTCTATTAATGTGTAACTAAACCTTCATTTAGGGAATTGATGTAACCAAATTTGATCACTCTTTGAAATTAAGTAGTCTATTTCTATAATCAATTTAACTTTAATCTCATTTACCGTATTAATTGCATATATTCTATTTATTCATGTTTTTTGGCCTCGGTGTTGTGAATTAGTGGAATAAATTAACTATGAGATTTGGGTTTATTTGTGATAGACATGACACCGATTTGGTTACAATCGTGGAACCGAACCGAACCAAACCGAAATCAAGGAGGTTTCAATTTTGGTTCCAAAAAATCACCAACAGGACTAGAACCGTTGGTTTCCTGATTTTTTTTTTTTTAAGAAAAAACAAATTTGTTAGCCATTGGGAGGCCAAATGAACACTGGGTCCAACGGCTCAGTTTTTATTTTCTTTTTCTTTTTCTTTTCTATAAATACAACCCCCACCGCACCCCCCTAATTCATTTTTCCCCACTCCAATTTTTCTCCAAATTCTCTCTAATTCTCATTTCTCTCCCAATTCTCAATTCTCCAAGTTTCCAATTCTCTCTCAATTACTAAGTTATTAAAATTTATTTTATTTCCTATTTATTTTATTTGCAATTACTAAGTTTCCAATTCTCTCTCAAATTTATTTCCATCAATTTTTTCACATTTTTTCTTCAAGGATTTTTACAATTCAATTTTTTAAATGGCAAGTAGAAATGGAGAAGGTCCAAGACGTTCCATTAGTAGAGACAGTCCAAGACATTCCATTTCGATGAAAGGTAAGGGTCGTATGCCGGTATTGCCAGAGCTGGACAATATCGATTATGACGACATCGCCTATCATGAGTTCCTACAAGCCCGAGCCTATGCTGAAGACCTAGGCATAAACTCTCCTTATCTCCCTCTAATAATTTCCAAACCCGATCCCAATTCCACCACCCCCCCCCCCCCCTCCCATTTGACAAGCCAATCATAAAATATGCTTGATACGTCTCCGTGTTGGATGGGAAAGTACTATCTCCGTCTCCGTGGAAATTATGAAGGGGCATTCCAAAACAGTAAATTGAATCCCAGGCGGCCCTTAAGGAGTCAAAAAATCTTGGATGCATGATAATTATGTCATCCCTTCTATTTATCACCAATGTTTCAAGTAAACCAAAGGTGGTGAGCAGAAGAGGGTGAAAGCAGATGTTCCCCCTCTAGATATTTGAACCACCTATGGTAGATAAGTTACAGAAGTAGGCCAAATCTGATCTCTTCGTACTCCATATGAAGAAAGTAACGCAAGTAGATGGAAGCATTGTAGCTGTTTGCAATTACTGCAAAAAAATCTTTAAGTGGAGCAAATTTGGAGGATATGGCTCATATCGGAAGCATATAACGAACAAACATCCAGACGCATAGGTCAAATCAAGTTCATAAGCCCAGATTTCCAGGTACGCTACCCATAACCAACAATATTTAAATATGGTGATGAAAGAAATAGAGAATAATTAGCTAGAATGGTTGCAGTTGAACATTTATCATTTAGTTTTGGTGAAAAAGTTGGTTTTATTAATTATTGTCAACGAGCATTAAATCATGATGCATGTCGTGTTCCTAGAACAACTCTCATAGAAACACTTCACAACATTTATGAGAAAGAAAAAAGGAAGTTGGAAAAATATTTTGAAAAATATAATGGTCGTGTTTTCGTATGTGTCGACATATGGAGTGACCATTGGTGAATGCATTCATACTTGGGTGTCACTTTACATTATATGGATAATGCATGGACTATCCAAAAAATAATTCTTGCATTTAGACATTTTGATGATGCACACATTGCTGCTAATATTTTTAGACAACTTAGAATTATTTTTCAAGAGTATAAAATTGAAAACAAAATTTTTGCAATTGGTTTTGATAATTCTTCCAACAATACCGCTGCTATTCTTGCTTTAATTGATTTATGCAAACCTTATCTTGGTGGTAAATTTTTCCATCAAAGATGGGCATGCCATATTTTTAAATTTATGTGTTAAAAAAGGATTAGAAACTCTTCAAGATTTTATTCAACCTATTAAAAATGCCCTCTATCATTTGTGGAAACATCCTTCTACAAGGAAAGCATGGATAGAATTTTGTAAACAACATAATAGGCGTACCATTAGATTTCCTTGTGATGTTCCAATACGTTAAAATTCTACTTATAATTTGTTTGCTCAAAGTTATGATTATAGGGATTTATTACTTACTTTTATTCAAAATACTGTTAGTCACATTAATCTTTATTCAAGTCATTAGGATGTTTGTTCAAAAGTTTGTGGTTTGTTAAAAGTCTTTAATAATGCTACTAACAATTTATCTGGTGTTTATTATACTACAAATAATTTATTTATTATTGAGAGTCTTAATATTGCTAGTGCATTTTCTCATTGTGCATCCGACTTAGAATTACTAGGGTCCGTTACCACTATGAAATCAAAATGGTTAGAATATTATCAGGAGTTTCCAAATATTTATTTGATTGCAATGTGTTTTGATCCACGTTGTATATTAGAAAATTTGTTTGACTATCTAACTGCTTATTATCATCAATGTTTACAAATAGAGTATGATGTTGATATGTGTTGTTCTAGAGTTAAGACATTATTGTATGAGTTATATGATGAATATCTTAGAGTTTATTGTCCAGCACTGAACATAAATGTTCCACAAACTCAAAATGTATCTCATTTCTCATTATCCTCTGAATTTATGGGTTTAGGATATAGTATATTATCCAAAAAAAAACAAAAAAAAATTACGAGGTTCTTATTCATCAAGCTCGACCATGTATTCCGAGCTTGAATCTTATATAAGTACCTCTTTTGAGTTTATGGAAGACACTGATGTTAAAAAATTTGATATCCTACACTGATGGAATGAGCATGAAAAGTACTTTCCAATCTTGGCTCTTATAGCCAAACAAATTCTTGCAACACTAGTTTCTACGGTGGTTGTGAAACAAGAGTTTAGTGCTGGTGGAAATATTATGGATGCAAGACATTCGCTTTTGAGTCCAAAATCAATTGAGATACAAGCTTGTGTTGATGATTGGACTAAGACACAATACAGACAACAAGAAATCGATCACGATGTACCCTACGATTTCTTCAAAGATGACCAACCTGGATGAAGTGGAACGGATAATCATGACAACGATTAGTTACAGTGCCAACTCACAAGCTCACAACATGTCCACAGTCCATGTCATCACCAAACCTTCAATAAAAGTATAAAAGATAAGGGAATTACGTGGCATTTGATTCCTCTAAATTCTAAACCCCAATAGGATATATAGACAACTTAATTGTGGTAAAAGTTAAGTGTCGGGCCAATTTTACATTTTTTTAGTTTTATTTTAATTTATTTTTTAATTTGTCATATATTTATTTTTTTTTATTTTTGCCATTTCGGGTGACCTAATAAAATGCATTTACAATTTTACATGACTATTTTTTTTTTAAAAAAATAATAATAATAAACATAAGAAAAAAAATTAGGAACCGAACCGAGGAACCAGAACCAGAACCAGCTTCATGTCTAATGTGTGATGACCTTTCCACGTAGAACCAAATTACATGTTTGGTAATTGGGAAAATTGATACATGCAAGACCTTGCTTCTTTAATTTGGCTTAGAGTTTTTATGAAATCATGCGTTTTTGACTAAGCTTGTCACATGACCTTGTGTGAGCAAAGGAAAGAATCATAGCACTTAATTTTTAAAATCTTGAAAACAAGCCCTAAAGTTAGATTGATGAACTTAATGAGACTATCTTAACAACATTGAGTGTTCTTAGTGTAGGGAAAAATATACCGTAAAAGTACACGCAGCGGAAGAGAGACTAAAAAAATAGTTTTAGTAGCTTTTAAAAAAAATTTCTTTTATGAACCTTAAACCCTTTTAATCAATTAAAGATATATAATATATAACAAAAGAAGAATACCTTTTGTCACGTGATCCGATTGACTTACGTCGATGGTAATCCGCAAGATCTTCAATCCTAGCACGAACGTGGATCACCTAGGAGCGTGGTCTCCCTTTTCTTTGAATTGCAAGCCTGTGATTGGATAAAACAAACTTTTCTCTTATTCGTTAGTCACAAAAACAATCAAAAGAAACCTAAGATTATTCCGGTCACTTTTGAGTTCTCAATCTTGTGATCGAAACTCGCGTGAACCTTGATCGATGTAGTATACACAAGCTTATTGATGAATAAGCAAATAGTATACCATCAAAGAATAATCTATGTCTCTTTTTTGTCTTAGTAGAATAAAAGCTCTCTTTCTATGAGTTAAGAAGAAGAAGAAAATAAAATTCTGCACCACAAACCCTAATGGCCAAAAATTATAAGACCACTTATATATGTGGCAAAATTTCTTTCTTCTTTTTTTAAGAATGGTGGCCGAATTCTCTAGCCAAAAAGGGGTTAGGGTTGCCGCAATCCTCAAACAAAAAGGAGTTTGTATTGCACCCTAATTCCTATTTAGTTTAAGACTTCCAAACCCTAATCAAACTCATAAATCTTTTATTTTGACTAAAATAAAAAGACTCCTTGTTTGATTAAATAAATAAAATTAATTATTTATTTCCTTGTCAAACAAGTCTTTCAATTTAAATATACTACTACCAATAGTATACTAATAGGAATCATATTTCCTAATCAGAAAAGATTTGTTTCTTAATTAAACAATTAATTCTTATTTAATTAAACAATGAAAACAAAATAATATTTAAGGTTAAATAATCACCTTGCCGCCCCATATAAAAATATTGGGCTAAATATTATTTTCTTATTTCATTTAATCCATAGGACTTTAAATAAAAAGCCCACATGTGAACTAGACCCATTCTTACTAAAACTAAAAGAAACAGGCCCACATGTCATCCATTAATATATAAATATAATTGAGCAGCCCATTACATAAATAATATGCAAATTATATTCTTAATATATTAAATACAATTCTAGATGGACCCTAAATTGGTCCGGTAGAATATATCAAGTGATCCATGCAAGTCCGTGTGGATTGGGGATCTTGGCGGGCTATCTAAATTTAAGCTTCAATAGACATAACCTAATCACAATCAACAAATGATTCACTTAGGTCCGATCCATTAATTTTAACTCATTCCATTAAAGAGCTAAAATTGAACTCTTAAATAAAGACAGAAAAGGAAGATGTTTCCTCATTCATACCCTAGACAATCATATTGGAGATAGTGTATCCTCGTGATTAATATCAGTAATCGCCAAGAGTTCATAGACCGCCTATAACTCTCCAAGTTACCATATTTACTCATATGACCACGTTTTGAACTTGGATATTTTGACTTGTCCAGAAGCCATGTTTTCAATAGACACTATTGAAAACTCAACGTTGAGATTTAATATCCAATTACCTCAAAACATCCATATGATGATATTATACTCTCATTTGATAAATGGAGTCACGATGTCCATATCTATAAATGAAGTCCTCTATCGATTAACAAATGAATATCACCAAATTATCGAGGATAGACTATGCGATATAATCGTACTCATTGATAACTCAAATGATATCACTTGCAACCATAAGTCCATCATTTATCTCAGGATTAAGATAGACTCTCCGATTGTCCTGATAATGAAATTACTTTTATCTACTGACGGTTATAGATAAAGTATTTCATTGTGATCCAGTTCAATGCACCAAGTGCACTAGATTCTTTTGCTCGAAGACACTCCGATGATTTTAGACTCATCATATCTCATTTGATCTCACTCAAATGCTTGCAAAGGAATTCTACAACTTTAACAAGATAAAGGTACCCAACATTTAACTTAAGTTGTGAACAATATTTAAGACTAACTAAAGAATTGTGTCTACCACATACATATCCAGATGTACGAACAATTCTTCTTTTCTCATAGTCTTTAGACCTTATGATTATTTACTTTGACAATTATTAAACTATAAATGCTATAAGATTTGTTTAAATCAGAAATCACTTTATTAATATGAAAAAGATTGTTAATTACAATATTACACTCTTGCTATTAAGCATAATCCTAACACTTAGAAGGTTGCATTGATTCCCTAGTACTTCTCCATTTATATTTCATCTCTTGTGTGTGTGGTGCTTAGTTTAGTTTTAAGTTACAAGTTTGCAATTTAATCATTTTCAAAGAATCCAATTGTTCTCCAAAATCAAGCATTATGCAATTTAACTTTCCACACTTATAGTAGGTTTTCTAGACCAATTAGCATTAAACCGATAGAGTCATTGATCCCTATGAACGAACTTTCATTTAAATTGAACAAATTTTACTGCATCAATTTTGGTGCAACCGTCAGGGATCACCATTGATTTTATTAGTTGAATATAGTTAGTTTAGTTTAGGTAGTGTGTTTCACTTACTTACTAGTTTTAGTTTATTTTTTTCTTTTTACTTCGTTGGTAGTTTTGCTTTTGGTGTTTCAGGTTTTACAAGTGCATGCACGGATGCCATTCACAAGGAGGATTTTTGTTCACTGTTAACGACAATATCAATAGAGTAGGCCGACTTGTGAGGCAATTCGAAATGGTAGACATCCTTGTTGACTTGGATAATTCATTTACTCCATAAATGGCTAAGGAAACCGACACACTCCCTTAACAAAGACATAGATATAAGAGTAATGAGAGATTCCTTTATACCAATGGTTGGAAACTAACCATCACCAATCGTGTTAGATGATGTAGCAAGGAGTTACAAGTTGAAGAGTATGCACTTTAATATACTTTTGTCCTTTCATGGTCTTCCAAGTGAAGATTGCTTGCAGTTTATGAGATACTATCATGCCATTTTGGAGACATTTCCTATCGGTCGACTCACGGAAAATCAATTAAAGATAAGATGCTTTTGATATTGCATGAAGGATAGAGCCAAATAGTGGCTCATGTTTTTAAGGGCAGGATCTTTGACAATGTGGGAAGATGTGTGCCGGGGGTTTTTCCCAACATCAAAAACAAAGGAGATCCGCATAAAGATTGCAAGTTTCACTAAAAAAGATGGTGAAGCCTTTCATGAGGCATGGTAATTAGGAAAATTGATACATGTGTGACCTTGCTTCTTTAATTTGGCTTAGAGTTTTTATGAAATCATGGGTTTTTGACTAAGCTTGTCACATGACCTTGTGTGAGCAAAGGAAAGAATCCTAGCACTTAATTTTTAAAATCTTGAAAACAAGCCCTAAAGTTAGATTAATGAGCTTAATGAGACTATCTTAACAACATTGAGTGTTCTTAGAAGGTTGCATCGATTCCCTAGTACTTCTCCATTTCTATTCCATCTCTTGTATGTGTGGTGCTTAGTTTAGTTTTAAGTTACAAGTTTGCAATTTAATCATTTTCAAAGAATCCAATTGTTTTCCAAAATCAAGCATTATACAATTTAACTTTTCGCACTTAGAATAGGTTTTCCAGACCAATTAGCATTCGACCGGTAGGAGTCACCAATCCCTGTGAACGAACTTTCATTTAAATTGAACAAATTTTATTGCGTCATTGATTAACTTGAATAGTCCACTATAAAATTAGACCAATTAGACCATATTTAGTTTAACTGAGTTCTCTAAAAGATATTGATAACATCAATTATACCACTATAAAATAATAACATCAATATTCATCTATAAACAATTAATATAAGTTGCAGACCAAATGAACAGAATCTAAAACACACAGCATTGAAATAAATAATAATAGTAATAATGCTTGATGAAAAGCATTAGACCACTATAAAATAATAACATCAATATTCAACCATAAACATTTCAACACAAGTTACACCTTCAACAAAGACAATCTCCAAAGCAAAATAACAAAATACATAGCAAAAAAAAAAAAAACAACGGATCAAACTTCAAAGAAAAAAAAAACAGAGATGTTGAAGATGAACTGACCAAGTGACCGACGAAAAGAACAAATCACGTCGATGAAGAGAGAAGAAGTAATCGTCGGAGAGGAAGGAAGATTCTAACGAAGATGTTGTAGCCAAAGAAGCGAAGATATGCATTGAAGAAGACAAAAAGCAAACTTGCGTTGAAGAAGAGAAGAAGTGACGATTGATCGTGCGTTGAAGAGGAGTTAGGGCTTATTTCAAAACGATGTGTTTAACTTAATGTTAAATGCATTGTTTTACTGTTTCTTTTTTTAAAAAAAAAAAGAAAAAAAAAAAACGAATGAAACGAGAGATGGGCAAGTAAGGGTTGTTCGGTGAATATGCGACCGCCTTATGTGGTGGAGGCGGGAGTTTGAACAAAATCAACTAGTGCAGTCTCGCCGAGAGGCGGGCGAGGTCGCCTCAAACCGCATTTTAAAACTATGCATATGGCTAGCATCCCCATATCCATCCCTATTTCTAAATAAGTAGGACGGATTCGAGAAATTCCCGAATTAAAGTAGGGAAATCCATCCCCTTATTCATGCAAACTTTTATGTATAATATGAGAAAAATGTAACTAACATCTATAATTGAACATTTTGTGCTATTTAAAGGGATAAATAAATGATGTATGACACTTTCTTTAGAGAATTTCTTTTTTTGTAGAGTTTCTTTGGTTTAAGATTTCCTATTTAGTCAAGATTTCTTTTTCCCTTTTAGTTTTAGGAAATAAATCTAAATTACCTTTTTGGTAAGATTTGATCTTTTCTTTTGATTCAAGTTAGGAGTCCAGAATCCTAGAAGATTCAGGTTTGTTTTATTTCTATTTAGGCAAGAGTCAAGAATAATTATTGTAACTTTTGATTGATATTAATAAAACTAGTTTTCTAACCCGAGCGTTGCACGGGCTCCGTATTATAAATTGTTTGTAAAATATTATGATGTTTATACCGAAATTTTTGATGCAAATATCTTTTAACATAATGAACAAATAGTTTTTCCTTTAGTTACCTAAGTCATGTTAACCTCAATAGGTTATAAATTGTTGTCAGGTGGTAGCGAAGCTCATACTCCAACCATTTGTAAAGGGAAAAAAAAAAATCCTAATCCGAATAATATGAGTCAAGTTTAATTATATAATAAAGGGAAAAAAAAATCATAATCCGTTCTTTTTATATATAAATAGGACAAAAATTTGAAGAATTTAAGGGCAATTAATTTGGGATTGCCTCTTGATTCTACAAAACAGCCATCAAAGCCTCATAAGTCATAATATTATCATTAATAATCATTGTTTTAATTGCATGTTTTAATTGCATGAATTTATCAGGGCAATTTATGAATCAACGTGTTCCATTAAGGTTGAATAGGAAAGGTTTTTAAATTGAATATGAAATATTAGCTTTGGGATTATTAATTAGTTGGTTATACACTAATTATTTTATTTTTGGTTCATTGGAAAATTTTTATTTGGTTATATGATATAATTAATTAAGGTTTTTGTCTTTTAAAAAATAAGAAAATAAAACAAAGGCTAATATGATGAACACGTTGCAGCAACCTAGCTCTAATACCGGCATGTGATATCAACAACCAGTATCTATATAATTCTTTTAAAATAAATTAAGGTATTTTTGCATAGTAGAAATATTTCAAAATTTTAAATATTTATTATTAACATAAAATATTTCATTAAATATGATATATGATTTGATTATTTTGTAAGATTTTTGATTTGAATATTTTCTAAGCATTTATTAAATTGCCAAGATTATTATATATTATTGATTTGAATATTTTCTAAGTATTTATTTAATTTCCACATTGCAGCCTCCGGATAAAAAAAAAGGCTGTTATTATATTATTATATTTTCTAAGCATTTATTTAATTTCTACTTGGCGACCTCTAGTTAAAAAGGGTTGTTATTATTTCAGAATTAACAAATATTAGAAAGAAAGAAAAAAGCACTAAAAAAACAATTTAGCTACAAATTGGCTTTATATAATAAAGCTTTCACTTATGTATTTTACAATTTGACGAAATTTCAAATTCAAATCATCAAAATCATTGCTTTGCACTCTCTAAATTGATGTTCTAATAAATTTTCAAAAATAAAAATAAAAAATTGATGTTCTAATTCAATTTTCGAGTCTATGACGAACACATTGAGATGTAAATTATAAAAATAAATTATCTAATAAATTTGCACCAACATAACTGCCTACAAAAAAAAAAAAAATCAAGTTCGCCAAATCAATCACAATTTAATAATAATAATAATAATACTTTTCAAAATAATAATAATAATAATAATAAAATTGTATATATTTTGATACCAAAAATAAACATTTAAATTCAAGATTTAATTATAAAATAAATTATATATATATATAAACAGTTCATAAATAATACTTTCATAGTCATGTTTCACTAATCACATATTCACATGACATGAGCTTGTTGAATACATACATTAACAACACTACAATTTTAACTAAAATAGATTCGAAAATATTACTTGAACTATACATAGATAAATAATATATATATAATCGAATACTCATTTGAAATCACAATTTCATTTGATCCTTTTTACTAAAATGAGACGCTCCACATATAAATTTAAAACACTTAAACAATACAAAAAAAAAAAACAAAATTAAGGCCACAATGCCACATATGAAAGACAACAATCTTTCTACTCTTTTTAATTGCATAATCATGTTGCATACTTGTAAATATTCCTATAGACATTAAAAGATGATTGCCTAATGTCCATCCAGCATTCTCTAAGATCTCATATTCTACTACTTTAAATTACCCTAAACTTTATGTAGACTTCTAACTCACATCTACTAATAGAATGTCTTTTCACTTGTATATTAATTAGAATCTATAGAGCTAACTAACAGCACAAAATCGACTAATAATAATGTGAACTAAACTTAAGTAAAAGGGATAAAAAAAAATACCTGAAGCAAAGTCGTAGCGTATGAGATATAGTTACGCATCCTCCCTTGACTCATAAGTTATAATCCAAATCTCATTCTCATCAATTGGTGCCTCTAGTTCTGGCTTCTCTACTCTCTGGTACCGATTCAGCTTTTTCCTGACCCCCCCAAAAAAAAAAAAAAAAAAAAAAAAAATACAATCCCAAACCAAATGAGCACAACATGGTGTTATTTTATAGGCAAACAAAGGAAAGTTAATAGGACGGAAAATGAAGAGTTTATTAGTTGTTTACAAATAGTTTTTTATTTTATTTTATTTTATTTTTATTAATGAATATTAATGGAAGGCAATTGAAGCAACATAAAGGAAAATGTAGAGTTTATTAGTTGTTTACAAAGATATTTTTTTTAAAAGAATATTAACGGAAGGCAATTGAAGCAACAAAGGTTTTTTTTTTTTTTTTTTCAAAGATATTAATGTGAGATTATTAATGATATAAAATGAAACTGTGAGCTCTGTTATATAGATAGAACCACTAAATTATCTATGGATATTAATAGACTCAAAGCATCAAAATGACACGTGGCATTGAGAGCTCTGTTGTGTGGCATTATTTATATTTTAAAATTTATTCGTATTCTTTTTTTTTTTTTTTTTTTTTTTTTGATTTCAATGTAACACTTAAAATTTTTTAAGAAATAAAAATAACAATTTTTTAAGAAGTTAGATTTATTATTTAATTTAATATCATTTGAATCCATTTAAAAATCATTGTAAATATATTATTATTATTATTATTATTATTTAAAATTTTAAAAATTAATAACATTTATAATTGTCACGTGTCGCAGCAACATCAAAATTAGAAAAAAAGGATATTATTTTAAAAATAAAAAAATTACATATAATTATTATTAGATATAATAAAAATAATAATAGCATTTTCAAAAGTAAGAATAAGGCTATTATATATGATATAATAAAAAATAATAATAACATGTATGATTGCCACGTGTCGTAATCATATCAAAAGTAGGAAAAAAAAAACTCTATTATTGCATTTAAATCCAAAGCTCTCATACGGCGACATGTGGCATTGTGAAACTTTATTTTATTTGAGTCTACAAACCACAATTGTCATTAATCAAATAAAAATCATTGTTTTTTTTTTTTTTTTTCTTGAATTTAGCTTGGCAGTTTAAGAATCCAATATATTCCAAGTTAAAGTTGAATAGGAAAGAGTTATTATTTATTTGCTTTTATTATTATTATTATTATTATTATTTACTAAATTTATTTAACTGTAGTATTTATTTCTTTATTATTTTGAAGAAATGAAAAAATCATTTAATAATAGAAGATATTAATAATATATATGATTATTAATATAGAATAATAGCAATCAATAATAATAAGATGAATAGTCAATTTAAATTCAAAGCTTAATAATAGAAAATATTAGGAATATATGATTACATTTAATTCCAAAGCCCTCATATGGCGACATGTGGCACTGGTGAAACTCTATTATTATATATATACTAGTGTGTAACCCGTGCGATGCACGGGTTTTATTAAAAATATATATTTAAAATACGTCATGTAATATAATTTTGTATACCTTAAGTGTTTCATATTCTATAAATCTTTTTGTCAATTAAGGATTCTGGGTATACAAAAGTCGATAATTTTACAATTAGAACCGCAGCTCCTTTGAAAAGATTTTATTTACTATTGTGTTATTATATGCTATTAAGTATTAACACATAAAAATAAGTGGTATTAGGAAATGAATGTGCACTAATTACAGAAAAAATTTAAAACATCCAAATTTGAGTGATGATCAGATATTCAAATCTAATCTCTCTCTTAATCTGTCAAAATTTTCTCTCATTAAATAATATTCCAGTTTTTCTTTATTTGTAAATTTGTATTGTTAAAAAAGATTTCATCTAAGATAGTTATAGATTAACATGGATAATAACCAAATAATGTAAAATGAAATGATAAAATAACTTTCAAAATCACCCATCAAACCACATTAAAATTCAGAACTTTTTTTTCCACCTTCATTTTGTTTATGACGAATGAATTTGACTCCATTGCATCTACTTATTATCAAGAAAAAAAAATCTTCCCATAAAAATTACACATATGATATATATATATATATATGATGATATCAGTATATGTACATCACTTAATCAAAGTGAATAAGAACTTAAAAAACTACAATTTTCTAGTGGAGTTACCAAAACCTCTAAATCTTAATTTTTACGGTGATAATCATTAAGAGAAAATAAGTGATGAAAACTCTGAGGTCGACATTTTTGTTGGCAACATCAATACAATTATACAAACACAAATGTTGTCAAGAGAGAAAATCACAATTTTAACAAAATTTATTTATTATTACATATTTTGAGAATCAAATCTAACTATCTGACGAATGCAATACTAAGATTTGGATGTTATATATATATATATATATAAAGAATATAATAATTAAATCTCATCGTAATGGATTATATGAAGAGAGATAAACTTACATCTTGTTAAAAATTCTTTATCGTGAATCAGGCTTCGACTATGTTCTCCAATCATCTTTCTTTAACCTGTGAACATTTTCATGCAAAGGATTAGATAATAAAAATATATAAATTTCGAGACAGCATGTATAAAACAACAAATGTCAACACCAGCTATTCATACATTTATTTCATATATTCATGAGTAAATCAATAAAAAGAAACAGTACTTTTTCAAAAAAAAAAAAAAAAAAAGTTTGATCGATGGGATTGAGATAGAGAGAGAGAGAGATATATATATATATATAGTAACATGTATTTAATATAGGACTCATGAGGGAGTGAACCTTAGCTTTGGAACTCTTCTATAAACTAATGTTTTGTATTCAATTAATCTAACCATTCCTCTTCTATAAATTGAAGTGAAGTTTTATATTCAATTAATATGCACTAAAGCATTATATTCAATTAATCTGCATTATCTATAAACACACCCCCTCTCTTTCTCTCGTGAATAGGAAAAATACCAAGTGATATCCAATGTATTTAATTAGATTTAATTGTAGCATTTAGGAATATTTCTTTATTTAATTTTTTGAAGTATTTAATAATAGAAAATATTAGGAATATATGGTTATATTTAATTCCAAACTCTTCATACGGTGACATGTGGCGCTGGTGAAACTCTCTTATTATATATATATATATATATGATACCATTCCTTTGGAACAATTATCTGGATTCAACTAACCTATCAACTGTAGTTTTGTGAATAAATCTTAAAAGATATTTCAAAAAAAAATTATCACATTAAATATTTTAGACAACTCCACAAAAATATTGCCACGTGAAGCTTAACATAAAAGTTGCACACAAATACATTCATTTCATCGTTGTCTTATTTTATAAAACTATCTTTTAGTGCTTTGGTGATAAAAAAAAATATAAAAAAAAATGTAAAAAACAACTCATATAATTAGAGTTAATAATTACGTAATAAATTTTTATAGTTATAAAATATTAAAATTGATAATGGAGCTGGATGTGGATGAATATCCATAGATAATATCCATCCTCATCTCCAAAAATAAAATAGATATTAGTATTGTATTCATCCCGCTGCATCCTTGATATAATAAATTGAGTGGAGCCTAATAAATATTTATATCCATGGATAATTTTGCTATCATCATATATTGTTTCTTTTATAAAATATGACAGAAAATTAAGGTCTTCAAAGTTTTCAAAAGCCCAAATGTTAGGCCCAGTGGGTAGATTGGGCTTTTGGGCCCATGTTGTCACCACCAACTGACCAGCGTCAGCTTCAACAATTTTATTAAGTCTTTAAAACTCAGTATTGCTTCATGTGAATCAAGTCTCGCTTTAACAACTATTCGTCGCATCACACAGGTACTTACTTCCACAACTCTCGCTTTGTAGTTTCAATTCTTCACTGTCATGGGCATTCTCCAAATGAACTGGATAAACAGCAAACCGCATATAATGTTTCACGTTTTTAACGAAAACAAAGACTGCACAGAACATGCTTGAAAAAATTGCTCGTAGAGAAAAAATTTCTTTTCCTTCCTTGTTTTTTCAGTTTTGAATGCTATAATGATAGTTCATGATGACCCAGATGGGAATTCTATTATTTTGATGTTGTTAGTGCTATCTTATGCAAATTCGAAAATGACTAGCTGATGTTTCATAGGTGTTTTATCAAATTACGGTTCATGTGTTTAAAGTCTCATTTGCATGCTTGTACTGTGTTTTTGAATTCATTGATCAAATTGGGTCATGTTTATATGTTTTCCTGTACTATATATGTTATATGCATACATGATTTCAACTGACTTTTAGGAATAAAGCCATAGTTGGATGTTTTGTTAAATGTCATTTGTCATAATCAGTGTACTAACTACAAAAGTGATTAGATGCAAATATGTTCATTTCCTTAATAGTCTCTATAAACAATTCTTTGGAATTTGTTAGTAGGATGATGTCCTTTTTTCGGTTTAAAATTTAGGTTTTTGTTTTCCTTTTACTTGATAGGGCCGGAACTCTTGCAATTTGGCTGTGACTGAATTAAATGCTATTTTCATTAATAAGCGGATTAATTTTTTCTTTTGAAGACTGTCTTCTTGGTTTTAGGATTTGATTAAAAGGGCGGGAAAATGCCTTTGGGACTTATACTAGGTATAGGAAGATCAATGCGAAGAAAGCGTACATCATCACTAGACATTCTCTCATCAAAGCGTGCACCACGAGATTATTACAAGGGAAAGAATTGCAAGCCCACTGGTTTCCACACTCGCAAAGGTTTGACAACTCTCCACTTTGATTTTGCATTTTGCTGTTTTGCTTCTAAATGTGTACGTACCGGAGAATTTGAGGATGTTAATTACAACTTTACAAGTTCTTAAGTTTAAAGAAAATACTGATCTTTCTTTTACCCTTAGGAATGTTTTTACTACTATTATAATGTTTATGTGAATTTAAATAATTTAGTGGGAAAATCATAGTAATACAGGCTTATTTAATATTGGATATTATTTAGTTAGTTTAATTGATCTGAATTTCATGATTGCAACCTAACACATGCTGATTTTCTTGACTTACTTTTATGCCATCACTTTAGATTTTATTAGAGCATGGAATGTGTTAGTTTCTAAGAGTGCCTTTAAGTGCAAATAAAATGGCATTCTCTTATTTCAAAAAAGGCACTCTCATGCACATCAAGCTTTTGCCTAAACGTGTTTGATGCAATTTGTAATTCTTTTTGTCTTTATTGTACAAAAATATAAATTAGCTTAAAGTAGAGCTAGTACAGTAGTACCTGTGTTCTTCAACCTTCCCTGGGTTAATATTAGCACATTCTCTAAAACCAACAGTAAGCTTTTCAGTTCATCAATATAGTGTGAGGGGGCATTGGATGCCAGCCATTTCACTTGACATTTTTCAAACTGCTATTGGGTGTCAGATTTTGCTAACTATAAGTTAATACGTTTCTCCAGCTTGTCTGCAACTTCGCTTCGCTTGTGCTTTGCAAAATGGCCTATCATTTTCCATAGCCAAACTTGTGTGATGACAGCCATTTCACTTGACATTTTTCAAACTGTTATTGAATGTCAGATTTTGCTAACTATAAGTTAATACATATCTCCAAATTGTCTGCAACTTCGCTTTGCTTGTGCTGTGACAAATGGCCTATCATTTTCTATAGCCAAACTTGTGTGATGACAAGAGGGTAATTTTAAGAATTCTTGTTGAAGATTTGCCTAACATTGTTCAAGATTTTTGTTTCTAATTTCAAAATGAAAAATGGCCAGGTAGGAGACCATAGCAAACTCTGAATGATTCCAGCAGGTTAAGATAGTATGTCCTTAGAACCTAAATATTAGTTTACAAAAACATGGTCTGATTTCCTGAAATTTGAACCACCACTATGTAGTAAGCTAAACTATTCCATGGCTATAATTTACATGCTTATGGCTTATATAATTTTGTTGTTTCTAATGTAATTAAACTATTTATGCAGGTGGGTATGTCGTGGTGCAAGAGAAACTGCCAAACTATGTGGTCCCTGATTTGACCGACTTCAAGGTTCTCATATTCTACCCTTCCTTTAATTTAAAATTTTCTTTATAATTTATGATTTCTTCCTTCCTTTTGCGTTGGAATTTGCGTAAATGTGGAGTACATATTAGTTTGGAGATTGAATGACCTAGTTCTGTTGCAATTAAGAAATGAATTGTTCTCCCCAAAAAAGGCTGCAGCAATTAGTCCAAACTTTTTGGATTTTCACTGTCTTTCTTGTGATTAAATTTATATCTTCTCCATACCCCTTCTGCTGTAGTTGTGCATTCCTAGGTTGTGCGGCAAGGAAATTGGTAGAACACCTTGAAAGTTAGCCCCCGATATTCAATTTTGTTAAATGTTTATCCTGTAAGTAAGAAGCTAGTAAGCTACCATGAAGAAATATTGAGGTTTACCACACAATACACATTTGAGTTAGATATGTACTCTATGAACTCCAGAATTGGAGTTTGACTCTGACTTCTGATCACATGATTGAAGCTCAAGTTTATCCTCACCTAAAAGACCTTCACGTTTGTGCTAATTACTAATTCTACATTTGTAGTTGGTAATTATATATAGATATTTCTGCATTTAGTTCAACTTCTAGAATTCACTCTTGTAATCACCAAACCAGCCTGAACACCTCCTTCCATAAGTTGCATTTTGTGAATCAGAAGCTCGAATGAGTCTGGAGCTCCAACCTGCATACTGCTGACATGATGTGGCTTTCAATGCCAAGCTTTGATGTGGAAAACTGGCTAAAATCTTACATGTTGGGATTGCCTAATCTCCATTTTCTCGAGGGGCATTCCTGTTTCATTAGTTATCAAGCATTAAATTTGGTTTATAACTCAATATTTGATCATATACTAATGAAAGAATTCATGGTTCATGAACACTTCATCAAATCATCTACGGAATAGGCTGGTAACACAAAATCACACATAATGCACTGCTACCCGGCACTAATGACTCCTTTTTGTTTTCCAGATGATATTTGAACTCTTAAGTTAGCAAGTGAAGTGATCAACTACTTTTAATAAATGGAGAATTGTTTCATGTAATGCTGATTCGGATTGAACTTTCTTGCTTGCAGCTCAAACCATATGTGTCTCAGTGCCCGAGAGAAGTTAAAACAACCGAGGCTGCTGAATCCGCGAAATAATTAAACAAGAAGAAGGGTATATCAGATTTATTCCCTTGCTGTCAAACTCTTCAGCCTTGTGCAATGTGTTCTTCAAGTTGAACATGTTATTTTGACTTGAAACTACATGGGAGACTTGTTAGTTTCCCTGTTTTTTTTTTTTTTTTTTTGTTGGACTTTTTCGAAAATCCAAACCATTAGCATTATATTTAGCATTTGAATCTCTAGTAGTATATCTTACTCCTTCTGTAGGGAACTTGCAACAAAATCTAATTTACATGGAAGGGAAGTTGAGGTTCAAATAATTTAGTAAAATATAAATTTATGCATTCCAATTTGTAATAAAATTTAAAGAAAACAAAAAAGGTGTGAGAGAGATATTACAATGACTTTAATAGTGGATGCAGGTGATGTAAAACTTATCACGAAAATAGGAAGCAGAATCAAATTTGGCAGCAAAATCTTTACTTTACAGTCGTTTGTGGTTAATGTGTTGGTCTGCATCAAATGAAGATTTTCTTGTGCATGATTACAATTTGAAAAGATAAAGAGTTTTGATGACAAGTTGCATTCAATCAAAACCAACTTTCCTTATTAATGTTAAAAACTTTCCATCTAATCAGAAATTATTGATAATGGCCTTTGTTTTTGAATGTCAATCAAGAGTTTTTTTTTAGCTTAAGATTCTTTTTTCAGTGACCCCTAAAAAGCCAAAATCAAAAAGGCTTTTTTACTGTTAAAATCACAGATGGGGTTGGGTTGTTGAGAAGCAAATGGCCTCATCTTTCATTATTATCCTCTCCAAAACACACAAGACACAATCACTCTTTGAGTCTCCATCAAACCCTAGCTCTAACCTAACCTAACTTAACTTTATTAGTTAGTTAGTTACACCCTTTTTTCTTTTCTTATTTTTTTTTTTTTTTTTTTTTTTTTTTTTTCATTTTTAAAAAATCTCTATTTCTCTGTTACATACATGTGTGCCCAGTGTGAGTTTATTGCGTACACATACATGTGATATTATGTTTTACATGTTTCAATGAGATCAACGTACCATCATCTGAGAAGTTTTTTGGGAATTTTTTTTAGGGAAAACCTAGCATTACTCATAATTATATATAGCTAGTCTCTCTGATCAACATCAAATACCAGCATTGCCTAACAAGTAAAAACTTATAGCTAGCTAAGGAGGAGCACATTATTATATTTTGTTGTGTGAATAAATGTTGGCTACAAGTGACAAAATTTTATAGAAGAAACAAAACTTTAATTGAAAAAAAAAAAAGTAAAGAAGTTAAAAAGCAACCTAAAAGATTTACTTTTCATTTCAATTTTTCATAACAATAGAAACTATATATTAAATATTATGTATCAAAACAGTAACTCATAGGACAGTTTGGCCGAGTGGTCTAAGGCGCCAGATTTAGGCTCTGGTCCGAAAGGGCGTGGGTTCAAATCCCACAGCTGTCAATTGAGTTTTCTGTTTTTAATTTCTTTTTTCATAAAATCAAAACAAAAGCATATGTTGGAACTTGGAAGTGGAAATCAATAAATTCCTTTTCTTTTTCTTTTCTTTTCTTATTATTATTTTCATACATTTAAAAACAAAACAATCAAGCATAGGTTGAAAGTAGAAATCAAGAAACTCCTTTTTTTTTTTCTTACTCTAACACCGCTTACGTAATTAAGGGTTTATCAGGATCTAGCAAGATTAACCGTTATATGTATATGAGACTATGGGAGGAATCACACTTTATTTTGAGATTATGGAAAATTGAGAGAATCGAATTCCTGACACAAATGTAAGCAGAGAAGTGCACAACTTTTTTGCTTAAATATGATTATATATATATATAAAGGTAGTGTTTAGTTCACCTCTTATAGGCTCATAGCATAATTAATATAGCATATTTAGGAAGGAATTGAAATGGCTTTGGCATATACTTAACTTCAAATAAACTCATTTAATCTCTATATAATGTTTTGTTTTCTCATAGATTTTCTTTAATTTGATTCCATATCCGAAACTTTTAAGGTTTTCTTAACAAGAATTGGAATACAATTAATTGTATAGAGAATTCGGAATAAAAAAATTACGTTAGGATCGAGCGCTTACCACTAATTCGAAACGTGCCCAAATTCTTATCTAGAACTAAAATGTAGACACACATGGGCACCACTACAAAGATATGCCGGGCTGTTCTTGTGAAAACTGCATCTAGGCAGCCTAACCCAGTTGAGATATATAGATTGTCTTTGTGCCCATCACATGCATCAAAGCATATTAAATCTATTACCAGACATATAATTTCCAAGCCAAGTTTGGTGAAGAAGATCAAATCACATGATCAACATGTGTGCATTTTCCACCTTCAAATTTTGCCAGATTTTGACCTTTACCCTTATTTATCAAATATACAAAATTACTAGATCAATGTGTATTTCTTCGCTGATGAATTGTTCAATCTCGTCAGGTTTTGACAAACTTTGTCAGAATTACACATATGGACAAATTTCATTTTATGATAATATTCCCTCAGCTAACGAATTTTTCCTCTTGAGACAAGGATTGTAAACAAATGTCAAATTAAGTTGTTTCCTCATACACCAGAAATTGAAAAGACATTTTTTTATATATATATATATTTTTTTTAAGTTTTGTATGTTCTGGTCTGTTCAGGAACCCAACTAGTGTGTGGTCAAAGAGATACTAATTGTTAAATAAGAAAATCAATATTAATTAAAAGTGCATTAATTAAATAAAAATCAAATTAACAGTGTGGCTCTTACTTGATTACTGTGTTAATTGATCACGTTCAGTTTTTTTTTTTTTTTCCTTTTCTTTTTAAGATGTCTTGCAGTACTCTAAATTAATTTTTTGTTAATGTTAGGTCATGATATATTCAAATGTCATTACACTTAAATACATCTTCTATAAGGTTTGTTTCAATTTAATTATTTATTTTCAATTAGAGAATAGACAAGAAATAAGACAGAAAAATACTAATTATACTTATTAAGATCTAGCTATATTTCTTCTTTATGCTCAACAAGAGATCAAAGAGATCATTATTGATTTTTTTTCTTTTGAAATCGATCTATTCTCACAATCGGAAGATATTTATTGTTACAGCATCAAAAAGAACACTAGGACTCGATAACTATCCGCCGTTAACGTGAAGGAAGAGGTATACACCCCCAAAGTTAAGAGGAAATATGTGATTAATTCTAATACACAATGATTAAAACAAAAGATAGAAAAGATATATATTCTTCGAATAAACACTGTCAAAATGCATAATTTGAAACAATTAGAGGAGCTAGCTAGGCCCCATATAATGATAATATGAACAGATTACACACACTAAAAATATGCACTCTAGGATTAGAAAACTCTAAATAAATCACAGCTAAGAGTTTGACAGAAAATGACCATGAAACTAAAAGCATAATTTTTTTTCTTTCTTTTGAACCTTGAATTCACCAAACAAAAAGGAAAGAATATATCCCATATATGTAAATGCTTCTGGCTTCTAATACCGTACTAGTTTGGCTAGTTTAGTTATCAAACCTCACGTTTTTAGGTCAAGTTAGACAAGTGTTGCTGGCAGAAAATTAATCCAAGCATATGGCACCCCACAACCTGCCTTTTAGGATCTGTTTAGAGGCCACCATATATATGAAGATTAAAGCTCAGCTTAGTTGGTCATTCCATTTTAAATCAATCACTTTGTTGGGCGAAAACAAAAGCTTCTTCATCATTTTAGGGTTTTGCACTCTTTTAATTTTAATTTTTTTTTTATTATATACTAATAAGGGTTGTTAAGGCAGTTGGACCATCAATTCACAGTGACCATTCTAGGGTTTATTCTCAAAACAAATAATTGCAAATTAAAACCAGTAATACAGTAGAAAAAAAAAGGCAGTGATAGAAAAAATTTCACTACTACTCATAAAAAATAAAAACAAATAAAGAAGTCAATATGACTTGTTTACACTATAAATATGCACTAGGGTTAGGGCATGGTAAGCTATTTCAAAATTTGTTGAGAAAATTGAAAAGTGTTTGGAGAAGAAGTTAGAGAAAAGATCGAATTCGGAGTCGAAAAGATGAGGAAACGTCAAGTTGTTGTGAGAAGAGAGGAGCCTTCGAGAAACACAACCACTTCATCTTACACAATTAGGAGTGTGAGATATGTAGAGTGCCAGAAGAACCATGCGGCAGGCGTCGGGGGATTTGCGGTGGACGGTTGCCGTGAATTCATGGCCAGTGGGGAGGAAGGAACCCCAGCTGCACTCACTTGTGCTGCCTGTGGCTGCCACCGGAGCTTTCACAGAAGGGAAGTAGAGACTGAGGTTGTTTGTGAGTGTTCTTCGCCGCCTGCGAACAACACCTAGCTAGAACACTCACATATATAGTTCCTGTTATAGCTTATCAATGGAGATTGATGTGTTGTGTGTTATTGACTCGCTTGTAATTTTCTGTGTCTGGGGTTTGTTAATTGTTATTGATCTTCGAGTTTAATTTTCGTGTATGGATTTTGAGATTGGTCTCTGGTTGTGTTTAGGGTTTCATGGTCATCACTAAAACCTAGATGTCCTTCTATGATATCTATGTACAAAGAAAAGAAAAAGAGTGTTTGTGTTTTTTTCTTGATCATGAATGAAAAATTCACCTTTTTTCGATTTAAATCAATAGTTTGATTGGTGATATTGATCAAGTTGAACTGTCGCGTTTATCTTTTTTAACGAACTTTGATAGAACAAGACGTTTCTACGAAGAAGACGATGAAACCAAGTGATGAAAGAAAGTAATTAGTGCAAATTCATTCCCAAATTATATGAATTAATAAAAATAAAAATAAAAATAAACAAAGGAGGTCACCACAAAACATTGTTGCTTAATTTCTTTATGATAATTATTAGAATTGAATTCTTTGCCATTTCAAAACAAGTTCAACTTTTATGTAAGGAAATTGGTTTGTTCATATATGTCTTGCAATTTAAAGCTACAAAATTGATTAAATATGTACAACTACTATGTATATATATGATATGAGGTATCGTTTCAATCAAATTCATTGATGTAATAATTTGTTTTCCACACAACACTTAATCAGATTTTGCAAATGTTAATTATTGTTATGGATGGATCAAATCCTGATGATAGATATTTCAAGAAGAAATAATCGTAAGGAAGGAATATGATGATAGAGCAGTCTAATCTGTGTAGGTAAGATCACTTCGTATTTGAGGTTTCAGGCCCACACATATCTAATCATGTTGGTTGTTATGATAGAAATTTTGCTTAGTGATGTACTTAAAAGGGAATTAAAGCTTAAACTATAATATGTTGTCACTTTTCTTATATACTTGGTCAATGCAACTCATTAATTCAAAACCAAAGAAAGGAAAAATGTTAAAATTTTTAATAAAGTCCACAATTCAAATTCAACTAGGGTCGGCTGATCAACTTAATCCCTTTTGGTCTCTACTACTTTATAGTTTATTGATCCATAATATATATATATATATATATAGAAATAGAAAACCTACTATACCGGTTCGGAACTACGAAATTTTGTATTTTGTTTTTTTCCATTTCTAGCTCTACTGAATACGCCGTGTATCCGTTTTCTAGTTTTGTGAAACGGAAAATAGTTTTCAAATACCGTCTTAATATTTTCCTAGCCAAACTTATGATCATATCTAGAAAACAAAATTAAGATTCAAATTATAATAGGTCAGCTATATATATCTTCCATGTGAGAGTTGTGGAAACAAAAACGTTCAAGTTAGGTAGTAAGCTAGAGTATGGAGGGAACGGAGGGAACGAACATTCAGGTAATTTGGGCAGATGTCAATTCAAAAATATAACAAGTTGATTCATTGGTAATTTTTGGGGTATTAATGGTTACAGAATCAGAGAGAAAAATATCTGCTTGTCATCAGTCCTGTAATTAAATTTTCCACCACAAGTTTGATAAGTGTACTAATTTGTTTTTTATATATGTACATCTCAATATATTTAAGTTTTTGGCTTTCTACATTTTTTGGCATCATGATTTTCAGATTTTCTAAAAGTGGTATCTTCATTTTGAAATTTGAAGAAACATAATTTTTTTATTTGTTTTTAACAATATCTATTAATCTGGGATTAAGTATTTTTTTGAAAACTTTCGTCATTGATAGGATTCGAGTTGCTGACTTGGGAGTCATAATTGAATCCACAATTTGAAGAAAAGTCAAATTGGTCAATATATAGGGAAAACAATTTGGGCATGCTAAGTAACTTTACAACCTTAGAGCATCTCAAATGATTTGTTAAATTATCGTGCCAATGCTATATTCACAGAGTACAAAAACCATACTCCAATGCAATACTAAATGTTGTACCAAATTTGGTATATGCTATACATTATGCTAAATTTGGCACTGTCAAATTTGGCACAGCAATAAATGCTCTTTTTTAATTACAAAAATATCATTATATATAATTTTTAAATATTTAAAATAATTTAAATTTAATGCACATTAATGATATTTCAATCAAAATCTATTTCATCTACAACTATTTTATGAATGTATTAATAGTAAGTGTTGACTTTTATAATTTTAATTAATAAAATAATAAAAACAATATTTTAAATAGAACTGTGCATTAATTGGAACACAATTCTAAATTGATGTGACAAATATAGCATTTTACTCTTTTTTGTACCAAAATTGGCATTGACATTAACATGTGCATTGCAGGAGATAGTCTTAGAGTATCTCCAATGCAAGCGTGGCTTGTGAAAAAAAAGGGATGCCACGTAGGATAAATAGACGTTATGTTAATAATTATGTCTTCAATGCAACCGTGTATATTCAACCTTAAGCTGATGTGGCAAAAAAAATATTAGACATTGTCAACATGACCGTCCACTTTCAGACGGTCTGTTGCATAACTATTTTTAGGTTAACTCAACAAACATTTAAAACTGACATTAATTTTTCATATATTTTTGGTAAGGAAATAAAATAAAATAAAAATAAGAAAAAAAAAATGAGTACGTCATTAAAAAAAGTGTGTTTTAGACGGAAGCATTAGAGACCAAATTTTGAGTTGATTGTCTATCAAGTCCACTTTTATGCCACATAGGAAGCAAGTCTCTTGACATTGTTGTCATGTCAACAATGTCAAGAGACTTGCTTCCAATGTGACATAAAAATAGACTTGATAGACAATCAATTCAAAATTTGGTCTACAATGCTTCCGTCTAAAACACAATTTTTTTAATGACGTGTCTATCTTTTTTTTCCTGTTTTATTTTTTATTTTATTTTCTTACCAAAAACATATGAAAAATTAATGTCAGTTTTAAATGTTTGCTGAGTCAACTTAAAAAATAGCTGTGCAACAGACCGTCTGAAAGTGGACGGTCATGTTGACAATGTCTAATACTTTTTTTGCCACGTCAGCTTGAGATTGAATATGCACGGTTGCATTGAAGACACAATTGTTAACATAACGTCTGTTTATCCTACGTGGCATCTTTTTTTTTTTTTCACAAGCCACGCTTGCATTGGAGATGCTTTAAGAGCATCTCCAATGCAAGTGTGGCTTGTAGAAAAAAAAAATGCCACATAGGATTAATAGACATTATGTTAAAAAAAATCTTTCTCCAAGGCAACCGTGCATATTCAACCTCAAGCTGACGTGGCAAAAAAAAATATTAAACATTGTCAACATAATTGTCTACTTTCAGACGGTTTGTTGCACAGCTATTTTTTTGGTTGACTCGTAAGGAAATAAAATAAAAAATAAAAAATAAAACGGGAAAAAAAAAATGAACACGTCATTAAAAAAAATTATGTTTTAAATGGAAGCATTGGAGACCAAATTTTGAGTTGATTATCTATCAAGTCTATTTGTATATCACGTAGGAAACAAGTCTATTGACGTCATATCCATGATTACTGGTATGCAAACCACTTTTACATTGGAGATGTTCAATTGTAGCCAATTTTGTTAAGGTACCGTATAGACTTTGTTAATAACTTAAGTAAAATTAATTACAGATCTGTAGTGTCATAAAAGTTAAATATAAGTAAAATGTTATAAACAAATGTCATAAATTTTATTCTTCTAGTAGTGAGAATAGAACGAGTTAGGTATTCCACTTAACATATGCTTTTAAGGCGAGCACATTTTAAGGTATCCATTTTACATATAGTTCACAAATCTTACCAAGCAACTACATAAAGAGTAAAGATTGATACAGTAAATTAAACTTTTGGAAGCCTGCGGAAGGAGCAAACGATGTCGGATTTCAATCCATAACATATCGTTGCAATTGTCTTGACAAGCCCTATCATGTCCCAAATTTCGTCATTTCAGCCTTCAATTTTGCGTTTTTTGTTTCATTTTAGGCCGTATTTTCGGATCATAATAACTTTTAGTAGGAATTTATGTCTGTTACTAAAGTTTGTTTTGTTGAGTTGGTTTATGAAAGTTCTTTTAGAATTTGTCACTAATTCAAATTTGTCCTTTTTTTTTCTTGTAAATTTCGATATTTTCATAATTCCAATCGGTTTATGATTCGGTCCTAGTTGGAGTCAAGTTTTGTTTTTCTATTTAAAGGCCAGTTTGGTATTGCTTTTGAAAAGATAAAATCAACTTATTTTATAATTTCAATACAAAATGATATTTGGTAAAACTTCTAAAATTGATTAATTTAGAGCATCTCTATTACAAAAGTGGCTTTCATACCAAAAATTGTTGATATGGCAATAATGTCAAGAGACTGACTTCTTATGTGGCATAAAGATAGACTTAATAGACAATCAAGTCAAAATTTGGTCTTCAATGCTTCTGTTTAAAACACATTTATTTTTAATGATGTATCCAATTTGTTTTCCTTTTTTATTTTTTTATTTTTTTTATTTTTTTTATTTTCTTACCAAAAGTGGATGAAAAATTAATGCCAATTTTTAATACTTGCTGAGTCAACCGAAAAAAAATAGATGTGCAACACGCCGTCTGAAAATATATAGTCATATAATTGACAATGTTTAATATATTTTTTGACACATTAGCATGAAGTTGAATATGCACAACTAAGAGATACATTCTTTAATACATTCTTTATGGAATAATCAATTTCAGCATTTAATTAATCTTTTAAAATATTATTATTATCTTGATGAAATCAAGTTAAAATTATTTATATACCTTATTTCATCTTAACATTAAATATTGATTTGATTTATAAAATCTTTTTAAAATCTTTTTATTGTTCTTATGGAACTTTTTTTTATAATTTAAATATTCTACTTAAATATTGATTTTTTGTTGAAGAAAAACTTAAATATTGATTTAATGTGTGTATATATATAATTAATGAAAAAAAATGAAGTATGATTATAAAATCATATCTATTTTAGTCATTGTAACTAATCTCAACATTTTTGTAATAAAATTACCAAACATATATATGCCAAATATAAGGAAAATTCAAGAAAAATAGTTGTAGTATTTGTAAAATTCTCAAATTTTATCCATAGGTAGATTTTATTGATCATATCATCCACACAAAAAATTCAAATCAAAATTCGTAAAAATGGATGTTATTTCATCAAAGTCTTTATCGAAATTAAAATAAGGGATCTCTTATGAGTTATGAGAGAACCACTATATATATATATACACACACACTCACTGCTTTTGAGCTATACAGTAGTTTTAAAAGTACAATTAACTAAACATCTACTCGTTAAGGCCATCTCTAATAGAGAGCTATATGCTCATTTTAAGTCTCAAAATCATCCCCCATAGAGAGTTAAAGTTAGAGTTAAAATAAGTTAAGAGTTATTTGAGTGAATTATATTTAGTAAAGGTGAGAGTGAGAGTAAGGTGGTGCGGGCCATGTGTAAGGTGGTGCGGCACATGTGTTGGATGAATAAAATAGTGATATCTTTGTTTTTTTGTTTTTTTGTTTTTTTTGGGGGGGGAGAGAGATGAATGTGTGAGATCTAGTTGGATTTATTGATCGTTGGAGATGGACGGATCAAATTTGTTGACCACTAGAGATAAACGGTCTACAATTTTTCAGACATTAAAATTTGAAATAATCTAATTTTTTATCACAAAAATACTAGAAAATCAACAAAAAATTCAAAATAAATTATAAAATTTGTAGTTCAAATTTGTAATTTACATTTATGTTTGTACTTTCAATTATGCATGTAATTTTTCTTTATATATGTGTTTATGTTAAGTGTATTCTAATCTATGACATTTAAATTTTATGATGTTTCCTTATTTAAAAATTAAAATTTTCAAAATTATCAAATTTGGTAATAATTTAAAAATATTTAAATATAGTAAATATTAGTACCATTTTAAAGATCTCATTAGGAAATTTACGATGGTATTATTTTTATCAGCATTAAAGTTTATAAATTACAATTTATTGACCACTTATTATAAATTAGGCATAATTATATTTGTTACAAAAATATCACTCTCAGAAATCACTCCCAGCACCACTGGAGCAAAAGTACATATAAACAACACTCTTAACACTATTTGAGACTCAAATATAACTATAACTCTCACTCTCTATTGGAGATAGCCTAACTTCATAGCTGATTATTTCTTTAGCATAACTAATGGTGATTATTATAAAAATTACAGTAATACCAAACTCACCCTAAGTATGAATCTAGAGATTTATGGTTATCTTGTATTTTTATTAATAAAAAGTTCATTTAAAGCAATTTCTACCGTGTATAAGATTTTCTTTATCGCTTTTTTTCGTCAAAACTCTTGTTCACATACACCGAAGATAGTTTCGATATCTCATATTATGCATTTAGAAATTGAGTTAATGGGATAAAATAGCACTTTTTGTGCTGATTTCATGGACTTATCACCAACTTAACAAGTTAAGTTTTAATAGCACAAAAATAATGAAACTGACGTGTCTGTATATAAAACAAAGTATGAGGTTGTGGATATAGAAGTTGAATATATTTGAGTATATTAATTCTAAAACGCAGTTGTTACAAATATATATACATGAGAGTCACGAAGGACTTGTACTACAAGAAAACTAGAAAGCTACGAGTAGGAAATAAACTAGAATTCTATGTTTAGGAAATATAAACAATACTAGGAGACTATGTAATCTGTACACAGTAGGATAATCACAAAGAGAATATTAAAATATTATCACTTATCCTTTACATGCTCCCGCAAGAAAGTGGGCATTTCAAAGACACTGATCTTGGACCGTAATAGGCAAAACCTTGTCCTGGGGAGTGTTTTGGTGAGAGGATCAGCTAACTGGTTCGAAGAAGACACATGAGAGATCCAGAGCTGATTACTTTGAACTTTTTCTCAAAAGGAGATAGCATGTCTAATAGAGGTAAGGGCATCTTGTTGATTGATAACAGCCGTAGTGAATGCATATGACCAAAAAGTGAGAGGTGGAGATGCATGAGTGAGAAGAGATAAGCCCGTCTCAATAATGTGACGATGACGACGCTCAGAGACTCCATTGTGTTCCGGCGTGTGAGGTGGTGTGATGAAGTGGGATATGTCATGTTGTGCTAAGGTTTGCCGTAAAGCTATGTATTCACCACCATTGTCAATATAAAGCAATATGATGGGGTTTTTAAAAAAGTTTTCCACCAAGGTTTTGAAGCGAATAAAAATAGCATGAACATCATATTTGTGTTTTAGGGGATACATCCACATATATTTCGTAAAATGATCAACAAACAACTCATAGCATTTAAAACCATCCTTGGATAAAATTGGAGAACTCCAAACATCAGAATAAATAACCTCAAGAGGTTTAGAACTAAGAACATTTGAAATTGAAAAAGGCAATTTATGCATTTTATTGCAGAGACATGCATTACATGGTTTATTAGAACTACTATGAGAAATAACTGACAATGCTTGAGAACCTACTAGACTCGAAATTATTTTTGATGATGGGTGACCTAGATGATGGTGCCAGTTAGGAAGAGAGGCCTTAACACTTGAAAAAGCGATGATAGGAGAAGATTTTGGCTTTGCATGAGACGGCCACTCGTAGACGTCGTTCCTAATCTGTCCTTGTAGAAGCTACGCCCTCGTACGAAGATCCTTCACAACAAAAGAAAGGGGAGAAAATTCAACAGCAACTTGGTTAGATGTGCAAAATTTGGAGACTGAAATCAGATTTTGTTTCATATCGGGTACACATAAAACATTAGACAGTAAGAATGATGAATTTTTATTTGGAAGATGGAGAGAGCCAGAGTGTGTGATAGCTAAACTTGAGCTGTCACCAATCATTATGCCATCTGAGCTAGTATACAAAGAGTGCAATGACAGGTTGTTTAGGTCAGAAGTGACATGGTGTGAGGCACCTGAATCAAGTAGCCAATCCGGTGTGGTGGAGTTTGGTGTAGCAAAATGTGCACGAGGTTGCCATTGTGCACCAGAATTATTTAACTGTGAACGTTGGTTTGTATTGACCGGAGAGAAGTTGTAGGCCGAACATCTCTTGGCTGTGTGCCCTTGGCCGCCGCATAACTGGCAGTAGCCACGGTAAGGCCTTGGTCCACCTGTCCTATTTGCCAAAGAGGCGGAATTTCGGGTCTATGAGCTTACGGCAACAGGTTTGTTTTGCATTGACTGCATGTTCTGTCTATTGTTGTTGAAATTTCGGTTGGTGTGGGCTTGCTGTCCATGAGGAGAAGATTTGGCAACAAGGTTTGATGTGATGGGAAGTCTTTGGGTCCTTGTAGATTCTTGTTTTAGGAGGGCTTCAAAATTGAGAAGTTTCTCATGTAATTATTCAAAGGTGATTGCAAAGTCACGGGCACGTACAACAGATGATATGTCCTTGAATTCTTCACCTAGGCCATTCAAAAATTTTACTGTCAGGTTTTCAGGGATCTCTGGAGCATCAAGCATGGCTAGTTCACCAGCGATGCTTTTTGTATGTAGCATATATTCTGTGATTGATTGGGTTCCTTTGGTGATGTTGGTGAGAACTCCTTTTAGGTGCATGATGTGTCCTCTGAAGGGTTTAGTATAGGTGTTGGCAAGAGCAATCCATGCATCAAGAGCAGTTTTGGCGGAAGCGATGAATAGGATGATGAACGGTGTTATGGATCCAAGTATTGCGTTAAGCAACAGTTGATCTTGTCGAACCCAAATATGGTGCACGGGATTTGGTGTGGTGGTGTCACCAGTTGTGATGGTCTCAGGCGGATATGGGCGTTTCCTATCAACAAACCCCATAAGATTAAGCCAATTAGGAGAGTATGGAATTGAAGTTTCCAAGAGAGATAGTTTGTTGCAGTAAGTTTCAGAGGAACTTGAGCAGCGATATTAATGGAAATAATGGTGTTTCCGGACGTATTTACGTCATGACCTAAGGAAGTTGAGGAGATGAATGTAACCGACGGTGAGGAGGAAGAAGAATAAGAATTAACATCGGTCATTGTTCTTGGATCGATTGAAGACTCTTTTGAGTTTATTGTTGCCCTGATACCATATATAAGTTGAATATATTTGAGTATATTAATTCTGAAACACAGTTGTTACAAATATATATACATGAGAGTCACAAAGGACTTGTACTACAAGAAAACTAGAAAGCTACGAATTGGAAATAAACTAGAATTCTATGTTTAGGAAATATAAACAATACTAGGAGACTATGTAATCTGTACTCGATAAGGATAATCACAAAGAGAATATTAGAATATTATCACTTATCCTTTACGGTGGACATTCGTGTATGCCCTAAATTAATTTAAAATTCCAAATGTTTAAAAAAAAAAATGCGAGAAAGGAAATTAAGTCTCAACCAATGGTTTAAAAAAAAAATGAAACTTAATAATTCTCGATCAAAGGCTTAAAAAAAAAAAAAAAAAAAAAACGCAAGACTTTATGTTTGGGTTTTTTTTTTTTTTTTGAAATGGGTATTTATTTTTATTTTTTTCATAAACACATTTTGTTACTGTTAAATCTTAAAACTCAAGTTATTAAATTGGTATTAGTTACACATAACAAGAACTAAGAGATGCTAGAAAATGTATGAGTTGTGAACCTTGTGATGCATGTTGAAATCTCGAGGTCTTAAAATAAATCCTATAATATATATAGAAATGTTCAAGTCAGTACGCACTGATATAACTTCATTAGTGCGTTGGATATGGATCATTAGATTTACGTAATTTGACTCAAAGTATATACATTTGTCAAAGCTTCTTCATAATCAGTGGTCCACATGTATTGGTACTAATGTAGTTACATCAGTGCGCACTGATGTGAATGGGACCGTATACACACACACACACACACAAACACAAACAAAAGGTTTCTCACCTACAAACCTTCTAATATAAAATTATATACAAACTCATTTTTCAACATTTGGATCAAAATCAAGGGTTGTTGTGTATTCTCTCTCCTAGCCCACCCTTACACAACAATGCTTGGATTTTAATCCAAATGATGAAAAGTGAGTTTGTATATAATTTTACACCAGGAGATTTGTAGGTGAGAAGCCTTATATATATAGTGGCTTTCTCTTAAAAGATCTCTTATTTTAATTTCAGTAAGGATCTTGAAGAAATCACATCGATTTTAATGAATTTTGATCTAAATTTTTTGTGAATGATAAATTCATTGAAATATACCTATGAATAAAATTTGAGAATTTTTCAAGTACTAGAACTATTTATTTCGCTTTTGTTGAGTATGAATGCATTAGAAGAATGAGCGAAATATTGGAAAATTCAAGAAACATAGCTTTAGTACTCGCAAAATTCTCAAATTTTGTTCATAGATAGATTTCAACAAACCTCTCATCCACAAAAAAAAAAAAAAAAAAAAAAAATCAAATCCAAATTCATTAAAATTGATGTAATTTTAATAAGGTCCTTACCGAAATTAAAATAAAGGAGGCGGTGACTCAAACTTGTAACATTGTCAAACCGAATATAAGCTATTACCGGCAAGCCACATTCATTATTACAAACTTGCCTACAATATGAAGCAAAACTCATTAATTCTACCCGAATGATACATAATAAAACTCACTATTATCAAAAATCTGCAAATTAACTTATTGTTTCTACTAATCAATTGTGATGGTATTAGTATTACTGTATTACTTCTTTTTTTATTAATGATGGACAATATGAAGTTGATTTAGTGGTAAGTCTCTCACACCTATATCTATAAAATTGTGGATTCGAGTCATGTCGCGTGCCCTCCTCCGATGCTGAACGTGTCTTGGTGGTGAAGGAAGCTCATTTAGTCTAAAAATAACCTAGGTTCGAATCACAATTCGTAATCACATCATATATATATATATATCAATTTCCTTAATATTCCCAATCTACCAGAGTTCATAGAAAGATTACTCTCATCATGTAATTTTTGGAATTTATCATGTTATAAATGCCCAATAATTTTTTACATAAACAATAATCTCTATAGAGCTTTTTTTATTAATAAAAATAAAAATAAAATAAAATAAAATAAAAAAGAAAAACGAAAGCAGAGGGACGTGCAGGCCCTAAAACACATTAATCTAAAAAGGCACGCAAGTCTTAACATAATACAAAATAATAATAATAATAATAATAATAATAACATAAACCTAATTAATCAGACTAGAGGAACTATTTCTTTTTGCATCAACTTGTGCGGCCCAATTAGCGACAAGATTTAATTCTGCTTGGACTGCTAAAACCATAGAACCAGGACAAATTTTCGTCTCAGCTACATGAAGGCGCTTAGAACTTCCCTTACTCATTTGCGACTTAGAACTAGATAAAATCTTAAAAGCTAGTTTCATTTTTCTTTTTAATTTGGTCACCACCGGAATCCAATGATTATCAAACATGGAATCTTCTGATGTATTCTCCACATTAATCTTTCCTCTTTTATCTCTTGAAATCTCATCCAAAACTCTCTGATCAAAATTCTTGAAGTTTGTAATCCTTGGATTGCCAAAAATAACTCCGTTATTAATGCAAATATTCTCTAGAGAACATTGAGGATTCTCAGTATTATCTTCTAACTTGAAATATTTGGTATTCAAATCACTGGAGATATTAACATTAATTCATGCCTCTTAATTAGGAAATTGTTCAACTGTTTGAATTTGAATTAGAGAAAAACTCTCAATTAGATCCTGATCTTCCACAAGTGTATTAAACGTGTTGGTCGTCACCGGAAACTGCACTTCACAGATTGGATCAACTTCTTGAAACCCAAATTTGCCAACTTCAAAGTTGGTTGTTGTTTCCTAATTCACTTCCTAAGTATCAATCACATTTAATTCAAATAAATATGGAGATAATTGTATGCAACTATTTTTGTCTTCCACAGTAATTACAGGATTTTCAAAATTTTGAACCTTCGCAATTTCCTCTTCCTCTATCGTTTCCTGATTTTATGGGACTATTTTGTAAAGTTGTTCTTCCACAACAACCTGCCCATTATGGTGACATGTAAAATCACTGTTTGCGACATTATATCTTTGATCTTGAATTTTGTATTCTATACCACTAGCCATACCAATGATGTTGGTTTTCGTGATAGGCCGATGAGTTTGGATTTCTTGATCACGATCAACCTCTATCATAATTAATCTCCTTGTTCTTTTGGTAGCATCTAGCAGAGTCATGACCAAAAGCTTTACACTTCATACATCTCTCTGAAATATTTTCATATATAACATCCACATAGAGACCTCTATGGTCATCTCTCTCCACATTAAAAAAGGATGGATTATTCGAAGTTAAATCAATGTCCACAAGAACTCGGGTATAAAACCCATATGCTTGATCCCTTGTAGCTTGACCTAGTTGAAGAAGGATGCTAGTATTCTGAGCATAGACCGTAAAACCTCACTCAAACTTGAGCATGCGATAATTGTTGATTATATGGAATAAAATTCAGTTGCCATTGAAAAATACGAAAAATACCATTTCAAATTGAGCAAGAACCTCCACTCCAAACCCTCTTTTAAATCTTCTTCACTAGAAAAATGAATATCAAAATATCCTTTTGGAAACGGAGTAAGCTTCCAAGGATTTTGGAGTTGCCAAATCGATAGCTATACAGATTTTAACTCACTGGGCTTCAAAGCTATAGAACCTTTTCTTAAAAGCAAATGTCCGTAAAGATTTTTCTGACAATATTTCAGTTTTTCATGGACATATTTTTGGCTGATGCAAACACACATGATGTCCCCTTTCAAAGCTGGCATCGGGAGAAGATTTGGTTGAACCTATGCTTTATCGATTTTGAGTAGAGCTGCAAAAGTTTTCAACGCGCTTTGATGATGGCTGTGGTAAAGTATCGGGAACATTTGAGAGAGGGGCAAGGAATTCTACGACATGCTTTTGAAGGATCAATGGACAAGGCAACCAAAGTGAGAGAAAACTCAAGGGAGAGAGAAAGTCGATCATCCATTCCCTATTCACATATTTCTGTCCTTGGTAGTAAATGAATTATTCAGTTTGTGGAAAAAAATCTGTTAGTTAATTTTGTGGTTGTCATTAAATAGCATCCTAAATATACATACATACATACATATATATATATATATATATATGCATCTACTCCTTGCATTAGCATACAAAAAATAAAATAAAAAATGAGAAAGAAAATGTACCGATATGAATTTACTTACAAAATTTCTAAAAGAAAAAACTGACATCAATTGGGTCAAAGGTTTGTCAGAATGTATACAATGGAATGATCTCCCCACATTTTGTGATTTAATGGGTAGAGGTGGAACTCAAACCCTTTCTGACGGCCACATATGTGAAAGGGGTCAAAAGTGCACAATCACTTTACTAGAAGTGAAAATGTTACTTACTGATGCACTTGTGTACTGTTTTGCATATGATTGTACCATAAAATGCATGAATCATGATCACAATGGGTATACCGGTAGGGCCAGCCCTACTGGTTGGCTAGAGGGGCGGCCGCCCCGGGCCCCTTTTTTAAAGGGTCATGTTTATATGTATTGAGTATTAATTCAAGGGCCCTTTGTTTTTTCAGATCATAAAAGGCTCAAATATTTGTTTTGAGTATTAGTCCAAATGTTTTAGATCAAAAATGCTCATATAAAAAAAAGTCTAAAAGTTAAAATAAAATAAGGCTCAGTTTGGATAAACTATGGTCCAAAGAGAAATGTTTATTAAAGCCCAAATTTTATTTTATTTTTTTATATTAGAAAAAAAAAAAAATTCAGACACATCAGTATATCACCTAAATGGCTTAATGATTTAGAGTTTCTTATTTTTCTCTCCAGCCACCAACGCCCTAATTCGATTTCTTTTAATCTCTTTGAAGTCTCATGCTCTCAATGTTCTAGTCTATTCTACTCATTTCTCTACTTCCTCATTTCACTTCAATCTTCATTAAAAATTCTCTCTCAAGTCTTGACATTCACTCATTCAGGCCCAGCCGCCTAGGTAATGTCTTTTTGTATTATACTATTATACTAATTTATTTTATTTTTTCTGATTTTTTTTTCTTTTTGTATAACTATATCAAATTTGATTTTGTGTTTTTTTTTTTTTTTTTTTTTTTCTTTTTGTTTTTGCTTGGATCAGAATTTTGAAGAAAGAGATATAATTGTCTTTTTTTTGGTCCATTTTAAATTTGAGTGGTGATATTTGCATCCCTTTAAAACTGTATGTACACCCCAAATGTATATATTTTTAAAATTCCAATATTACTCTTAAATTAAATTATTAATATTTTAATTCAAAAATATAATAATTTCTTGGAACTATTTACTTTTTCAAATTTTTAACTAACTAAATCAAATTAAAAATAACAAATAAAAAAAATAAAAAACTCAAATCAAGATGTCGAAAATTCATTATCATTCTCCCCATAATAGATGGAGATAGTAGACTACAAAAGATGAGCAACTTCCAAAATTTGGGAGGAGTGCGGCATGCGGCTCCAAGCCTCTTTTATTTTTGTTTTATACATTAAAATAAATAAATAAATAAATAAATAAGTGAAAACAACAGTTTTAAAATTTAAAAGCGGCTAAAAATAATTAACAATAAAATGACAGGAAAATGAAGAAAGAAGAAAGGTGAAACAGATGTCTCCATTTTTTCTTGTTTATGGGTTTTTACTTTTCCTTTTTTTAAGGTAAAATAAAGAAAAAGTAGCCATATATATTATTTTATAATTTTGTTTTTTATAATATTTTAAAAATTAAAAGAAGGGGCATATTTGGTGATGTGTGGTGTATACTTATAAGATTTCATATTTTAACATTTTTTAATAGGATGTGCATACAAAAAGGATGTAAATATCCTCACTCTTTAAATTTTTCGAAATTGAACAAGGTGGTCCATTTTAAAATTTTCACCATAGGCCTCCAAAAGCTCAGAACCGGCCCTGTATACCGGTGCACCGGTTGATCACTAAAAGGGAGTCGTATGTATATATACAGTATTAGAATCCAAAGCTATATAGAGTTCAATATGAAGTATGAACCCAATAGTCAATAGACATGATCGCAATAAAGCAGCAGCCCAAGAACTGATTCCACTAACAAGCCCTTTATGTTATAAAAACCAAATGATTTTTTTTATGATCAACCGTACATTCACGACCCCAAACACTGAAATAACTAAAAGCTTTTATCAACTATTAAGATTAATAATAGCTAGAAAAGATAAAAGTAACTTAATACACTGAAAAAATATATCAATGGGCTTAACTTTTTACATTTTCTATGACACAAATTTTGAATCTTTACTATGCACATTAATTACTGTATTACACTTGACACAACGAAGTGGATATGTTTGATTTGAGAATTTTACTGTATTTTACTGCAGTAGACTAAATTTTAGTTTATAAAGTACGTATATAGTTTCAGAGTTACTTTAGTGAGAATAGATACCTCTTGATTATACTCTTACCGTGAATGCAAGTGATCTATATGTTAGATCTCCTTGAGTTAAAGCAAAATAAGTAAGGAATTTTTTTTTATTTTTTTTTTTTTTTCTCTTGGAGATCACCCAACTTGCCCAATTGGGTGCCAACAAATCTTTCACTAATAGATTCTGAAATGAGAGATTGAGCAGCTGCTAGACCAAAACCCAAACTTGTAGGGGCTCCTATTGCCTGGGTGCCTATTAATTCCACAATGAATGTGGCCTGTGAATCTCAAATCAATTCAAAAATGGGCAGCATGTGAATGAGACTTAATTATAATTATGTCTCACACATTATTTAGTTTCCAATTTTGGGTCAGACATATCATAAGGGGTTTCTTTTCCACACGTCAGAGTCCATTACTTCATTGGACTTTACCTAGCTTCTTGCTTTTTAGACCTTTTGATAAATCAATCAAAATAAATTCAGACATAACTTATATATTTTGTTAATTTATTTGTGTAAATTCAAAAAATCAAATTTAACCATATACGTTTTTAGAAATATCTTTTTAAACACATGTATTAGTTTGATTGTCAACAATCAAGCATTTAAAAAAAAAATTAAAAATTAAAAAAAAACAATCAACCATAGCCATACAATTACCAAAATATCCTCCAACATAAGATGTCATCTTCTTCTTTCAACCTCTTTTCCTATCACTTTTATCTATATTGTCTCTCTTTTCTCTCACTAATTTCTCACTTATTGTAACTAGATTTGTGATTGAAATCTGTCCAATTACTTTGAAACATCATACATTTCATGGGATTTTTTCTTTTCATTATTCGGAGATTTGACAAAATCATTTTCAACATAAAATTATGCCCTTATACTATGTGAAATAACATGTATTTCAATACGTGAAATCATTATTCACTCTATATTATGTGAAATGATTCATATATACAAGTTGAA